>NOXB01000017.1:600000-1092673 GCA_002901145.1 Cladosporium cladosporioides
TTGGAAGAAGAGCTGGATGATGAGCCCTCGACCATTGGTGGAGGTGAAGAGGACGCAGGCGCTTAGTCTCTCATCTCTCTTCTCGTCGCGCGACTAAGCATACCAACACCAACACCAATCATCTTTCATTTGTCATTTGAAAAGAGCGAAAGAGGACGAGCCAGCACGCACGCAACAAAGCGTCCGCTCTGGCCATCCTCATAACGGCTGGAAAAGAAATAATCTGTTTTGTGCATATTTCTGTGTGTGGGCACGAAAAAGAGATACCCCGGCCCCTCCGAGTGTTGTTGTTTTTGTCTTCCATTTTTTTGTCCCATGTTGATCTGCGATATACCCAGACTGGACTTTTTCATCTTTTTTGTGCTCCTGTGGATACGCGTGTGCTGTATCCATGTTTTTTTTTTCCTTTGTCTTTCCAATATTTCGTATATAGCTGTCTCTCACTTTTTAATACTGTCGTTACTACTCCTACTTATACACTAGTTCTAATACCACATATGTCCTCACAATGTCAATATCCCATCTTGGTTCCAATCTATCTCTGCATTGTCTGTACGCGAGAGATCACATTGCTAGTGCGCTTGTTGTCATAGGCAGGATCATGTTGGTGAAGTTGCGATCGGTGACAGTTTTTTGTTGGCGTTCACTGATAGTGCTTCCAAAAAAAGAGTATTGGGTATTCCAGACAGTCAAACGACAGTCTCGCCTAACTGCAATTCCTCAATTGTCTCAGGACCATCTATCACGGCAGGCAAAACGAAGGCCATTGCCAATATCTGTTCATTGATCTGGTGCTACAGCAGCTGATGACAAAGTCCTCCCGGTTCCACATCGATGCTATAACTCCCACAGCATGTCCCTGACCCTGCAAAAGGCAAGTTGAAGGCTCGCAAGCGTTATCGATCGATGAGATGCCAGAACAAAAAAAAACAAAAAGAACAGCTGCTCTGATGAGCTTTGATATAGGAATAGCCGAAGGTGGGGCTCGAACCCACGACCTTGAGGTTGATCTCTTTGCTGTTATAGAGCCACACGCTCTACCGATTGAGCTACCCCGGCGAGGTATTGTTGATGGAGGAAGGTTGTGTTGAGGGCCTAAGAAGGCTGGGTGAAACTCGCAAATTTTCCTGGAATTTTTGCGGGAAGAATGGGTCGGCTAGGGCTTGATAAGCGGAGATGGTCCGTGCGTCGGCCACAGCTCCGGCAAGCGAGGATTGCGAGACGTGGGAGTGTAGAAAGATGTCTGGATGGCGAGATGCGTCTGATTGCTATCTCCTCCTGAGTTGTTCTGCAAGCCATGGCTAAACAGCATGGACCTAGTGCAGAAAGCGCTTGTTTCGTTGGGCCTAGGATCGTTGAGGTTCTTGATGATTGGTAAAGGTCGTCTTATCATAGGTTGACATGCATGAGCGTGTTCTGGATTCAGATGCAGACACAGCATGAGACCGAACACGCCTGCTCAAATTGATGAAAGATGCCGTGGCATTTACTACTGCCGCTGATTCAGCAATGACGATGTGTGATGCTCGACGTGTTTCGAGTGTACGAGATTTGCATCCCGTCTATCAGTCAACGCGATGCAAGACAAGCTCGGCATTATGTGAAGTACACCAGGTCATGTGTACCATACAAGTTGCATGGGCTGCATTAACTCTTCCTGAGCTTGCTCAACGCAGCCATTACTCCGTCACTCAATGGATCATCGTCAGGTTTACGCTTCTTCGGTGCTGGATCATTCGCAGTCTCGGTAGCCTTGCGTGGTGGTATCGAGTCAGAGGCCATTGCTTCAGCCAAAGCTTCTTCGTCATCTACACCATGGTCGACTTTGACATCCTCAGCGAGCCTTGATTGAGGTCGCCGATCAGCATCAGAGTCGGGAATGGCTTCAGAGACCTTTCCAGGTCGTGTAGCCAGGATGGAAGAGCCCAGCCCTGCACCAGGTGGTAGCGGTGACTCGGAACCTGCTCTCGTGACATCACGGGACAACGTCTGGGCACGACTTGCAAGTGTGGTCTCAGTGGAGAGACCACGTTTCGCTGCACGCTTGATCCTGAAGGGTTCGGTTACAGAGGTACACCACCTGTCCACCTTCTTGTCACCCCAGCCAGCGATACCTGCGACATCTTCATGCCTGGCGTTGACTGATGTCCTGATGCTGCCAAATTGACTTACAAGACTGACAGCATCGGTCTTGTTGATGCTGCGAGGAGTCGTGATGAAGTCCACCATTCTGTCCGAGTAGCTGGTCGACTGATGTTGCTTGATGGCAGTCGGTGCGGCGTTTTCGAATGATTTGAAGAGCTCCAAGTAGCGCCCACCTTCAAGAGAACTCCAGCAAAGGACCAGCGTAACATTGTTGATGAGACTCGTCTTGGACAACTCTTTCAAGGGATCTTCGTGATTCTCGATATCGACCATGACCAGGATAACCCTGAGGCTGTACTTTCCCTGGAGTTGCTTGATGCGGGTGTATATGTACTCAGGGTGAAGTCTGTGGTACTTCAGACTGAGAAACAAAGCACATGTAGTGACGCCAAGAATGTAGTCAGGTACGATGTCACCATACTCCCATGGTACTTGCTTGATGCCATTTA
The DNA here is from genome assembly GCA_002901145.1 of Cladosporium cladosporioides. NCBI lineage: Eukaryota > Fungi > Ascomycota > Dothideomycetes > Cladosporiales > Cladosporiaceae > Cladosporium > Cladosporium cladosporioides. Next base: position 602,595 of record NOXB01000017.1, read on the forward strand.
GTAGAGGGTTTCCCTTTTGCCGTGGCGAAACGATGATAGAGCTGGGACCTGTACGCTTCGCGAGTGCTTGTGGTTTAGGTTGTACTACGCCAGGCTTCTGTGCATTGATGTTGGGATTGTTGTTTGGAGCGCGGTCAAGTGCAGGTCCAGACCGAATTGTTTGCCCAGATGGCCTTCCATTGGCACCCGCAGCCGATGTTGTGGTCGCTTGTTTCGGTATACCGATCGAGGTAAAGTCGTCCTCGATCTCGTCCGCCATGGCTTGTAGGACAGACGACGTGTGAGTGAATTTATGGATTATTGATGCCCATTGTTCCTGGTAAATATTGTGTGATCATTCACACAGCAACACAATTGTACTGTGAAGTGGCCGAGGCAACGGTCAATGACGGTGGTTCGCGAGATGACGCGCTACTCCCGATCCGGAAGTCGCGCTAGAGCCGTGAGCCGCGCCGCCGCGCTGAGCCCAGCCAGGCAGCCCAGCGAGAACTGCACATCACTGCTCTCTCGCCGTTGTCGCCCGCCCACCCATTCGCCGACCGGACCAGCGAACCACCACACCCAAACTACTGGCAGTCGACATCAGCTATCGCACATCGCCGCCGCCTTCACTGGACGTCGACGATTGCTGCATGCCAACGCAGGACCGGGAGCGCATGTGAGGGTCGCCGCCGTCGCTCACCTGTCACCACGGGCGCATCACCCATACCAGCATCATTCATCGAGCACTCGAGCAGCACAATCGAATCGAAGCGAAGCGACTCTTTTCAATGTCTGTGGACGATAGGTCTCCCAAACGCCAGCGCCGCTCTTTCTCTCCGCCGTCGCCTGCAGCAAAGACTTCCTTTGTTGCGGAGCACCCTCACACTCCTCCTCCTTCAGTGCACATGAGTCCCACATGGAACGCACAAACTTCATCACTCCAGAGCGGGGGAGGCGTCACATTTCCTACACCACCGAGCACATCTGGCTATCAAGGACACATGACTGGTAGAGGACCGAGCAGCGACGAGGGTGCGGAAAGTGGGAAGGGCACGCCGATTGAAACTGGGGAAGTTAGAAAGGATGGTGATGGTGATGTGAACATGGGAGATGAAATGAATGCGGATCGCAGGCCGTCAAACCATGAGAGAAGCAGTCATGCGACTTCCGCCTCTGCCCTGCCAGGGCTTTTCAAGCTGGTGACGAAACGTAAGTACCCTATGCACTTGGCATTTGTATGCTCAGCGCAAGGCTAAACCCTGTTTGATGTAGCGATCGCAAGACAGCGACCGCACCCGACGCAGGGATCTGCTCGAACTGTACGATTTGCGCGGAATTCAAGCGTCAGTTCGACGTGTAGATCCTGTGACTGGTCAAAAAATCAACAAGCTTCGCAAAAGCTATGAGGGCAAGCTCAAAGACCTCAACCTTGATGGCAGAAACAAGGCTACGGACAGTATGCACGAACTTGAAGGACTGGTTGACCCAGGCTGGGATGCCATCACCCAGAATGGAAACACTCTGTGGCAGGAGCAAAACCCTACGGCCGACACCGAAGGTCCATTAAAGAACGACATGCTTGCGAATCTTGACGCAGCGCTTTCTCTGAAATTTGGTCGGCTGCCAAAGGCCGAGTACGATCGCTGGAACAATCAACTCGGTTTGAACATCCCAGTCGTGAAACCTTCTGGCAATACTAACAATGGTGCTTTCAAAGAACCCCCAAAGACCGCTGCATCTCACTTCCTCAAGGCCAACACTGGCCCGATGGCGAGCAGATCTGCGCCCTCATCCCCAGGGACTCTACTCGGCCGACCGGAACGTACCAATAAGAAACGCAGCTATCAGGATAGCAGTTTCGAAGGCTATGATGACGCCGACGACGACCACGGAAAACGCAGGAGGCGCGAGGCGTAAAGGCCTGCATCGTTGTTCGAATCCCAAGCTGTTCGTCCTACCAGACGACGCTTCCTTCTCGCACACTCTGGAGACTCGACAACACTCGAAGCGCTTTGATTGTGGCGATGTCTATAAAATCTGCGACTCCTGGACTTCATTATTCTTATTCACTATACCCGCACACACTGAAGTGCAAAACCTGGAACGTACTCTCAAACAAATTCTCAGCGGGCTTTGGAGTTCTCGGTCATTTTTCTGCATGCTTGGGTTATGGGACGCGATTCTCTCAAAATGGGTTTTGGTTGTTTTCATGTTTGGCGTTCTTTGGCTGTGCTGCTTTCTGTCCTGAGAGGGATGCGCGAAGACACTTTGCCACCAAAATTATGGTCTTCTGCAAACTGTGCAATAGAGTATGTGTTTGCTTGTGGCTTTGCCATGCTGCTTTTGCGATGCGAGGGCTGAACAGGAGGGTTGGGAAGGTCGGGATTCTACCAGATTACGACATGTATAGGCAGAAGTGCAAGCTCACTTCCGTATGAAAATTCAAACAATTATCTACGCATTTGCAGAGCGGCCGATCTTTAGTGCTTTTCATCCTAGTATTCGAATTCTTGTAGACCTCTTGCTTCTTGCGCGCATCTTGCGACCAAGTGACAGTGAAATCTCCCTTTGAAATACTGCCGCGCGCAATGACATGAGATTTAGTACACACCCAATGTCATGCTATTGTTTGGGTGTCCGCAGCTCTGTGTTTGCTTGCTATAGTTGCAGGTAGTATTGACCGAAGAGATCGTGTTCTCCGGTCCCGCACGTCTCAGAACGTGTGATAATATGACAAATTCTAACTGCGCGATGTGTAGCCCTATGGTACTGTGACTATAGCATTTGAACTGGATACTTATCATGTTGACATTGGCAGCGCACAGGATCCCCCAATGCTGTATTTAAACAGCGACTAGAGCGGCGAATTCCGCGTCACGTGTTATCGCTGGCTGAGTGAGGTCAAAAATGCTCCAAGCTCAACAACACTTTGCAGACTTCAACATATCACGCAGCTATCTTCTTTAGGCTCGTGTCAAGGTCTCTGAGCAATCAGCTTATCAGAAAGAGTCCTCCACGTGGTTCTAGATCAAAAAGCACCGTACTCGCTCAAAAATGACTATATCGAAGCGAAAAATCGATATTTGAACTCTTGGACAAAAGGAATGGTCCCTAAGGGGGTCGAACCCTCGACCTTGGCGTTATTAGCACCACGCTCTAACCAACTGAGCTAAGGAACCCGTTTCGTGAAGTTTGAAAAGTCTTTGTAAACTATATAGCTTTGTGTAGACTTCCCGCAAGCATTGCAGACGTGACCGCCTAAGAATCCCGAACACCGAGGACCAGCGAGACAAGCCTTCGAGCACTTCTCCGAGAGACTGACAGGGCTTGTTGCATCGTATATCATGTATTCAGTCGAAGAGATGTCCTGGAAGATCTCGAGTCGTTCATCCCCATCCGGCCTTCGTGTAACGAAAGAGAGTGGTGACTAGACACGTCACCGTCGATCTTGAGGTTTTAAAAACATCAATCTGTAAGGCTTCATTTTCCATATCACATGAGAGCTGTCGGAAGATAACTTCTCTTTGCGGATCGAGGATCAATCGTTCAACGTTCATCCACTGCTCGCGAGCAACCTCGATCTGCTCCGTAGGGACTGGGTAAGAGGCGGGACTCATTGATAAGCGTTTGCCGCGATACATACTCACGAGGCTGTGTTCTCGTGAAGCCTTGCAAATCTGCGGGCTAGACAGCTTGTGAAAGTGGCGGACCCACAGGAGGTATTGCGAGCACCAAGGCATCTGGTAGACCTGGACCCGCTTGCTCTGGCTTGCCTGCAGATGGCAATGCGAGGGTGCATGCTGCAAACAATTACAATAGTATAAATTGGAATACAGGCACATCGTTTGTGCGCAGAACGACTGCTCGCGATCTGCATTCGAAGACGAACCCGTCTGGTACAGACACAGAGTAGCAATGACGATGAAACTGTGTTTGTGTAACTGCACTCAAGGAGCTCATGGTCATGCTGCGCTCTGTCGCTTGCTTCCATTGTTGGAAAATCTCTTGCGCAGAGCGTTCCCCCATTCCTTCCAAAGTTTGAATGCTAGATTACAGACCAGACCGAAGCTGATGAACACCACGACAAGGAACACGGCCACGCCGAACCATAGACTAAGCCACGAAAATCCTGGCCCCCAGGGGTCGGAGCCCAGAAGTGAAACTGCTCCTGTTTCCACCTGCATCGCGCTGAGCGCGAGGCTCAAAACTGCAAATACGAATGCTAAAGGCCCATAGAACTGGGCAAAATAAGCACCATAAGTGCGATGCACACGTTCGAAAGGTTTCCCGATGAAAAGCCTGGAGTAGAAGTTGAGTCGAGTCAGGCGGAGTTCGCTGTACATAAAGCGGTTGCACACTTGAGCGTCCGATATGCTAGAGGCCTCTTTCGAGAAAGCTCTGAATTTGGCCCATGTGAGAGACTCATCGGCTGGAAGGAGGCCTTCAGCTTTGGCAATGCGGAAGTCGGATTCATGACGAATCAATAAGTTAAGTGCGCAGATAACCTAGCGACCATCGGCGAAGACGGTCTGTCGATTTGCCTAGTGGCGGAGCTTGCGAATCGAATACATGTTTCCAAAAGCTCCATGAGAGCAATATATAGGCACTGGTTTGATGAAAACCCGCTCTTCGGTCCAGACAAGGTGCAGTTTAGGGTCCTCTGTAATAGTTATTGTACGCCCCTTCACTTTCTGCCGGTGTAGAGCCGAGACATTTGCGCTACTCATGTCGGACAGCATCCATAACTTGGATGAGAGTCGGTCAAGATCTTCAGAGCATAAGTCTGCCTGCAGGTGCTCTTGTAGGCTAATTTTGTCGTTCAGTTTCAAGCCTGGAAACCCGGGAAGTTCATTTGCTTGACATTCTGTGCCAGTGTGGAGTTGCGACGCTTCCGAGAATGGTAACATCGCCATAGCTAGTACTCTCGGTATTGATACTGCGGACTGTACTTGAGGGAGTTTCTGAAGTGCCACCTGCGGATTTTCAATATATATAATGGCGCTGCATTACCATCATCAGGCACCTCGGGGCGCTCAATGAAACCGTGTTCTGCGCCACCTCCTCATGGCGCAGCTTGCAGCGGCAAAAGCAACGAACATGCATCAACATAGCCACTCAACGTCGATTGGTTGAGATTATCCGACTTACAGCACGTGAGTGAAGCTAGGCCAGGCAGAGTCAAAGCCATGATCGGGACTCGAACATTCGTGGATGTCCAGGTCGTCCCCGCCTGCACAACACCTCCGATCCAGATCCAGAGCTCAGGCTGCTATCTGCCTTTTCCCCCAGTGGACCAAAGCCCGTTCGACTCTCCGAAACCCACACATGATGCGATCTTACTGGTAGCGCGACCTTTTACACACGATGTCAGCCGCTGCGGGCGGTGGCCCGCCGACTACAGAGTCCCATACCTCTGCGAGAAGTGATAATTGGCCAAAGACGCGCTTTATACGAGTGAGGAATATTCCATCCTCGTGGAAAAAAGAAGATCTTGAGGGATGTTTGGGAAATATCATGCCGGGTAGCAGCACAGCATTCCATATATCGGGTTTCAACATGTCCGCTATAAGCCGTACTTCCCAGAATGGCTCTGCTTGGTTGCCAATTTACGCAATCAAGAGGAGTTGGACATTGTAGACAAGCGTATGAAGGATATATGTGAGCAAGGAGTCTATCTTGCAAGTCATGGTAATGTGCATCTGGACTTCGACCGCGATTGCCTTGGTCTGACAACGCTATACGAGCCGGAGCCTGCAAATGACCTAGGAACAGAGTTGGTGAGCCGCAATCTCAGCCATCGTACGTAGCTAACCCTGTCCCAGCATCATTTGCTTCACGGATTGGGATCGCATGCCATCGGATCATGGACAAAACGCGGTGTCTGCTGGCCACAGACCCTTCTCAGTGATGACTTGAAGACCAAAGACAAGCCTCCTAAGCAATGTCGAATTCTAGCGTTCGGTACAATGCCACATTGAGCGGTGACTCAACCACACGATTGACAGGATACTCCAAGTCACTTATTGAAGCCCTGCGATCTTCAGCACGCACACGACCAGGTCCACGAATGCTGGCTTTCGTAGCGCACAGCTTTGGAGGAACTGTGGTAGCCCGTGTGAGCCCTATATGTATCGAAAGCTGCGTGCTCATAGCTGACATTACACAATAGGCCATTCATGCCTTCCGAAACGAGAACGACTGTCCAGAAATGTACTCTCGCGTTCGATGTATTGTGTTTTTTGGCACGCCACATCAAGGCACTTCTTTGCAAGCCCTGGAACCTTTGCTCGGAGGCACTGCGGCGCAATCCAAAGCGAGCATATTCGAAGACATGAAGCCGAACTCTGAAATATTGATGCTCATTGGACAAACGCTGCGTTCAGCAACTCACCTGAAGATTGCAACATGTATCGAGCAACAAAAGTCGCCCAACTCTGTGCATGTGCCGAGAACGAAGCAAGGGCGTTCTCGGCAAGCGAAAGGATCATCCTGCTCAATTTCTTACCACAGAGACATGAACAAGTTCGGCCACGCAGACGAAGAAGGCTATCAAGCCGTGCTAGGCTTTCTAGAGGAAGTGCTGGTCCACCATAGACATAGTAAGGATCTCCAAATAATTGCCGACTCGTCGGGTTGACCTGTTTCAGACCTAACTGACTTGAAGTATAGTGAAACAAGTGCTCCGGCACGGCAACGCGATCCACGCGACAGATAAAGATAACAGTACGACCACCATGTCGTGTGACATTTCTGTTGTTTCTCAAGGAGAGCAAAGCTGACATACAGGCAAGACTATACTTACACACTACGTCAACAACAGTCAGATGATACTCTGCGTGAGTCCGACAGGTATCGCGTGTTCATCCAAGCAATTGTTGAAGGTCAGGTACCTCGTGTGCGCCACTTTTTGGATCATAGATCCGATAAGAGAGTGGACATAGATCAAACCGGACCGTCAAATCTCACGTGCCTCCATCGTGCAGTACTGAGTGGTCACGAGGAATTGATTGAGCCATTACTCGAGGCTGGCGCAGATGTCAATGCAATGAGCGACGAGTTTGGCACGCCTTGTGCCTGGCGGCTCTCAAAGGCATGCATTCCGCCGTGGTCACGCTGCTCCGTACAAAGCAAGACTGACCTTGTGGCCGGTAAGCTAGGCACGCGCTCCACTGCTGCATCATGAATACCGGAGAGCACAGAGAGACCGTGGTCGCTTTGCAAAAGCTGGCGCACATCAGCCTGTGCCCGCCCACTGCGTTCGAGCGACGGTGGACACACTGCTGCATGCGATCTGCGACTGGAATGGTGACGATCGAAAAAGGAAGTGTCTACCTGACGAGGTCGAAGGGTGCATACTGCTACATGCTACACCTGCTTTGATTGCCATCAGATCTTTCCAAAGCGACCTTCTAGATTTACTGCTGCCGCCGATCTAGACCGAGCCTTTCGTATCGAGTTTCGAAAGGCACGGGTTGTCAAGGGAAATTCTCCGGCAATTCTCGCCGTACGGAGCCTGCAAACTGCTGACATCTATGACTCTGGGCTTCCTCGCGCATGCACACGTATTTGAGTAGCTGTGCTACCAACGGTGACCAGGCTGGAGTGAGACATTGATGACAGAGGAGCCAGGGTCATAGCAACGACCAAAAAGTGATTACACCACTTATGGCTGCAGCATGGAGAGGACACACAGCTGTTATCACGTGGCTACTCGATGGGAAAGCTTCCATCAATGCAAAGGACGAGCGAGGCTTGACAGCCTTGCACTATGCAGCCTCTCGCGCTGTCGAGGAACAATTCATTGATTCTGCTCGGACCCCGAACAGTGAGTCTCACCAAGCTCTCCGCGATGAGATCTGGTGCTTGTGCCATGTTCTTATCAACGCGAAGGCCGATATGAATGCTACCTACTACAGTGGTCATACACCTTTGCTTGTCATGCTACGACAAGGTCGTGTTGTTTGCCCTGTGCTAGTCAGACTACTCTTAAATGCAGGCGCCGACACACACTATCGGGCTCGTAATGGAACCAGCGTCTTACGCTTCTGTCTCGGAAACCAGACTGAGGAAGCGAAAGAAATCTTCTTTGATGCCGGCTTGCGGCAAGGATTCCCCAGAAACGTGATTAAAGAGGTGTATGCTCAACTACATTTCGCCATGAAGAAGGCCGATTTGATGTCCCCTACGTATGATCCTGATCAGCACGAAGCGCAACTTTTTTTCTCACTGGCTACGCAGAGGTACAAATATCTTGAACTTCTCATTTCCCTAGGCGGCGACATCAACGTGCCTGCCAACAAGACTGCAATGTTCCTTGCCGTGAAAGGCGGTCACTATTTGGCCGTCAATTGGTTGGTCGATGCTGGTGCAGCGCTGGAGCCAGCCAGGGGATAATCCCACTTGTACGTGCTGTCATTGATAAGCAGCCCGAGATCGTAAAACTACTGCTTCGTCGCGGGGCTAATCCGCATGCAAAATCGTGTGGACACGGACCAAGTGCGTTCGAAGTCGCGATGCAACAGAAAAAGAACTGCAAAGATGGAGACGCAATGCTCAGAACCTTGGAGTCTGTCGTGGGCAATTCTGGACTTGGGGTTCCAGCGCCTCCAGAAACCCTCGAAACCAATCATGATGGACGTTGCGAATCTTCTTCGCCAACAAGTGATTCCCTGACGCAACCAGAGCCCTTGCCAACAGAAGAAGCAGTCGAAACACAGATTCCAGGGCCTTTGTCGCCACAAGAGGCACCTGAGACACACGAGCTACAGCCTTCGCCATCAGGAGAGGCACTCAAAGCACACAGTCCAGAGCCTTCGGCACCAGAAGAAGCACTTCAGACGCCGATTCGGAGCATTCCAAGAAGCGGCCGAGGTCGAGAAAAAAGCTTTGGAACCCGTTCAAGAGTTGAAGGCCCATCTCAACAGTCGATGATGCCATGTTATCGTCAATTGGCAAGGACTTGCTGATGGCTGTGCCCAGCACCTCCACTACGACGCAACGTTTACCATCGACTCTGCGATCTGCGCCGAGACTTGTGCCATTGTTCGATCATATCGATAGAACAAAGGAACCCGGCCTGTTACAATCGACAAGTGATCGTACCCATACTTTGTGTCAAAGAAGCATGAAATGTGGGCTGGTTGGTAAAAATCTGATCTGTACACCTAGATCACCATTCTATAAATGCGGCAATACATCAAGGCCCTACATTGATCCGCCTCAACGTCTCCCTCCCCGTAGTAACTTTCAATCCAACTCTTGCATCCAGATCAAACGCTTCCGAATTCTCCACCAGCTTCAACTCATCGCTGCACTTCTCCAGAATCGCGCGGTCGCCCGTCTCACGTCCAGCTTCCTCCCAGTAGACAACAGCCATCTCATAGTGCGATACGGGTGCAGGCCAAGAGTCAGCGTGCGTGCCACCTGCCGAACGTAGAGCAGCCTGATTGAGCGGTAGGACTTTTTGGAGGAAGGTCTTCGCAGTGGGAAGATCGCCTAGGAAGCGATGGACGGTGGCAGTCAGGAGCGAAGCAACCGCTTGTTCATCCTGAGGCTCCGTAGAAGCGGTAGTTTCCCCGTTCTCGGACGCCGTAGGCGACATCGCCAAAGCAGCCAACGAGTCTTGCAACTGAGGCGCGGCCATACGGCGGTATCCAGACCAGAAGTAGATCATCTCCTCCAGTGGGCTGACGCCATAGCGTCAACGAAAGCGCACCCGCGTTGCTCAGAGCGAGCATTCCACTTCGCCAATTTGCGTGAGGTAAAGACGTCGAAGGGCAATTGGCGAGCCATGAACTTTTTCTTGCCGGTATGGCTGGGGACGATCTTAAAGAGCTCTTCTGCGCGAGACGCATGTTTGGCAGCCTCCTTAGAGCCAGTTCTCTTGTGCTGACGGTAGAGTTCAAGATGGCACGCGCCGGCGATATAGTAGTATAGGGCGTGAGACCAGTTGTTTAACTCGATGCACTTGAGGAAACTGGCGGCACAGTCTTCGTAGCGGTGGAGGTACATGAGATTTAGACTGCGCTCGAAAGTGCGGAGTGCCTCGACTTGCTTGAGAGGAGATGGAGAATCAGACGGTGCAGTTATGTCGACTGCTTTCTGCAGCTGGTGGGCTGCACTTAGCTCGCGAGCTTCTTCGAGAAGCCAGAGCTTCGATTTTGGATAGAGTTGGCGCATTTCTCTAAGCAGGCCGCTGAGACGTTCTCTTGGAAGGGCATCGGCAGACAGTATGTCGCAGAAAGCAATGGCGCCGTTGTGGAAACCCAGTGTAATCAGAGAGGCCATGCCTCCATTGATGTTTGTCTTGAACCGTGTTGCGGACCAGAGAAGGCGGAGACCATTCGTACGATCGCCCTTAAAAGAGAACAGGGATAGTAGTTTGGCGAATGTGGGCGGAATCATACTAAGCAGTAGCTGAAGCAATCCATAGCACAGAGCCGTGCCTGAGTGGATGAACAGGTCTATCTCGTCGGTAGAAACATCGCGGAAGTCCACATCATTCTCTGCTTGTGCTGCTGCGCCAGCAGATGCAACATTAACACCGGTCGCCTGCTGGGTGCCGGTCAGGTTGCCATTGGGCGGTGGGATGTCCTTCTCCTTCATGTCGAGCTTCGATAAATCCGGCATTTCGAGATGTCCTTGGTATTCCGTAGGCGTGGGCTGATCCGATCGGTCTTCACTAGCATCCTCAAACTCGAGGTCACTATCGTCATCGGCATCTTGCCTTGCATCTTTCGGTGTGCGGGTGCCTGAGCTCTCGGAAGCGGCTAGAGTAGTTCCGGTGTCGAAAGTAGCCACTGAAGTTTTCGACCTGCCCGCTTTCCCTGATATGCCTTTCGCTTCGATATTTTCCTCTCCGCTTCGCTGATCTCATACAAAGTTTGAAAGGCCTTGCGTAGCTTGTAGAAGCCGCGGAGACTCTCTGTCAAGCTTTCATTGAGCACCGCGACCACGGCACTCATGAGTTGAGTCTCCGCATGACACAAGGCATACTCAGATCCAACAGGATATATCGCACTCTGGTGAGCTGTCGACGGATCGCGTATTGCTCGTTTCTGGTGGTCCAATGCGCTTTCCTCAGCTTCACTCAGCCGTATATTTGCTTGCTCGATAACCTCTTTCTCGAATCCTAGTGTTGCTCGGAGGAACGTGGTGGTAGCGCGGCCCAACTACTTTGTATTGCGATTAGCCAAGCGGACGAGAATCCAAAGAGTACAGATCTCGTACCTTGTGAAAAGGCGAAGTGCCTTTGGCTAACTCCGCTTCCGCGAGATCTACGTCTGGTAGAACGTCAGCGGCATAACCCTGAGAGAGGCGTGAAATGTATGTCTACCATCGTTGAGTATATGTGCTGCTGCAGCAAGAGCTTCTCGCACTGCCAGATGTCAGCAGCTAGCACATGTACTGTGATCTGACAGCAATTCTCACATGCGTGTGGTTCGTCTAAAGCTGTCAAAGATCTCGTTGAGGAACTGCTCGGAAGCGGTGTTTTGGCGCTGAGCCAGCCTCCCATGCGCTTCATTATGCTTTATCACAGGTACCTGATGGACTAATAAATGAAAACAATTCAGATCAAAACGCGAACGACATCAAGGAAAAGATCTAAGAAACAAATGCCCCGATCATCACGGACCGGTGTTGTTCCTATCCGGTGAAAGACATTCGCCCGCGCACACGTGGGGGCAGCTGAAGGTCTGGTAGCATTGATGACGCAGTGACGAGGGTGCATAGTCGACGGTGGCGCGGCTGGGGAAGACGGTAAGATGGATCCGAGTGCTCCGCTGCGGCAAAGGAGAGAGAGCGAGAGCGAGGGTGAAATGCGCATTAAGGTATACTTTCGGTGGGCGGCATTTGGTCTGGACCTCGCGTACTTCCTTACTAGAAGCCTTACTGGAAAGTCGATCTGTAACAGCCATGAATTATTTTATGACGAGTTTGGTTGTGACAACCGTGGACTCCTGTTGTGCCTGATGGCCACCCTGTATAACGAGAATATGCTCAATGACCGTTATGATACAAAATCTGCCAATGAGTCCATCATATTCGGACTACTAAACATCGCCAGTCACGATGTATGGCGTGGCTCAGTTCGTGGAAGACCACGTAAACACACGGATAATCGATGCCGTGTCAAACATGGAGTTTGTGGGGAAAGCTCAGAATGGCTATAGCATGTCGATCACTCTCTTACTAATTTCATCCCAGGGATACTAAATGCTTACGTCTGGTATCATTGGTATGAGAGAGATGGAAGTGCAATTCTACATGCACACCTGCTGATTCAGACTCAACACTCATTTTCAACTCATGTGGCTTATACTACCTAAGTTAAAAGCACAGCGTGGTAGTGTAATAAGTATTGAATATAAGAATGCCCGTGGTGCAAGACATGGTCAGCTTGGTGTAGATCTGATGACCTAAAGCTTGTACAAAGTAGCACGAGTGTACTTTTGATAGATTTTCGACACGCATCGGAACGGGTACCTACTTTCGAGGCACCGCGTGTACCTTTCGGATGTAGCACAATTACGGTAGCATAATCACGTTCAATACCTATATCCGCCTTGGCATTGGGTGTTGTGAAGAGTATGTTCCATAGCAGATGGTGATATGGATGATCAGCGTGAGCAGTGTTCATCGACATAGAACGCAATTGTTATTACGAACAAATAGACTCAGTCAGAATCGAACAAAAGTCGATGTTCGAGACGGTACTGCAATCCCGGAGCAATACGTTGCCAATCAATCCGTAGCGAGCCAGGCGTGCACAGCCTCCGCCCCTGTCTTAACACTGCCATCTCGCCCTCCGACGAGCGCGACCAGACCGTTAACTTGGCGCGACCTTCACGAAGAGCCGTGACGAACGCCACTCACTTCACATTTGCATCCCAACGCAACGCAAATCGCCAGCTGGTCGCAGCCGCGCGCGCCTCTTCTCCGCCCGCCATACCGCGCCAGACACGGACACCTCCGCTGCTGCTCTCCGCCCTGTGCTGCAAGGAGCCTCGCCGTCTCTCCATCTCCGCACTCCCTTCCTCCCAAGCGTTGGCGCTGTCCTGGGCACACCACACCACAACACCTCAGCTCACACACTCCCACCTCCCTCCTGCAGTCGACCGCTGCACCACCAGCTCTCCGCAGCTTGTCCACGCCCTCATCCCGTCCCGGCAGCTGAGCCCGATCTGAGTGCTCCGCTATAAGAACACGTCAGTGCCCGTGCCGCTACCCGGTCACCACCTGCTTTACTGACATTGAGCTCAGACTAGCACCGCAACACCACAACACCGCAGCCATGGATGGGTGGCAGGTTGCTCAGAATTACCTCGGCTTTGCCGTCATCGCAGGAGGTCTTGGAGGTTACTATTACTACACAACAAAGCGCAACCAGCCTGCGACCACAGGCGGCCGGCGACGCTCCACCAATGACTTCAAGACGAAGTCCGACCGCCGACCAAGCGTCCAGCAACGCGACGGAGCACAGCCCGTAGCGGCGAGCGAGAAGCAAGAGAAGCAAAGCGACTCTGCGAGCTCAAAAAAGAAGAAGGCTTCCAAGAAGCAGCAACAGCCACAGCAACAAAAGCCTAAGGCTGAACCCACACCCGAGGTAGTCGTTCACGATGACAAGCCAGAGAGAGAGTCGGACATCAGCATCGCCCAATTCGCGCAGCAAATGACCCAGGCTCGCCAGGGCGCCAAGCTCGCTGCACCGAAGGGCAAGGAGAGCCGCGTCAAGACTGTGAAGCAGGGCAAGGCTCGTGACACTCCCATGTTCTCATCTGAATCCTCTCAAGCTGGTGGCGAAACCGGCGCTGAGGCCGACGACGACTTCTCTCCTGCTGCCTCTCCTGCCCTGAACTCTGGTGACGTCTCTGATATGCTGGAACCCACCCCATCTGGACCGACTTCTATTCGCCTGACCGCCCCGACCAACCCGCAGAAGCAGCGTGCTCCTAAGCAGGCAAAGGAGGAGATTGTGGAATCCAAGAAGGCTCGCCAGAACCGCAAGAAGGTGGAGGAGCGCCGCATCCAGCGCGAGGCCGAGGAGAAGGAGCGCAAGGCTCTCGAGGAGAAGCAGCGTCGCAGTGCCAGAGAGGCTCGTGGCGAGCCTGCTAAGAACGGCGTCCCTGTTGCTCGTGCTCCCGTCAACAACCCATGGGAGGAGAAGAACGCAGCCGCCGCTTCTACTGTGCAGACTGGCGCAACTATTAACGGCGCCTCCGCCGGTCCTCTCCTCGACACCTTCGATGCCGAGTCTACTAGCAGCTCCACTGGTGGCCTTGAGGCTAGCACTGCTGCTACTAGCACCACCGAGGCCAGCCCCTCTTCGTATGACGACGCACAGTTGGCCAAGGCCGTGCGAGAGAGCGAGGACGAGTCCGGCTGGACCACTGTCAGCGTCGGCAAGAAGCAGCCCAAGGCTCGCGGCGAGTCCAGTGGCGATGCTACTCCCATTGAGCAGCCTCAGCCGAAGGTCAAGGCAAAGGCCGCTGCTCCGTTGCCGCCAAAGCCCTCTACATTCGCCAATGTGAGCAAGCCCACTGGCTTCGCTGCTCTTGACGTTGACGACCCTTCCAACTGGGATGCTTAAATTGAACCAACGAACGTGTGATATACGAATATCCTGGAGCATTGGGACTTCACTTGCGCGCCGCCGCGCTTTCCAGATTTTTACCTTTTTTCCTTCTGCCTGCACCCAGCGCGAATTTATCGACAAACGGCAGTGTATTTTCGTCCCGCCCTCTTCTTCTTCTGCCGAGTTGTCGTTAGTAAAATTTGCTCTCTTTTCCAAGGAGAAGCCTTCCAGGACACGAAAAGATACCGCACAGGAGGAAAATTTAACAGGGCGCCTGGGGCTGTTTCCGATATTGCAGGCTGTGCTGCAAGACGCGAAGGGACTTTCTCCCTTCGAAGGAATTTCTTTTTTTTCTTTTCTTTTCTTGTTGTTTTTGTTCGAAGAAAAGTAGTCCTACTACAGAAATGAAAATGAGAAAAATAACAAAACAACCATCGTATCGATGATTCCCTTCTCATCGCGACTATAAGGCATTTTGAATGTAGCGAGACTTGACTTGATTCAGACCTTTCCAAAAGCGAGGTAAGCCAGCTCTTCATCAAGCCTAGAAGTAGAATGACAGTGCTACCTGTCAAAGTAAATAGCCATGAGTGCGCCACGAATAAAGTTTCGATTCTGATACAACGTGTTGAGGCGAGTATCTATTCTAGTCGTCAACACTCTACTGTACGTAAAGTATCTCTTAGCAACATCACATTACCCTGAACAACCTCAGCACAATGTGATAATACATTCTACCTATCAAGTGTTAAATATACTCACGAAGAAACAATTCTTGATTCATTCTACTCGTTCACATGCGAGAACAGGATCTCCGCACTTGCAGCGGCGCGTGCCGTTCAAGTGGCTCTTTTTGGAACGTCTATGATGGCATCGTTGTTGACGACACCACCTCTCACATCTCACATGCAGGGTAGATCTGATCGTCGAATTGCTCAATCGCCGGCCGAGGTCCAGTATGAGG
Source organism: Cladosporium cladosporioides (assembly GCA_002901145.1). Lineage (NCBI taxonomy): Eukaryota > Fungi > Ascomycota > Dothideomycetes > Cladosporiales > Cladosporiaceae > Cladosporium > Cladosporium cladosporioides. The sequence continues at coordinate 618,116 of NOXB01000017.1, forward strand.
AGGGATGAGCTTGTGATCTCATATTTAGAATGATAGTCCTCCAAGTACAAGGCGCGTTGATTAATACTATTGTCTACTGTGCATATTGTCTTCTCGATACCCTTACGCCTTTCTGATAGATCGTCCCCCATAACCAGTACAGTCTAAAGACCAGCAAAAGTCAAATCTACTTCATCAGCTCGAGCAAGTTCGAAAATGGCGCCCAAGGTACATCCATGGCTCTAGTTCGCTCTCTCCGAGCACGTATCACTGACACGCAGCCACTCAGGACGACAAAAAGTCCCTCGCCTCGATCGCACGCGAGAAGAACTCGCAGAACCCATCCCAGCTCGGCGACCCTGTATCTCTTCGCGCAGAGACCTCGGACACCAAACCCACTCCGGATGATACTGGCGCTAAATCCGATGGCGGAAAGACATTGAAGCAGAAAGCCGAAGAGAAGCTGAAGAACAATCCGTCTGCTCTTGGAGATCCTGTCAGCTTGAAGGCTGAGACTTCGAATACAGAGGTCACGGCTGATGACAGAGGTGCGAGAGGGACGAGTGGGAAGCCGAAGATGTAAATTTTGTGTATACGATAGGCAGCATCTTGGCGCGATCGGCCATATGACGGTCGAAATGAATCTTTCAATGACTTATTCAAGGTATCATGAGTCCGGGTTGTACACCCAAAGGATTCCAATGGTGCGAACCTGCATACTACCTCCGAGGTATGCATCGGAAGCTTACAATTGAGTTCCTCTCCGGTGTTTTGATCATCATGCCGATGGAGAGGCACGACTACGCGCTAAAACGTACACGATTGTTGACAGAAGTCAGTAGACATGAGTTCACACCATGCTCAAGCACTCGCGGCACAGGACCCTTCATTACGATGATTGCAGCAGAGTAGGACCTATCTTGAGATCACATTAATCAAGCACCAAGTAGCTCGTTCGCTTGCGGGAGGCAACGACTCACATGTGATCAAGTCGAATGAGAAGAACTCTTCTTAAGCATGTGATAGCGTAGCCTCTCATTGTACGTGTCTGACGGCTCAAGAAAACATTTATATCTCGTCAACCTCTCAAAACCTCGACACAGTGCCATAGCAACCAATCGTTAACATGCGATCCAGCTCGGTGAAGCAAGGCTTCATGGAGCCAACTGGCCACGGCTTGTACTACGAGAACAGATACCCCAGCTCTCGGAAAACTGAACAGAACGATCTCGAAGCTCAGAAGTACGACCTCTGCGAAAACTCCAGCGACGATTCAACGAAGAGTTGCAAGTCGAACACGCCGCCCAGAAGCCATCTCGCCACACGAGCTCGTACGGATCAACCAAGAGGCCAAAATGTAAGTCACCCTGTGAATTCAATACTCCGAAGTTATGTCTGAAATACTAAGCAATTGAAAAGATCGACCGGCCTCGTACAAGATCGCACCAAACCGCAATGCGAAGCACTCGATAGCGATCGCACAAAAAGAAGCAGGAGTCACCCAAGAAACATACGGAACTCTCGAAGACGAAGCACGAACAATGACAACGAACGTTTTCACACAAGAGAACGTCCAGCAACGAAACCTCTCCAGCTTTGAGCAGTTCGAGAGCACTCGCCGAAAACGCCTGGAAACCCGGGTTAGGCGTCAAGCAGCTTGCCAGAAAGCTCGCAAAATCAGACAGCGGGCAATGGAAGACGCCGCGGCGGCTCAGAAGTGCCTGGTCGAGAGTGTTCCTGAGATGACAAGCAGCCCTTGCGTGCTGGCGAAACGGTCTGAGGATCCCATACTCGTGGACTTCACTGAGGTCAGCTCTGGGACTTCGATCGTCGAAGAAAGGCATCACCCAGAAATCTGCTGAGCCTGAGGGAGAATTGGAAAGGCGAGGAGATGGATTTGAAGCCGGGCGGTGCGTATGTCGTGATAAGTTGAAGGTGGATGACTATTGTGGTTGATTGCCTGCCTGCGAACAGTGAGCCTGTGTAATCATTCGCTTGCGATTGTGCTTCGACAAGATGCGGAAGCAAGCGAGCATTATATTCATGTATATTACGAGGAATGAGAGGACAAATATGTTTGCAAGAAAAAAGACGACCCTTTTATTACACGCGAGCAAACAATGGTATCTAGATATCCTCGTCGTCGTCGTCGCCCAGCAGCTTCGCGTACTCCTCGGCCGTGGCGAAGGTCGGTAAAGCCTTGAGCTTCTTCCTGTCTTCTCTCTGCTTTTTGTTGCGAGCCTTCTTGGAATCCACAGGAGCCTCCTCCTCCTCTTCCTCCACGTCGTCCAAGACGCCGAAGGGCACCTCGTCATCAGATCCGAACGCGTCGTCATCCTCTTCGCCAAAGTCGGGCACATCCATGTCATCCTCTGAGCCGCCGTCGAGCATCATGCCACCTTCCTCGTCGTCGTCATCGCCCTCTCCACCAAGATCCAAGCCACCCTCAGAGCCGTCCTCGCTGTCTGAGTAAGCATCCTCCAGATCGCCCATGCTGAGATCGTCATCGTCGTCGTCGTCGCCTTCGACTTCGGGACGTGAGTTGACAATAGCTTTCCAGATTTCGTCTTCGCCACGATCCTCCTCCTCGTCGCTGTCGTCGCCACCCTTAGCCTTCTTGGCGGCAGCCTTCTCCTGCTTCCGTGACTTCTTGGCGCCAGCTTGGTTGAAGTAGGAGTGGAAGAAGACCTCGTCGGCAGCCACGTTCTCGACCTTCTTGTTCCAGAATGCCTCGCTGTTGACAGGGATACCGCGGCGCAGGCTCTCGCCAGGCTTGACGAGGAGATCTGCGGCACTTGATCCACCCATAGGTTGCATGATACTGCTGCCGTGCGTGCCAGCGGAGGCCTTGGAGCGAGCAGTACGGTAGACGAAGCGGTCGAGGAAGTGCATGAGAGAGTAGTGAGTAGGATCCGGCTTGGGTGGCATCTTCTTCTGGAACAATAGCGCCTCTGCAAAGAGAGAGACTGAAGGGTGGAAGTGCTGGATGAAAGGTAGCAGATCCCATAGACAGCTGCGCTCGGCGTGGGCGTGCTCGGGATCACGTTTCCGGGCATCGTACTGGCAGTGTTGATTTTGGGAAGGTGGTTTGAGGTGCAGCCGCACGCTCCTCGCCCTCTTCTGGTACGTCGACAAAGTGTTCCTCTTCGTCGTCCTCGTTGTATTCGGGATTGGTGATCATAGTCTTGATGCTGGGGAATGTGTTTTCGAGTTCGGACACCAGGTAAAGAACGCCACAAACAAATGAGACCTCGTGCATGGTGATGGTCTGCAAGAGACGTTTGATGAAAGCTTGAACACGCTTTGCGTTCAGGTCCGCCTTCAAACTCTTGTACAAAAGGTTGAGGTAAAGGACCTGCTTTGAGCTGCCAATCAATCGGGGATCCAGGATACTCTCGTAAAGGGGCGGTAGAATCTCTCGGCGCCATAGTTCTTGGCGGCGCTGATTTGTTGTAAGAGCATAAGTGCTTGTACGGCAGTGTTGAAGTTGGCAGAGTGGGTGACTCTGAAGAGAGTATCGATCTGCTTCTCGAACGTAGGGTCGCTTGTGTCTGCGAAGGGGAAAGCACGGTTGACACCGGTCAAGACCTGGGCCATAAGCTTGTCGTTGAGTTGCTGGTCTGACTCCTCGGCCTTCTCTTGTGCTTTGAGCTTCTTAGCGGCGGCCTTTCCTGGCTTTCCTCCACCACCTTGCTGCGGGCGATCGATCTTGCCGAGTCCCTTGAGTCTAGCCGCCTGCCTCTCCGCGGGTTTGAGAAGCTGGACGAACAAACTGAAGTAGATGTCAAGCAAGCGATTGGCAACTTCCTGCTCCTTCTGACTAAGCACGGTCTGGTTCAACGTATGATGGCGTAGTATTTGGCGTGCTGACTTTGGTTTGGTCGGAAAAGAGAGTCGGCCTCGATGCTGTTGGTAATGATCAACTTCATGGCCGGGTGTGATGTCTCAACTGCAGCAAGAGATATGAAGCGCGCGATGCGATTTTCTTGTCGTTGTCTCCAAGCTTGTTCACCAGCAGTCGCAGCAGGTTCTCCTCCTGTTCAGGCTTATCCTTCAGCAGCTCAAAGACATAAGTCAAGGCTCTGCTGCGCGCGAATTCAACCTCGTCACCACACCAGCTCTCAAGCACCTGCAGAAGTTCAAAGTATGTCTTCTTGAGCCAGTCTTCATATGCCCAGACCACCAAGTGAATCTTGTGCAAGCCACCCGGGAGCGGCTGTCCAACATGCCATCTGGCGCCTTGGCCTTGCAAGACAGATGCAGGGCCGGCTGCTTTCCAAATGCTCTCAGCTTGCGATCACAGAGCAGCCGCACACCCCTGTCCAAGCATATCCTTCAGCGCGCGGCAACGGCCATGAGCGCCTGGTTCCTGCTCCTCTTCCTCGACAAAGCCAGCAGATTCTCGAAAGCCTGGTTGTGTGCAGTGGAGACTCTTGGACGAGCAAAGTCAAAGCAGAGATCTTATCCTCGAGAGTACCGTTCGCCATGATAGTGGACAAGAACTTGTGCGAAGACGAGCCAGCGAGTTGGCCGCCATGTATGCGGCTATCTCGGCGGCGAGAAGCTCGTTGGCATACTTGTAGAGGTCGTCAAAAGCGCGGTGTGGGAGATCCGCGGGCGCATTTTCGTCAATAGGAATAGCAGGCAGCTCTGCGGTGTGCCATTCGGGTCGGGGAGCAAAGATCAGCTTTGCCTTTTCCTCTCTCTTGTTCCCTGTCTCGGCTTCTTGGGTGGGTGGCTCTGCCTGTCGGCCTGAGCGGCGGCGGGCTTGCGTTTCTGGCCCATTGCTGAAGTGGTATGTTAGGCCGGTATGTGGTTTGTGAGGCCCGCGAAATTGCTGAGGATCTTGTCGATGCTGGCAGCAGCTCTGGCAAAAAGTTCGAGGGCGACCGAAGACCGAATGCAAACGCGGGGAAGACTCGGCCCGTTGGAAGGCGCTCGCTGCCAGGCACATCGCCAGCAACAGTCTGGGGTTGAACAAGAATATCCATCAAATATTGATTGATACAAGAGTCAAGTTGGCGGTCTGGTCAGCGGCTCCTTGTTCAAGTCGCCTCCGTATGTACTCTCACAATGCTCTGACCACGGGCATACGCTCTGTTACGCGGCAACGAAATATCGTCTCAAGCCTGTTGCGCCAGACGCGGCGGCATTTGCATGTGAGTGGCTGGCTGATAGGAGGCATTGCTGCGTATGCATGAGAATGACATTCTGACCCAACATGACATGATAGTATGACGGCCGCAACAGGCTGAGTAGCTTCTGGACTCCCACCAAATCAAAGGCACAAGATACTGCCAACCAAGAGGATGGCCACGACCTTCTTGTCCGAGCTGGCTTCTTGCGACAAGCCCACTCTGGCATCTTTCATCTCCTGCCTTTAGGACTACGAGTACAAAACAAGCTAGAAGCTCTCATCGACAAGCACATGTCTAGCGTTGGTGCTACGAAAGTCTCATTGTCTTCTATATCATCAGAGGAGCTGTGGCAACGCTCCGGTCGCTTAGAAGGCCGCGACTCAGAGTTCCTGCGCCTTCAAGATCGCAAAGGAGCGAAATACCTCCTGAGCCCAACACACGAAGAAGAAATCACTGAGATTGTCGCAAGCTCTGTCAACTCCTACAAGGACCTCCCTTTACGGCTTTATCAAGTAACGAGGAAATATCGCGATGAAGCCCGCCCACGCCAGGGTCTCCTCAGAGGCCGCGAATTCTTAATGAAAGACTTGTACACCTTCGATGTCACCGAAGAGGAAGCCCGCGCTACATACGACCGAGTGCGAAAAGCGTACTCTGCCTTCTTGGATGAACTCAATTTGCCCTACCTAGTTGCAAATGCGGACTCTGGCAGCATGGGTGGCAATCTCAGCCATGAATACCACCTTGCTTCTGCCAATGGTGAAGACAAAATTATCAGCTGCAAGCAGTGTGACTATTCGACCAACGAGGAGCTTTACTCTGGCACTCTTGGTCCTCACGAGCTCGCACAATCCGACTCTTCTTCTATGGGCCGTGACATTAATTTAATGCTCACCTCCACGCCCTTCCTCAGCAAGGACAAAACCACACTTTTCAATTTCATCACACCCAAAAACAGTGGACCTTTGAACACTCACCTTTTGAAAAAGCTACATCCCACCATCGACACGACGCTAGAATCAGCTTTCAAGACCTGGTCCGCAATGAACCACAAAAATCCCCACACGCGAGCGCACAGAAACCCAGATTCTCGATGGCCGCCTTGCTCATCTTCCACTGCAAACCCCACTGGCCCGACCATCGTCCACAACAACATCGCCCTGACGAGCCCATCCGAGTCTTCCACCTGTCCGTCTTGTCTGTCTCCCGCCAGCCTGCAGGTGTCCACTGCTATCGAAATTGGACACACTTTCCACCTGGGCACACGCTATAGCTTACCTCTCAACGCCCAAGTGTTGTCTTCGAACAACAAGCTTGTTCCCATCTCGATGGGGTGCCACGGCATTGGTGTCAGCCGCTTGCTAGCCGCGGCAGCCAGTCTATTGATGGACTCAAAGGGCTTGAATTGGCCCATCAAGATCGCCCCGTTCGGAGCGGTCGTTGTGGCTGCACCAAAGACGGCGGAAGAAGATGTAACTAGAGTGTACGATGCGCTCATGCCGGCTGGTGCGGCTGCTCCTACAACTTCGCCCGTGTCTGTCGATGTCGCCATCGACGATCGTGACAGGCCATTAGGGTGGAAATTAAACGATGCGGATCTCATCGGGTACCCATTCATCATCGTCCTGGGCAAAGCATGGAAAGCGCGAGGAGCAGTCGAAGTGCAATGTCGACGTCTTGGAGTGAAAGAAGAGGTTGAGCTTACGGATCTTGTAGAGAAGCTTCAGGCTTGGGGAGGGAAGTTGTAGTTGCACGTATAGTTTGCGACTTGTACAATATATACAATGACTAGGAACTGTATTTTAGTGTACTATCAATCCAGTCTACTCATCTTCAAAAATGCGGAACGTTCAGTTGTGAGATTTGTAGAAGAGTACAAAACTCCACGCTGCTCGTGGAATTTTAGCAAACCAGCTCAAATAGGCAGGTATCGGTGCAGATTTCGAGACCTAAAGACTTTAAGTAAATCTCTAGCGCTAATGTAGCCGAGCTCGCACGTGTCCTCTATCGATAGGAGTTCAGCTTGCTATTCAAGCATTCACCTGACTCGAACATCACGCTAACTGACAGGGAATCCAGCCATCGTTCCTTACACCTGCAGAAACTACTGTCGGCTTCGCTGGAGTAAAGACGAGAAAATGGAAGCCAGCATTACACAAGTGGAAGAAATGACCGCTGGATTGGAACCACAATCGGTGCCACGACAGGTGCCACACGTCTGACAAGCCATATTGGTGGTGAGAACCTGCTCTTCACGAATGCATGGGTGTCGAAGCGAAGATCTCCGGAGATTAAAACTCCATGCTATCCTTGCCAGTCTTCCACATCGAGCCTCCCCGAGTGGCGAACATGGGTAGTAAATTATGACAGGCTCTACAGGGCCAAAAGGCGCCCGCGACCGGACCAGATACGACTGACAAATTCGCCTTGATTGACAACTAGTAACTTAGTGTTCGTCCGGGTAGTGAGCCTGTAACCCAGTGACTGTCATGTGAAGCCCTGGTCGTCGAAAGGGGGAACTTGAGTAAATATAAGGCTGTCGTCCTGTCAGTCTACGATGACTTCTTCAAGCAGGCCGTCGAGTAGCCTCTGTCCATTCGTTAAGAATACCTCCCAGTAAGCAGTCCTTCACGCCACCTTTTCGCTTGAAGGCTAACTGATCAGATCAGGATTCTCTTATAGCAATGCGTTTCCAACAAGTGATCGGCTCGCTCGCAGCCTTCGCCTCTTTCGCTACTGCCGTTGATCTCACTGGCTACGAATATGTTGTTGTCGGATCTGGTGCTGGCGGAGGGTACGTCAATCACACGGATCTAATTGTGCCATATCTGACTATCCCACAGTCCCCTTGCTGCTCGCCTCGCCCTCGCTGGCCACAAGACTCTGCTCATTGAAGCTGGAGACGACCAGGGCGCCAACGTCAACTACACTACCCCTGCCTACAGCGCCAGAGTCTCAGAGGACCACAACGTGGCATGGAACTTTTTCGTCAAGCACTACGCTGATGAGGAGCGTCAAGCTCGCGACTTCAAGACGTCTTATCAGACCCCTGATGGCAGTCTCTACACTGGTCTCAACCCTCCTGCCGGCTCCGAGATGAAGGGTACTCTGTATCCTCGTACCGGTACTCTGGGAGGCTGCACCGCCCACAATGCTCTGATTGCGGTCTACCCTCATCGCTCTGGTGCGTAGCTTGTTGAGTCAAATGAGGAGCTCTCACTAATACCTTTCAGACTTTGACAACATTGCTACCCTTACCGGTGATGACTCGTGGTCCGCCGATAATATGCGCAAGTACTTCACAAAGCTCGAGGACAACCACTACTTGCTCCCCGGTCAGAAGGGCCACGGCTACGAAGGCTGGCTCGGTACCCAATACCTTCCTATCGACGTCGTCCTCGCCGATCCCCAGCTGACAAGCTTGGTAACCGGCGCCACTTTCGCGCTCGGCAACCAGACCAATGCCATCGTCAACCTTGCCTCGCTTGTCGCTGGCGATGCCAACTCGGCCTCTGCCAAACGTGATAGCCAGCCTGCTGTCTTCCAGATTCCCTTGTCGACCGCTAACGGCAAGCGCAACGGTGCCAGAGAATTCGTTGTGGCTGTTCGTGATGCTAAGACCTCCAAGGGCGAGAAAGCTTATCCTCTTGGTGAGTTCCCGTTGTAATCATTTCTTAGAGGACATTCATCTAACGTATCGAACAGATGTCAGGACCAACTGCCACGTTACCAAGATCACCTTCGACGAGTCTACGCCTCCTCGCGCCACCGGAGTCGAGTTCCTCGACGGTCAATATCTCTACAAGGCCAGCCCTAAGAACAGCGGCAATGCCGGTGTCGCTGGATCTGCAACCGCTTCTCGTGAAGTCATCATCTCCGGTGGAACCTACAATTCTCCTCAGCTCCTGAAGCTCAGCGGTGTCGGTCCCGCCGACGAGCTTGAGCAGTTTGACATTCCCGTCGTTGTCGACCTTCCTGGTGTCGGCACTAACCTCCAAGACCACTACGAAATCAACGTCCAGGGCAAAGCTCCCTCTGATTTCAGCTCACTCGACGGTTGTACTTTCACCGGCGATGCCCAGGACAAGTGCCTGAAGCGCTTCAACAACCCCATCCTCGGCAATCGCGGCATCTACTCCTCTCCTGGTGTCGGCGCAGCCATGTTCCACAAGTCCAGCGTCGCCGAGAACGACAACTTTGATCTATTCGTCTTCGGTGGCCCCATCAACTTCCGTGGTTACTTCCCCGAGTACAGCGTCAACGCCACCGCCGACCACGACTGGTTCACCTGGGCAATCCTCAAGGCTCACCCGCGCAACACCGCCGGAACCATCAAGCTCCGCTCTGCAGACCCTCTCGACACTCCTGAGATCACCTACAACTACTTCGACACTGGTGTCGGTGACTACGAGAAGGACCTCACTGCCCTCGAGGAGGCCGTTGACCTCGCCCGCGACTCTTTCAAGCGTCAGCTCGTCAAGATCGACGAGGTCCTCCCCGGTAAGGATGTTACCTCCAAGGAAGACATCCACCAGTACGCAAAAGACACTGCCTGGGGCCACCACGCCTCATCGTCGTGCCCCATCGGCGCTGACGGCGACAAGATGGCTGTCCTTGACTCGAGCTTCAGGGTCCGCGGCACTGCCGGTCTGCGTGTCGTCGATGCTTCCGTTTTCCCCAAGATTCCGGGTACCTTCACTGCTGTCTCGACATACATGGTCGCTGAGAAGGCGGCTGATGTTATCTTGCAGCAGCTTAGCAAGGAATAGGAGAATGTACTTGGCGTAACTGGAGAGGTAGATGGTGCCGTTATGTAGCTATGAAAATACTTTGCCGGTCACTGCTCGAGCAAGACTTGGTATGCATTCGTCGAAAACTCTCACAGACCACTGCTGCGACTCTTCAATGAGCTTCAGCAGCTGCTAGAATTTGGAATGCTGTCAATCATTGCGTAGCGCTCTTGCTGAAGACACCCGTCACCATCGCGTTGATCTCCTTCTTCGCGCTTCCGTTGGCTGGATGCGCTCGTTCCACGTATTGCGGCTCAGCCACGCCCAGTTGGCCAGCGGCGTCGCCCGTCACGATTCGGCCAAATTGCACAGTCTGGTCCCCTCTCTCTTTCAAGATGTCCTCAATAGTGCCGCCAGTGTTGACCATAGGAGAGCGGAACGCGGCAGCGATCTCGAAAGGTGACAAAGCGACTTTTCGACCAAGCTGCCAGAAGCCCCAGTAAGATGGTAAGACGCATAAGACGCAGATGAAGGTCGAGACCACGGCGCCGATCATGTAGTATATGTTCGTGCTGTAGTGCACGGTGTCGCGATACATTGTGGCGTTGAAGGAAGTGGATGGCAATGGTCCCAAGCTGGTGTCGTAGCCATTGGGATCTGACACGCCCACTTTCATGGCGTTCAGCAGCATGATCTGGTTGATCGAAGATACCACAGATTGCGTCAGGCTGTCAGTCTGATTGCCAGGATCAAGCGGGTTGATCCATCGATAGCCGCAATCGGACCCTACTTCTCCAGCATTCAGCGAGTATTTGTAAGTGCCGCCTTGGATGTCGGGCATGAAATTCACCGCACCACCGAAAGAGATACTGGCGTTCGCGCCTAGATAGGTCTGGAATCCAAGTTCCAAGCCGCCCAGACGTGCAATGCTGTCATCAGGCAAGCCGTTGATATCTTCGTAGCGGAGTACGCGGAAACCTCCTTGCTGCTTCAGAGTGATGTCGTACGGCTCCTCTTTCAGAACAATGTGGCTTGCGTTAGCTCCCTCCTGGTGAGGGGTTCCTAGCTTGACACCATTGAGGGCGTGTGCGCCAGTGTAATTTGTGATCTGGAGTGGGTAGCTGATCACCGCGGGCCGGAGTCTGCAGCTTTGTCTGGTGACTGTTCCTGGGCAGACTTCAGTATTGCTGTCCTGCCGTCTTGCTTTGCTCGGAGGAGTTATGATGTCTTCAGCCTCGGTGAATAGAATATCCATTGTGATGAACGAGTAACCAGTGCCATCTGGCGCCGGGAAATCTGGCGTGTTCACCTCTCGCGTGAAAGTGATACCAAACAGGGGAGCACTGAAGTTGGCATCGACATAGGCTTGAGCCCGGCTCATGCTTTCAGTGTTGTTTCTGGTCAGGAACGTATTTTCCCCAGAGCCACTCTCGCCGCTGATTGATGCGAGATCACCGGAGAGAGGTAGATTTCCGACTGTGATGGTCCCATCTCTCAGCTGCGAGAGATCACTGCTCAGAGCTGTGGCCAGTCGTGTGGTTTTGCCATAGTCAATGTTGGTAGTAACGGCTTCACTGCAGTCTATCTCGAATCCGGCAGCCGGTACCTGGAGATAGCATGTGCCTTCGCAGTTGCGGAACAGACTGTCGTAAACTGATCCTTGCTGAGACCAAGTCTGTAACTCGAGATTGAGTGCCTTCGACATGCCTACCCGGTGTGATCGACTGGTCTGTGGCGACGCAGTTACCGGGATTGTTGTGTTGACAAAGCCAATGATGTTCGTTACATTGACTGGGCGATCAGTGCCGACATAAGTGGAGAAAGCCTTCTGCATCAGAGAACTGTCGATGATGGTAAGTTTTGCAGTGAGTGCCGCAAGTGCGATGAGATTGAAGTATTTGCCGGCGAGTGCGATAGTCTTGATGCTGGTGCTAAAACTCCAGGATCGGTGAAGATCTTCAATGGTTGCTGAACCTTTGAGCATCTTCCGCCACCAGGCGATTGCGACGCCATTGCCTACGAGTATCGTCAGTGGCTGATATGGCTCTCCAAATTGGCTACGTTGCCTACCGATTGCAAGAGCGAAGCATATATTTGCAACGTTGTTCATCTGGTTCAAGATAACATTCGGCGGAAGCTGCTTAATCCATTGCGACTCCGATTTGCCGTTCGAAAGCATGAGTGTCAGGACACTTGCTCCCGAAGTAATGAGCACAACAAGCAAAGCACCAAACCCGAGCCACGGGAACCTGACCCAGAAGCCCGGCGCCCATGACGGATCTGCATAGCTCTCAATGTCCTCGTTTGAGCCGGGAGACGAGACTGGACGGATCGTCTGGGACGCAGCTTTTTTCTCGTCAATCTCGCGTCGCTCTGCGGCCTCGCGGTGAAAAGAAGTATCCATGATGATGCAAATGTTTGGTTGAAGCAGGCGACAAGGGTCGAAGCCTTTGTAGTTATATGTTCGGGCGAGACGGTACAGTGCATGAGTGAATACAAACGCGACTTGACTAAGGACGAGCTATAAGCCACAAGGGAGCTCAATCCACTTCAGGCGAGACGTGAACAGGCCCAAGAGAGCTTGAATTGACCTTTCATGGCCTCCCCGAGACCCATTGAAAGTCTTTTGGGCCAAGCCACTTGCTGGATAACGATAAATGAGATGCCCAGCAAGGTGAATGGAGAAACCCGATCGAGTCGGAAAGCCAGAAGCCACTATCTCGAGTGAAACTTGGGAGACTAAAGAGGGTTTCAGCCAGCCCTTGGAGCGCAAATAAGGCACATGGCATCCATGTGGCAGCCACATAGAATCCAGCCCATCTGGGTCGAGTAGCAAGGTACCTAGAGTTTCATAGAGGCTCAAGAAGTTCGAGCTCGTGCGGCCACGGAGCGTTCCCCTAGAAGCTTTTTGAACCTCCCAGCTGTGCACCAGGTTGTACCAGCGCATCTTCTCACTATGTGGTCAATAAACACTCCCGAAGTTGCCTACACCAGGGCCCATTAGTACGAGACACTGATATGAATGAGTGTACCAACTGCAGTCCTCTGCCGATACCGTGTCATTTTCAAGAGCCATGTATAGACCGGTTCAGATAATGTGATAAGGTGTTGTTTGGCGCGTGGCGCTTCGAGAACCGCGATGCAAAAGTCCAGGTAGCCAATCGGCACACGTTTTCAGCTACGTTTCACAGGTTTGCATACGGCGCACCCATGGTCTAGCCGCATCGAAGCTGCTGTGGCTGTCGCGTTATGCTTCTTTTGTGCATTCAAAGCATAGATACTTTTCGTCGACGGAACTCCCCTCTCACAACCAGTCTCTGCGATTGTCGTGCTCTCAGAGTGCTCGGAGATAACCTTTGCTGAGCTTTTCAGGCAGTCTGGACTGCTAGCTAAAGACACTTCCAGATGCTATTCAGCTCGAATCGGGTCAGGAGGCGTGCTTCTTCTGGTCGCTATGGGATCTCAATGGCTGGTAGCTCTCGCATTGCATTTTGCAGCCTCGCTTGCGGCATCGGAAGCGTAAGATAGCAATTATGTTCGACGTGAGTCTCTGCTCTGGCCGTATGCTCGGCAGAGAAGTACTTTGTGCCATTCCCCGGCACCACATGAAATCTCACATTGCCCATTCAATCTGAAGTCTCGAGGGATTCGTGTCCCATGCATTAATCTATCTTAATAGCCAGTACTAGACTCATATATTCGACGCGTATGGGTCTCAACACAGCTTCATCGGGCATGTCAGTCCCAATGGCCGACCTGGAAACCGGTATCAAGAAAGATGTGGGAGTTACAATTACCACAGTCGACACTAAAGAACCAGAGCGACCCCTCTTTGGGCGAAGGAGAACGACAAGCAGCGTCCTCGGACCACTAGACAATAGTCACCTATGTGACACCAAAGAGGATGCCTTTACAAAAGTAGGCAACTTTTTCTGGAAAATCCACACGGCAAACATCCTCACCCGATATGCGCTCTACATTCTGCCCGTCGCTACCTTGCTAGCTATCCCTCTTATCTTGACGGAAACAGTCTATTCAGATGCTCACGCAGGCAGGGTTCGGCTGCTGGGTCTGTTTGTCTGGATTGAGGTCATATGGCTTGGACTGTGGGTTTGCAAGCTGTGCGCACAGGCTATGCCTATCCTCTTTCAAGCCGCCTGCGGTCTGATCAGTACCGGCATCCGCAAATACTCGCTGGTTCTTGCTGCTCTTGAGATTCCTCTCAGCTTGTTCTTGTGGAGCATCGTGGCATACCTCACCACTCCACTGATCTGCAAATTTGGCAATGCAAACTCCTGTAGCGAGCCGTGGCTGCAAACTTTCCGCACTGTATTCAGGGCCGGTATCATCGTCGCTGCCATTTTTCTGGTCGAAAAGACGCTAGTACAGCTGATCAGTGTCAACTACCACCGCAAACAATACGACGACAAGATCAAGGAGAGCAAGAAGCTGATTCGCTTGCTAGATATGCTTTACGATGCATCTCGTGCGCTCTTCCCAGAGTACTGCAAGGAGTTCGAGCGCGAAGATGCCGACATTCAAGGCAACACGCTCACGGAAGTTCGCGAGGCAATGGCGAAAGCCGGCGGACGCAACATCACACAAGCCCTCAGCAATATGGGCCGCGCTCGCGACAAGATGACTGCGGCTTTTGGTATGATGGCTTCGGATATCACTGGCAAACAAGTCTTCTCCACTACCAGTGCTCATGCCATCGTTCTTGAGGCACTAGAGTCAGAAAAAGCATGCAAAGCGCTCGCCAGTAGGTTGTGGCTATCCCGTCGGAGAAGGCAGAGAAGCGCTTTACCGCAGCGATTTGCACGAGATCCTTGGCCAGTCACGTTTTGACGAAGCTGAAGATATCTTCAACGCGCTGGACCGAGACGGTAACGGCGACGTCAGTCTCGAGGAGATGACAATGTTCGTTATCGACATCAGCGCGGATCGCAAAAACCGTACTGTCAGCATGCAAGATATCAACTACGTGATTGGAGTGCTGGACAACCTACTTAGCTTGGTTGTACTCGCCTCAATCGCCTTCATCTACGCCAGCTTTTTCAGCAAGACTTTTGCCAATAAGACGACCCAGCTCTGGAGTACGTTTCACGGCCCTAGGTTTCGCTATTGGCGGGACAGTCACGGAATTTCTGGCATGTGTGATCTTCATCTTCATCAAACATCCCTACGACATCGGAGACCGGTTGACATTGATCATGTACAGCTCATAGTTGAGCGGATATCTCTCATGTACTCGGTCTTCCGTCGCATAGATAGCGATAAGACAGTGCAAATCCCGCATAACGTCGCCAACAGACTTTGGATTGAGAACGTGTCGCGGAGCAGATCGATGAAGGAGCAATATAACTTCTCTGTTTGCGCAGGCACCACGAATACCGATATTCTGGTACTCCGAGCAGAACTTGAGAAGTTCGTCAAAGCGCCGGAAAACAAGAGGGATTTCGTGCCTGAGGTTGATATAGAACTGCTGAGCTTGGGTGATTTGAAGCAACTCGATCTGCGTGTTGAGATCAAGCACAGGGTAAGACTGACCAAGCTTTCCAAACGACCGATATCTCGAACTAACCGTGTATGCTTGCCTAGTCCAACTTCGCCAACGAAACCTTGCACTTGACTCGACGCAACAAGTTCATGGTCGCATTACTCGCCGCCATGCGTGCGGTGCCCATCAACGCACCAGGTTCCTCCGGTCCATCGCCTGGCGATGCAGCCAATCCATCCTACGTCGTCCACGTATCTGATCGCGAAGCTTCCTCCTTCCGCGCAGCACACAAGGAAGATGTGGAGAGCAAGCGTTTGTTCCCGGCTGGCACAACACTGCACAGCTTCCTGCCAGAAGGCATCAGTAGCGCCTTTGAGTCTGCGACAGCCGCTGCCTCTAGGGGACCTGCAAGTATTACGGGAAGAAGAGGCAGTGGCGCAAACACAGGAAGGGTGAGTGGAGAGGGTGTGAGAGTGTCGCATGAGTCTATGAGGACTGTGCCTATGCCGAGTGCATTCTTGCGACCAGATGTGCTCCGCTGATCGTTATAGAAAGCTACATGTATCTTGTTAGGAGTTTCAAATCGGACAGTCGTACATTACGTGGATGAAACGATAGAGATGAATGACACTGAAAATATTGACTCGCCCCTTGGCCGCTGGTGTGGAATCTTTCTCGCAGAGGGAACAGACAATGATGTGCATTCGCCTTGGTATCGGTTATAGCAGCCGTGGAAGACGGCGAACACTTGCATGTCGACTTCCATGTGACAGCTTCCTTATGCCTCGGGCAATCAGGATTGTCTACCGCGAAGCAGCATGGCAGCGTGCGGTGTGGTACCTCCGTAGTCAAGCAATGTCCAAGACGGAGAGCGGGCGGGCCAGCACATCTGCCCTATTCAGCCCTGTCGCCCTTGTGTGCAGCAGACCCGCAGCTCAGCTCTGCGTTTTCTGCACGAAAGATGCTTGTCGTGGCTTGGAAGTTGTCAGTGCTATAACGAACAACTCGCTGGCGCAACATGGTGACGACTGCAACTTGGCAAGCAGAGTCGTTTCCAAAGCGATTGCACTGCGGGTCACCAGGCACGAATAATAATGCAGGGCTATATGCGACGGTCGTCTGCAGGCTAGATGTGCCCGCAGCATCACGGGAGCTGAGACGGGGTCCGAATATCGCGCATGGAGAGTTTGGGGAGGGGCAGTCCTAGGCTCTGACGTCGTTGAGGCAGTGTTACGAGGAGGACACTGGAGTTGCTATTTGGAAGCATACAATACGGTCAATACCTGCCGGATATGTATACTTCGGTGGTCTTGTTGCGAGGATTACAGCATGATAATACCATTCCTCTCGTCAGCCAAGGCAGTTGTTGCAGGCTTGAAGACGGCATGCGCGAGCTCCGCAAGGCTTGCCCCTCCACTGTGGGAACTTCGTCAGCGATGCCCACGACCATGCGCGACTTGGCGACGTGAAGTATGGTAGAAGGAAGACAGCCTTGCCAAGGTTTGAATACTTGGCCGCCAGTCGTCCGCTCCACAGCTTTGTCAAGAGACACACGATGGTCCCTTCGTCGATCATACCCGAGGCGCCTGCAAGTGCGCCCTGACCGTCTGTTCCTGCTGCGCTATGAGGCGGCGCCGTAGCTCTTATAAGGTAGGTATGAGGGCCGAAAACTTACATCTCTCATAGCTTCCGCTGTCCTTCTCCTCCTCTCAAGCTGTCCACTGAACGAGCAGCCAATATGACCGCGCCTTTGACGCTCCGCAACCTGACCGCACAGCCCTTGACACTCAAGGTCATCGAGCGCTATGAGGCACCCAATCCCAAGGACTTCCCTCCCAATGCTGGTCTTGGACCAGCCTCCAATGCTACTGCCAACCTGACCTCTGGCGTGGCCAACATCACCAACCACCTTTCTTCCATGTTGAGCAATGTGACCGGCAATGGCAATTCCAACAAGAGCTCGTCGCCCAAAGACTCGCCTAAGGGCTCTCCGGCGGCCTCTCGCCGTGCCAGCCGCGCCGACATCCCTTTGTCAGACAAGGCCCAGAGTTTCGCAAAGCAGGATGTTGACATCCGGGTCGAGCCCTTTAGCACGAAGAAGACGGATATCAATACCACGGAGCGCGGGCCAAATGATGTCCTTCGCTTGACCTTCGAGGGTGACGGCGGCGGCCGCTGGCGCATTGATACTTCTATCACATCCAATGCTTCAAAGAACTTCTCTGCCATAAGCAATGACCCCAAGCATGACTATTCTGGAGTTTATCTGCCGAACGATTGCTTCCTTGCCATTTCGGAAACTACGGACTTGAACAAATGGATGTCACACCTGTCTGACGATGTCCCACTCTCTGGTCTCTCTATTCCCGGTACTCATAACAGCCCTACACACTACAAAGCCCTTCCCTCTGTTCGCTGTCAAGCTCATTCCCCCTTGGAACAACTCAACAATGGTGTGCGCTTCTTCGATATCCCGTGTGCAGCCCGCTCACCCCGAAGACAAGAGTGACGAAGATCTGATTCTGGTACACGGCTCATTTCCAATTTCCCTCACTGGTAGCAAGAAATTCCGCCCTCTTGTCAAGGAGGTTCAGCAATTCCTTGCGGCCAACCCCTCCGAGACGATCATCATATCAGTCAAGCGTGAGGGCTCCGGCGAGGCCACTGACAAGGATCTTGGTGAGATTCTGAAAGATCACTACACAAACCCCAAGCAATGGTTTACCGAGCCACGCATTCCCACACTCGGTGAAGTTCGTGGCCGCATTGTTCTAATGCGTCGCTTCGAGCTCTCAGGCCGCCTTAAGGGCGAGTGGAACGGCACTGGCTGGTGTCTCAACGCCAACGACTGGGCATACAACACCCCTAACCACACAGCAGGCGACATTTGCGTGCAAGATTTCTGCGAAGTCATGGAGAAGGAGAACATCGACAAGAAGATCCAGCTATGCTGCGACCACTTCGAGCGCGCCGCATCGGTCAAGTGCGCACCAGAAAAGTCCGACGTCAGAAGAAGGATAGACCTAAGTCACCGCCCTTCTACCTCAACTTCCTCAGCGCAAGCAATTTCTGGAACGTCGGCTGCTGGCCTGAAGCTATTGCTGCGAAGCTGAACCCGGCCTGCGTTGCTTTCCTTTGCCAAAAGCACACAATCGGCGACCGTGGCATCAATGCACCCGGCGAGGCGTTCGATGGCGATGGAGGCGTTGGTATCGTCGTCTGCGATTGGGTAGGTCGCGATGACAACTGGGACTTGGTCAGGTGCATTGTCGGCATGAACGCCAGGCTCTTGTTGAGAGACAAGGGATGTGGGTGGAAATAGAGTGGTGAGGGGAGATCAATCATTGTCCTGCGGCCACCGACTATTATTCAGACAGTAGAAGTCTAGAGCTTGCGATGACTATGCTGCGATACGACTTGAAATGAATTCCATGTGCCTAGTATTACATATGCTTTCTAGCAAAGATGCCTCCGTTCTCGTCCCTGCGCGTACATGTCGGTGTGCGAAGTGGATTTGCATTGTGTCGTGTCGAGCTCGCTATTGATCATGTCCGAAACATGCTAAAATAGCAGGTGGTTATAACTCCTACTACAGGATACCATAAAGAAGCTTGCCTGCCCACATAGAGTTGGGGTGGTGGATGCATGTGATGTTAACGCATCCTGGTGCGAGCGCAGCGACTACAGACCATGTTCCCAACCCAGCCAAACAATGTCATATAACAAACTCATCTGTCATCCCTCACGCTTACGCTAGAAAGCCGCCGTAGACTTGTTCCTAACGCCGAGTTGCTCTTCATCCTGCTCTTCATCCTCTTCAGCTCGTACGAGACGCTCGGCCGAGACGTCCGGACATAAGCTAGCCTTCAGCCACGAATCCCATAACACTCAACGGACCCATTCCTCCTGCCACATACAGACCACAACGCGCTCGGAGGTAATGACTAACGGATGCCTAAGTGGGACAGCCTAATGTATGAGCTGTTTACAGTAAGTCCGATCATGGGCGTAATGCAAGGATCGGTATGGACGTAACATGGCTGCATGAATCCTGCCGATCGAGACAGAGGTAGTATAAAACTCTTGAGGACCTCGTTTCCCAAATGTTCTCATTAGCAATCAAGCACTTCTCCAATTGACTTACATCTTCAAGCTCTACTCACGACACCAGAACAAAAGTCTACACCGGCCTTCTCAACCAACCTAGCACATACAACTCAAACAACCAACACCATGTCTACCAACACAGCTGCCTACCTTACCGCAGCCAAAGCCCACCCATTCGAGCTCAAGTCCGTACCAGTTTGGGAACCAAGCTCAAACGAGATTCTCATCCAGAACCGCGCCATCGCGATCAACCCCATCGATGGCAGCTTGCAGCGTTTCGCATGGCTGCCAATGCAATACCCGACCATCCTCGGCCAGGACGTCGCAGGCGAAGTCATCGCCGTCGGCTCCAGTGTGACATCGTTCAAGAAGGGCGACCGAGTGCTCGGCCACGCAATGAGCATTGTCACCAAGAAACCACAGGACTCCGGCTTCCAGACACACACCGTTCTTGATGAGCGAATGGCCAGCGTCATCCCTGACGACCTGCCTTTTGAGAAAGCGGTGGTGGTCCCGCTCGGTCTCTCAACAGCAGCTTGCGGTCTCTTCCAAGAGGCCCCATTCCTTGGCTTGCAATTGCCTACCGAGCCAGCGAGACAACCCACTGGCAAGACCGTCCTGATCTGGGGCGGCGCTTCTAGTGTCGGCAGCAATGGCATCCAACTCGCGAAGGCCGCTGGCTACGAGGTCATCGCCACGGCGTCAGAGAAGAACTTCGAGTACGTCAAGCGCTTGGGTGCGAGTGAAGTGTTCGACTACAAGAGCGCAAGCGTGGTCGATGACCTTGCCAATGCATTCAAAGGCAGGATTATGGCCGGCGTGCTTGACTGCATCGGCTTTGAAGCGGCCAAGCTCTCAGTGGAAGTCGTCAAGAAGGTCGCGGGCAAGGGTGCGATTGCGAGCACCAAGGGTGGCGTCGAGGAGCTGCCAGAGGGCGTCACTTTGACCAAGATCTTTGGCATTACTCTCAGAGACAACGGTATTGGCAAAGCCGTCTATGCGGACTACCTGCCGCAGGCTCTGGCCACTGGCACTTTTGTCCCTTTCGCCAGAGCCGCTTGTGCAAGGCAAGGGTTTGGAACACGTTCAGGCGGCTGTTGATCGATTGATGGCAGGCGTTTCCGCGGCGAAGGTTGTGGTTACATTATAAATTGTTTCGTCTTGCACTTCATGTAGCGATAGATCTTAAGTGCGTTTTTTTGAGCTACTTGTAAGACCTCCACGATCGCAAATATAATTCACTGTCATCACATACATTGCACGTCTATATCCACAGCATGTCTCTGCCGTGTTTCCCCATCCTTCATGCACAAGCCAGCCAAGTGACGTTGTGCCTCTTCAAAGCCCGCCAACGCTCCACAAGACTATCTCCAAACATTTGGAGCCCACCCCACCTACTGTAAACAATACGACTATGCGCGCAGCTTGCTCTCCGCAAGTGTCGCGCGGACTATGGGTCTCGACCGCACTCAAGCCTTGCTCGCTGCTCTCGCCGCCTTCGTCGCCTGGGCTCTGCTAACCGACTGGCTGCCGAGCCTGCGCTGGATTCCGCATGCTTTCGTCACTGGAGCGCTCACCGCCGTTGCTGGACTGCTGTTCGTGATTGCGACGACGAGTAAAGGTATCACACGAAGAGGGTCCACCTGGAAGCAAAAACAACATGCTGTATGGAGAGATAAAGAGGTGTGGGAGGAAGAGAAAGCGGCGTTGAAGAGTCGCACCGAATACAGAAGGCCGGTTTATTCCCTGAGGCGAGGAAGTTCTCGAAAGCCGTGGATGGGCTTCTGGACTTGATTTTGAGAGACTTTGTCACCAGCTGGTATGGTGGCATCTCGCGAAGGCCGACTTTCCAGAATGAGATCGATAGGTGTATCCGCTCAGTGCTCCTCACGGTTGCTGCGAGGCTGACTGGCGTCGACTTGGTGGAGCTGGGAGTCAGCAGGGTGCTGCCGATTGTGACAGGACATCTGAAGGAATTCTATGAAGCCGAAAGGGCAGTGAGAGGAAAGGATCTGGGTCTGAAGGTGACGGAGAGCGAAGAGTTGGATTTGGCTATTGCGGCAAAGTACAAAGGTGGAAAGGTCCATGCTGCTGCCGCGCTGGGATTCGCGGACACGGCTGTGAGCCAGCAGAGACATTTGAGAGAAATGATCACGAAGCTGTTGCCGATTGTGCTGCCAGAAAATATGAAGACCAGTCCGGCTGTGACCTCGTTGGTCCAGGAGATTGTAGCGTGCGCTGTGCTCACGCCTGTGCTCAATATGCTGGAAGATCCAGATTTCTGGAACCAAATGATTGTCAATATCGGAGGGCCGATGTTGCAGGACCGCAAGACGGTGCGAAAGTTGCGAGCAGCATTGGACGAGCACGCGCCTACTTCTTCGATTAAGGGCAAGAAGTCTTCTCAGTTCCCACGTCTGAGGCCGTACGACAGCGAGAGACAGTTCGAACGTTTCATTCGGGCAATCCGGCATGTTGCCATCTTGTCTGAGGCACGACGGTTCAGAAGTGAAGTCGTAAGCCAATTAAGACGCGACACGGCTGTTGAAAATCAAGATGCCGCATACCTTCGACGACTGGAAACAGGCAAGCGTCTACTCGATCAGAAGATCTCAACACTTGCTGCAGCTGACGGGCGAGTGAAGCCCAAGCTATCAATACAGCCGCCCAATGACAAGGACGCCGGGTCAAAGAAACGACAAGTGTCGCTTCGTGATCTCCTGTATGATGCTTCCGGTTTGAGTTACTTCATGGAGTACATGGACCGCGTAAAGCTGATGCGGCTGGTACAATTTTGGCTGGTGGTGGACGGCTTCCGTGATCCACTGGAGACTGATACGGACGAGCCTCCTCCAGGGATCGCAGCTGACCCAGGTCGACTGGACATTGGACAGATGTACGAAGGCTACCTTGTCAAGTCAGAAATGCAAACACCACCTGCAACTCTGGAAGTTGTACGGAGGTTCCTGAAATCAGGCTCAAAAGCGACGGCAGACGACTACATCTCAGCACGAAGAGCAGTCCTGCGCACTCAATCACAGGTATATGAACGTATGAGGAAAGAGCAATTTGAGGACTTCAAGCGCTCTGACTTGTACTATAAATGGCTCGCTATCGATGACGGCCCATCAATGTCTTCAGTTTCGAGCAAATCACCAAAATCAATACTCTCGCCGGATGGCGGACGCAACGCAAGCCGATCACCTATCAGGGCACAGAGACCGCCACTGGCGATCAACAGAGAGCCCGAGCTTCGTCGCGCAGTCTTATCAACCAGCGACTTAAAGAGCATTACCAAACCAGTATTGGCGCCACCAGATGTCAGGAGATCAATGGATGATTCCGGTGCCAGGCCCGCCTTGTTCGATGACGAGGTCGAGGACGAACGAATGACACAATCTATCACGAGCTTACGAAGTTATGATTCAGACGGCGAAAGCGCGCAACGTGCGCAAGAAGAGGCCAAAGCGGTGGATGCTATGCAGCTTGCACTTGACAACATAGTAGGAGAAGATGACAAGGACTCGTTGTTCTCGGAGTCAAATAGCCGACCTTCGCTAGAGATTGGCGATAGGGTGAGGTTTGCTGAACCACTCCGGCCACCTTTGGCTATGCAGCCCTCAGGGAAGGGCAAGCCAAGCATTGCATCTCTTGGTCTGGTCGGGCAGCCATCTAGCCGAGGTGTCTTCGTCGATGATCTCTTCGGTGATGAAGCAGACAAGTTCGCCGAAGACGAAAAGAGGATTCTGACGCGCTCGGGAGCGATGACGACCAAGTTCAAGAAGCTGCACCCGGCGATCTAGGTCTTACAGAAGCCATTGGTGCCCTTAACCAGGAGATTGAGCGTTTGCAGGCCCAGAAAAGCATCGTCGATTCTCTCACCACAAAGGCAGAACTGACTAATAATACTGCTGAGCTCAGGATCCTGCGCAAGTCAGAACAAAGTCTGCAGCGCGAGATCAGACGAAAGGAGATGCAGAAACAGCAGTATATTGTGCAGGAAAGCGACAATAGTCTTTTCGGTCGTGCGGCTGTCAACATCAAATCCGTCATGGTCGGCCACGAGGATGATGGTCATGAGTATGCGCTGTACGTTATTGAAGTTCGCCGGCAAGCTGGCGAAAGTATGGCGGCAGCTACCTGGGCCGTCACTCGACGTTACAGTCAATTCCACGAATTACACAAGCGACTGCGTGCCAGGTTCCCTGCTGTGAGGGAGCTGGACTTCCCTCGAAGACAAGCTCTTTTCACATTGCAGAAAGACTTCCTAAATCGCCGACGGCAGACACTTGAGAAGTACCTCCGCTCTTTGTTGCTGGTTCCTGCAATCTGCCGCAGTCGCGAGCTCCGAGCTTTCTTGTCCCAGGCATCTATCACGTCAAACGGCGAGAATAACGGGCAAGATGATGCTAGAGACTTCGTCACAAGGATTTACAATTCGGTCTCGGACGGCATGGAGGATTTCCTTGGCAACATCCCAGTCCTTGACCAACTCTCAGTCGCTGGCCAGAACCTTATCTCCGCAGCCACATCACAAATCAATGGCGAATCAGTCGACTCCCTTGACCCTGCAACGCAAGACCCATCGACCGCAGCCGAAGCCGAAGCTGAGCTCAACGCCTACGAGACCAAAGAGCTTGAGCCCTTCGTCAAGCCGATATGCGACCTCTTCCTCGAATTCTTTGAATTGTCCAAAGGCAACAGCTGGCTTCGCGGGCGCACTGTCGTCGTCGTACTGCACCAGCTCCTCGGTGGTACTATTGAGCGGAAAGTGCACGATAGCGCCCGCAGCTACCTTGAAGATGATAAGCTGGAGGGGTACGTACAGCTTTTGCAAAATGGCATGTGGCCAGATGGGAAGATGAAGGCCGCGTCTACGCCTCGGACACTTGCTGAGAAAGCACATACGCGGAGGAAAGCCGCTCTTGTGTTGGGCGCTTTGATTCCTGATCTTGCGGGAAGTGTGTAGGGCGGTCGAATGCACAGGCTGCCAGTAGGAAGGTGGTGGCCTTGTTGAATAATCGACGACTGAAGTGAGTTAAACCCTGGCATATGGTTGCGGTTCATCAGATTGTATGCTAACATCTTTCAAAGTACACACATGGTCTTGACGCTGATAGACACGCTCATTGGCACAGTCTTCCAGAGATGCTAGAGAACTAATCATAATTTTCGGCCTTGCGAGGCCCGCCTCGAACATTCAATCCTAAAGGGCTCCATACATATTAACAGCCACATTTCATTTCTCACAAGATAATCGTTTATCATTGTCAAGGCACCATTGAGATTACTGTTGTCACGAAATCCTTAGTATTTTGGAGAGTAACACTGAGATCAAACGGTGCTCTCGACCTCGCATCTGCTTCCACGATCAATGCAACATCACTCATCTTCGTCAGGAGCGAGGCTATGAAAGCACAGTCTGCAAGACATCAACAAGTCCATGATGTCGTGCTCTAGAGCTTTGACGCAGCACCCACATTGATGATGCGATAGCAGGCTCCATCCTTTCCAAACATCGTCCTCAGATCACTCACAATCTCCTCTGGAATCTCATGCGCTGCAAAGTGCCCTCCCTTTGACTTCTGGCTCTCGAAAGCAACAGGGCCAAGCGTGCGCCCAAAGACGTGAGGCACGACAGTCAGCTCTCTCGGGCTGTGACACAGTCCCAGCTTCACCTTGCCAATCCACTGGCTCGCGCGATCCCTCGACACCGCATTTGTGGAATTGGCGTGCACTGCTTCGTAGTAGATTCGCAGACTCGCAGCCGGTCCGGCTTTTGAGAAGTAGTAGATCGACACCCATGTCAGAATCTCATCGTCGGTCCATGGGTAGCCGTCTGTCCAGTCGTGTAGCTTCTCCCACAGCCACGCCAGGAGTGCTACGGGACTGTCGTGCAGGGCGTAGCCGATGGTCTGCGGTTTCGTTGATTGCAAAAGGCGATAGCCAGTTCCTTCTTCCATGAACCATTTCGTTCGCTCGAAGCCTGCTTTATCGCGTGCCGAGTAGGGTCTCAGAGCGTGCTGGATGGCCAGTAGCGGGTTTGAAGTGAACGAGGGCGCGCTGGCGCGGATCATGTTGATGTGGCTGGCCATGACAGATTCGGGATGCAAGAGACCCATGGCGCGGGTAACGTAGAATCCCCAATCTCCTCCTTGGGTCACATATCTCTCATAGCCTAGCGAGAGCATGAGGCGGTGACAGACTTCCGCGTATTCACGCAGAGCAAAGCCGGTACGTGTAGGCCCGTCGCTCCAGGCAAAGTTGGGCAAAGATGGTGCGACGACGTGGAAGGATACTCCATTGGCACTTTGTTGCAAAGCGGGGAGCATTTTTGCCACTTCGATGTAGCTGCCTGGCCATCCATGGCAGAAGAGCAATGGTATGGCGTCTTTGCTGGCGGACTGCTGGTGGATGTAGTGGATGTCCAGCTCCTCGAAATTGTCTACCTTGATACCACGGTGGTACTGCGGAAGCTGGTTGAGTTTAGTCTCCCTGAGCGCGCCAGTCGTAGCCGTCTTTCCAGTAGGATGCCAGACGTTTGACGTCTGCAAGAGGTGCACCATAGTCCCAAGCGGCGCAGAGAGCTCATCTGGAAAAGTTGCCACGGAGAGCTTGGTTTTCAGTTCCTCGAGCTTGGACTCGGGGACGTCGATGGTGTAGCTCGCCATTGTTGCACAGTGTGTTGAAGTATGGGTGCTAAGGAATCGTTTCAATTGCTCAAATTTTGGGTTGCAGATAGATTCTGGTCGTATTCGATCTCTCAAATGCACCGTCTGAGATGACGGTATTATATCTAAGCAGCGGTCCAGCACGAGGCGAGACTGACGAAATGCTGTGAGTTTAGAGGCGATGCTGATCTTCAGAAGATTGGTAATGGTATCTTCCTCGACACGATGGAGGATGTTCAAGGAGAGGTGAATGCTGACATCAGCTCAATGGTGCAAGACATGGTAATTTGTAATAGGGCGGTAGGAGTGAAAGCGGGGCTGCATCACGTTACTTATTACCAGACATCTAAGAATGATTGTGTCTCGCATCGAGAATTCACTGACTTTATGTGATTACATGTGCTCGATCGAGTTGAACGCATCACTCATGTCTATGACATAGTAAAGCTGACCATCGATAATGTCAGTACCTTATAATTAGATCAATTGATGCAAGATGTCTGTTGCAGGTGGCAATCCTAACCACAGATGAACTTCAAGCTAGCTCTCTAGAACATCAACGCCAGAATACCATGTCTTGAATATAAGTGCCATTTCTCGATGGTACAAAATTCCTAGCATGTTCGTTCCGTGAATAGCGCTGTGTTTGTGACAGCCTGATAAATCATGACGTGCTATGTCGCCGAAAATAATTGCTTGCACCTCCACGGAAGCGATTTCACTGGAGGGTCAAATTGAAGGCCTTCCAATCAACGCGAGATCTTGAGGACGAAGTTCGATGTGCACCACGTGATACGGAGGAAGTGTTCTTATGACCACTGTCGAGTACCGACTTCCAAACGTGATCCTCCGTCACAGCCTCGAACTTCGGCTGGAAAACTAATGGTTGCCAGTCATGTACACTCGCGATAGAATTATACACGACTTGTGCATCATTTAATAGTACCGAGATCTGTAACTGACAGCAATGCCGAAGCACGTCTCAAGGTGGAGCCCTCTTCTTTACCGCGCCCGCCGCAAGAACGCTTGGTCCAGGCAAAGTCTTGGCGCAAAATCCGAGCATAAAAGTTGCTCTTCCCTCACACTCCTCTTCTAAAAAGTATCAGTAGGTGACTAAACGTCATTTAATCAAGGCTTCGCTACGGCGACTTGCTGTGGGTTACGAGCGCGGTTCGCCGACTCTGAGTCTCCCACCGTTCCCGGCCTTGTCGAAGGAGGAATTCCTGCGTCCGACTTTCCTACCAAGTGCGTTCTTCTATAGTGGAACGGGTTTGTGGGTTGGCCGCTACATCTCTTCACTTGAAGAGAGCTTTTGTGTGAGCAGTAGAGTCGGGCAATTTAATGCTGTGTTATGACTCGCTCCTGGAGCCGCCTGCTGGTACTTCTGGCACATGTCTTGTGTGCAGAGAGTCCTTCCACTTCCAAGGCTTTGCTTGCATTCGTCGAGCATGTTAAGTCACGTGACGGTATCGATATGCATATCTGCGAATCGTTCAGTCAACGCATCAAATAGATTGCTTGTCCACAGCAATCACGCGAGTAATGCAGTGGCCAGTATGCAAGCACCTCAACGCGTCTCACGATCGCAGCAAGTCCATGAATCCCATACGCAAGCGTCATATAATAACATTGAAGCGATGACTACGCCGAAATCGTGCTAATTAGTAGAACGGCTCAAAATTTATCCTTGCGACCTAGCTTTGGATTACAAGACCTTCTGCGAAAACATCTTGCTTTGCTCATCACGGCGCAAGTTTTGGCCGACTATGGCTTGACACGTGATAGAGCTTACAAAACCTGCCATAGGGCTGAAATGCTCATTTCTTTTACTGGCCCAAAGGAGCGTGAAGCACGGACAGTCTAACCCCTGTCGCGCATCCGGAGAGCATTGCTAGGCCGACCGTCTGTATTTTGTGGCTCTGGTGAGCAGAAAATGTGATATGTCTCCTGCATACCATTGCTCTTCTATACCCAGTCTGCACGTGTATAAAATCTCCGTAGCTCGCCCGTGAATCCACAGCTTAAGCCTGATCAACATTTGACAAGCATTTGCCTATCATTGCCACACCGGCTCCATCACGTCCAGACTACTTGTATCAACGCTCTCGGCTCCCCAACGTATACCCATTGTGTATCGTCTGTTAGCGCTTTGTGCGACTCAGCAACGCTATATCGTTAGACGACAAACTCTCCCGCTGTCCCCTGAACCAGCCTCATTGACGTGATAAGGTATACATCACCTTCAGCTCCATCGCATCAAAAGCGTTCGTGTGCCACCTCTCGCCCTTGAACCGGTACAGGACCACACGTACATTGCCGGATCTACGTCGCAACTTGTTCAAAATGGCCGAAACACGCAACATTGTCATCCTGGGAGCCAATTTCGCTGGATTGAGTGCTGCTCACTACATCCTGAAGCACACCCTGCCCAAGCTGGCCAAGTCAGAGCAAGCCAAATATGTCTTGCACATTGTCAACGAGTCTACTCACTTCTGGTGGCACATTGGCGCGCCCAGAGAAATCGTCTCTGTGACAGATGCACCTCACGACAAGTACTTCAAGCCGATCATGGATGGCTTCAAGCAGTACCCTCAATTCAAGGACTCCATCGTTTTCCATCATGGTTCGGCCACTGGTCTTGATGTCGAAGGCCGTACCGTCAATTGGACGCCTTCCGGTGGCGAGACTTCTGAGTCGCTGCCCTACTATGCTCTCGTGATTGCTACTGGCGCTCGCTCGCCTACACCCTGCACCACTCTGCACGGCGACCACAACATCTCCATCAAGGCTCTCGAAGACATGAACACCCGTCTTGCCTCCGCAAAGGAGATCGTCATCGGCGGTGGCGGCCCCATCGCAGTCGAGACTGCCGGCGAGATTGGTGCCAAGCTCAAGGGCAAGGCTGGCATCACACTTATCACCTCCAGCGACAAGCTTCTCCCGAATCTTCGCAAAGCGCTGGCCGACAAAGCCCAAGGCCAGCTCGCCTCCGTCGGCGTTACAGTTCTCTACAACACCAAGATCACCAGCCACAACGAGACTGCGGACGGCAAGACCGAAGTCCACCTCAGCAACGGCAAGTCCCTCACACCCGACGTCTACATCCCCGCCGTCGGTGTCACGCCCAGCACCTCCTTCGTGCCTGAAAACCTCAAGCAACAAGGCGGCTGGATCGACGCCAACCCGACCACTCTGCGTGTCGACGCCGCCGGCCCACGCGTCTACTCCGTCGGCGACGTCTCGAAAGTCGACAAAGGCGGCGT
This sequence comes from Cladosporium cladosporioides, assembly GCA_002901145.1. Classification (NCBI taxonomy): domain Eukaryota; kingdom Fungi; phylum Ascomycota; class Dothideomycetes; order Cladosporiales; family Cladosporiaceae; genus Cladosporium; species Cladosporium cladosporioides. The sequence goes on from NOXB01000017.1 coordinate 647,504, forward strand.
GCTGAACCTGTACAACGCCATTCCCGTTTTCGGCGCCAACTTCTCGCACGACCTGCTGAGCGATGCGGGCGTTGCGGGCGTCGCCGTTCCTGCAGAGAAAGTCTACAAGGCGAAGACTGGCGAGACGCAGTTGGTGCCTGTCGGCCCTAAGACTGGCGTGGGTGCTTTCAATGGCTGGAAGATGCCGGCGTTTGCGATCAGTATGTTCAAGGGCAAGGATTACATGGCGGGCCAGATTCCGACTGTTTGGGAGGGAAAGCAGTTTACTAAGGCTTAGGTCGTATTCCTGGTGGCGAGATGTTCGCAGGGAAAGGCATTTGCTTGTGGGTGTGTGGGCAAGTAGTGAGATGGTGGTAATGGCTGAAGTGACGAGCAGTAGGATGTGATGGGACTCCCGGTTTCTTCGATACCCCAAGTATGTTCTTATTATCTATAGTTCTCTAATCCGTTACTACATTCGACACCGTATAGACTCAATTCTGGTGTTCATGCACGCTATTGCCGTTTGATCCGTAACCTCGATGCTGCTTGCCTACGCACACGTGGGATATGAATTTGAGTAAAGTTAAGTGAACAGCTTGCAACGCCACTCACCTATGACTGCCGGAAGCCGCGCACCACACACGGAATTCATACCGCAGGGATCCATGAACATACCTTGAGTCATCGTAACACTCTGCTCACAAGTCTATTCATGGTACTGTGCCGATTTCGGAAATTTTTGGGAGGACATGTTTGACACGAGGGTTGGAGTTGGGGTGTCTGATGTCGTGCAACCATGATCAACAATCACGTCTGCACATCGTGCAGTTAGTTTGTACGTATGACACGTTCGTGAGTATGATTCATTCGATCGTTCTATCTACCAAAGGGCTATTGGATGGGTGTGCAACCTTGTGTTGCGCTTATATGCGCAGAAAGTCATTGTCACGGCTTCAAATTCGAATGTCAGACAATATTTTGTAGCCAATGAGTGTGTTTGCTGGGTCGTGTCGACGTGGGATTTCGGCAAATACGTACTCATTCGCTGCATGGGAAACACGGTACAGATCAAATGATACGAAAAAGTCGTACCGCCGGCCTGACTCTTTGCGTACGGACGTCATGATGCCCTCAAGCCATCTCGCCATCTCGGCCGGGTGTTTCAACCAGTATGCATGTATCTCACAAAACCAAGGGAAAGGAACTCGATGGACAGCACAAACTCACATCCGCATACCAATGAAGCCAGCCAATGAAGATTACTAGCAAGGTGATCAAGACTCGGTATCTTCCAACCGAATCTACATACATGTGTGATCCACCCGCAGCTACACTTCATGCCACATCGGAGACATGCAGCTTTGCAAACATCCGCCAACCAGACACAGAAGACAGGGAAAGCCACAATTACGCTTTGTAGCAACTACACACACACGGAGAACGCGTATGCCGGTACTTGGGTACGTAGACCGCGCAGCCGGCGCTCTCTGCGCAAGTCAGCAGTCAGCCAAGAAAGAACGATTCGCCACAATGGGTCTTGAGGCGCATCGTCGTTCAATCGCAAAGCGAGGCTTGCAAGATCCGAGACACGGTCGAGAATGTCAGCGGTGGGTAGAAGTCGTCGTGTGATCTCGCGCGCGCGCGCGAAAAGAGGCCTAAGGGAGACGTACCGCGCATCTGGTAAAGCGCTTGGCAAGCATCTTGTTCTTGTTTAGAAGACAAGCTCGTAATTCGCTAATAGGACCATGTCGGAGGAGGTGACATGCAGGCTGCTAAACGCTACGGGCCGCGCGAGCAAAAGAGGCGCGGTCTGATAGGGAGCGAAGATCTTGTTTTTGTGTCGTGATCGACAGTGGTTGTTCTGATGGCAGCCTGCATGGTCTGAATGAACGAGCAGGAGTTTGCATACGACTTACTGTGCTTGTTTGGGAAGTCGCTGGATCCAACTGTGATGACTCGTGTTATGTGTTGTTTCTCATGTCAGCAGGATTTAGTGGACTATCACAGCCAGTACTGTCGATTTTCAACGGTCAGTATGATGTTCTTACGGTAGGTACATGGTGTTAGATCATGATAAGGTAATCATCGCCAGGGTTCTCGGCCAACCGCGCAGTCGTACGTAAACTCGTGCAGCACGACCAGTGAGAAATGCGGCGGCGATAGCAAGGGTCGTCAGAAGCAGGTAGCCGCCAGCCAGGCAGCCTCATAGCCACGTGCCGATAATGCTGTGTACGGGGTCCTCGCGAGATCCGGCATGCCGACCGAAGAATACATGTAGGATCGCCGAGGGATGATCGCCCGCGCAATAGTCCCTGATAGCGCGCGCGTTATGGAAAAGTTGGATATATTTGGTGCATCTGATCGAAAGCGATCAGTCGCGTCTTCGGCGTCCAACCAGCAGCGGTGCTGGAGAAAGTCGATGACGAGCGCGCGACTCTTCGACGACGCGAATGACTCGCCCGAGCACGATGTAGTGCGCAGCGAGCGTCTGCGTGACCTGCACGTCTCCGCGTGGATACCTGCGCAGATCAGCCTCGTCGAGGGGAGCTGCGAGCTCGACGAGCGGCTACCTGCAGCGTGGCGGCCATGGCTGTTCCGTTGCGGACGAGGCATCACGTCTCGTTTGGGCGATTAGCAAGCATTTGTCGCGTAGCAGCGTGATTGCGAGGCTGAAGGAGCAGGTACCTCGCTCAGGATGGTCAGCATTATTGTCCGCTCACTGCCGGGCGATTGTGGTGGGCAGGCTGCTGCTTCAAGCGAAGGCGTAAGGTGCAAGCTCGCCGGTCAACCGCAATAGTCTAGTGGAGATATGCAGGTCGATAACGCGAAACGGCGCCACACATTTGCGCCGAGACTTTGCATCATCAGCGTGAGTCGACGGAGAGATATTGACGAGACGACGATGGAGGCTTCGGACTATGTTTGCGCGATGTCAAATACTGTCAGCATCGCTACGTCTTGGGGGTCTCAGAGCGGGACAACAGCGTCAGGCAGGATGTATGTAGGCATCAGCGACGTGCTCAGATGACTGGCACATGTCGCAAGGCAAGGCAAGGCAGAAGGCAGACAGAGATGGAAGCTTTCACGGACAGTTCGCCGTGAAAACCTACGAGCGCGCACGCGCTGAAGGGACCGTCTTCATCCCGAGCGATATAGCAAGCTTTTGTATAGAGTCATGCATATGTGAGACATGCCTAAGAAGCGATATGCCATATCGCATGGCGGGGCGTCATGGACAGGGTCAAGTAGCATCGGCTAATGCGAGATAGCCTCGCAGGCCTCGCCTCGTCGCGCGCGTATATAGGACGGGACGGAAGCTGTTCTAAGGATTGGCAGCAATAGCAGCTGATGTTTGCGTGTGCATGTCCGCCGCGATTCGCCACCAGCGCCCATCTCCAGACGGGAACGGCTCGTCACACGACGAGGGACCCATTCTTGCCTGCCAACAGGCAGATCGCTGTCCGCCGTGAAGTTAGCTGATACGCCGCAAATCCTGGGCTCGCACGCGATTAGCCATCCAGATACCCAGATACCCGTCTCGCTGGCACGACGCCCTGGACTCGGAGCGCAGTAGCAAAGGACAAGAGCGGCCAGATCCTCGCACTGCCCTCCTCCTTGCAGCAGCGACAGCAGCAACAACAGGCCGACGAGACGAACCGCGAGACAGGCCGAGGTGGTCCCTTGCCTGGCAGCCAGAGACGCTACGCCGGGACAGGCGTGTGCTACCTGTGGTCGTTTGTGACCTGTCGATCCGCGAGCACAAGCAAGCATTTCACCGCCCTCTGCCCGCCGCCGCAACGAGCAGAGCGCGCATTATCCTCACGCCCACGGCCAGCACGCAACGGCGCACGCAGGCAAAGGAACGCGCTCCGAGGCTCCCTGGCTCTCTCGTGGCCGCAAGGATCAGAGCTGCAGGCGATCGCAGCAGCACAGCAAGCGCAAGTGTCAGTCTGCTTGGAGTGCGTGGCGGGGGCAGGCGCAACTCGCGCGCTTTCAGCAACGAAGCCCTCTCCGTCATCAGTGCGAGCCGGCCTTCGTCGTCCTCGACTTCACGACCGCCTTGCTTGCGCTTCACCACCCAGACCTCACTCCGGCCACACCCGCGCCTGCATCACAGCCAGTCTGCACGATCACCGCGACCGTTGCGTTGCAGCTGCGCACGACTCTCCACGCCGCCGCCAACTGCTGCTCCGCGCCCAGTCGTGCGCGCATCCCGCTCGTCATCCTCGCGCGCGCGTCGACCTCTCGCCCAGCCAGCTGCGCGAGCGCAAAACCGACCCGCCGCCCCGCGCGCATATTGCTACCTTCGCCCTGTCGAGCGCCACTGGCGCGTGAATCAGCGACACAAGGGAGCGCAGAAACCGGCGACCCGACTGCTATTGTGTCACATCCAGGACCCGGTACAGGCGCGACGGGATGGGATGCTGGTAGCCTTGCCTGCAACAATCGAATCGTGCAATGGAGTCTGGTACAATCAACCCAGCAGCACTGAACGCATCCGGTATGTCCTCCAGCTTGCCCGCTGCATGCGACGCTCTCGCCAGCCTCGTGTCCTCGGTCGCGCGTTTCTACACATTGCGACATTGCGCTAACCTCCACTTGCAGCCTCGACTATCGCTCCCAACTTGCTTTCACAGCCTAGTCCTCGCGGCACAAAACGAACAAGGTCGCCAGACGAGTACGGCGGCGCAGTTGGTCCAGACGGAAACGGCGGTATGTCTATAACATCGTTTGACCCGCGATGAAGTACAATCTGGCTGATAAGCCCGCGCTCAAACCAATACTGACCTCGCTATTGCAGACGGACTCAAATCTAACAAACGAACGAAATCAACCGGCTCAGGTCACGACACTGCTTCATCAAGAACCATGTCGCTCTCATCGCTTGCGCAACCGATGCAAACGCCGCAAATCAAGACGGAGTCGCTCCCGAAGTCGTCTCCGAGCCATACATCACCGCACAGGTCTACTCCTGGGTCTGCGACAAAAGCACCTGTAGTCAAAGCGCTACCGACTGTGCGCGATCACACAACAGATCAGCTAGGCGCCGAAGGCGACGAATACATCCTCGAGAAATCGACCAGGATGGCGAGACTAAAGTGTCAAAGGATGGATATCCTCTTGAGGGTCGGAAGTACCGATGCCGAACATTCCAAGTTCCCAATCGTGGCGAAAAGCTCTTTATGTTGGCCACAGAATGCGCCCGCGTTCTAGGATATAGAGATTCGTACTTGTTGTTCAACAAGAACAGATCCTTGTTCAAGATCATCGCCAATCAACAGGAAAAAGACAACCTCATTCAGCAAGAAATTCTGCCGTACTCGTACAGATCGCGGCAGATTGCCATTGTCACCGCACGCTCTATGTTCCGCCAATTTGGCGCAAGGCTGATAGAAAACGGACGCCGCGTAAGGGACGACTACTGGGAGGCGAAGGCCCGCAAGCAGGGCTTCACCGAAGAAGACGCTGCCGGCGAGAAGAGACCCGGTGCGGCGAAGGCCAGAGAAGCTGCTGCGGCAGAAGCCAGTAGTAACGCCTTGACTTCTTTGCCTCAAGGTGAAATCATCTACAACAGCAACGGTCTCGAAGGACACCCACCAGGTTTGCTGCCGGCAACACTTGCACCCCTCCCGATGATCCACTTACCAGCCGAAGATCTTCGTCCTGGCAGCTATGGTAACGTCATACGCCCTAGGCAGGAAATCGCTGGTCCACCATACCAGGATCGAACTCAGTCAAGCAGCGCAACTGAGATTTTATCCCAGGCCTCGCACGCGGCTGAGTATAACAAGCAGCTGGGAGCTACTCGTCAACATAGATCACAGTATCTCGACAATTACTGGAAGCGACCTCATGAACAGCCAGCGTCTCAAGTGACGCAACCTGAGGGCGATATGACGACAGTTGCACCGCAACATCTGCAATCACCCCAAGCCGTAGCAGGTAGTGGCCAGCCTCGCATGCCACAGCAGGACTCTATGTCGCATGCCAGCTCTCAGATGATGCCTCAGTCGTACCCAGGCTTCCCCAACCAGCAAAACCCAATGGCATCTCCGGTCTCAGCTATGCAGCAGCGAGCAATGCCTTCGGCTTCCATGCACCAAGGGTCACATCAATGGGCATGGCACCTGGGCAACAGCATCGGCAGACACCATCATACGGCGGCTACCCTTCGAACCAGATGTGGCAGCCACCTGTACCTCAACCTTCGCCTCTGTCGCAATCGCATCCCATGTCGCAATATGGCCAACAGCAACAAGCACAACAGCAGCAGCAACAGCATCAGCAGCCGCAGCAGAATCAAATGTTGCCGCGCAAATGTCTGGGCAAGGCCAATATGGGTTACGGGCAGATGAATGCCATGGCCAATCCTGCTTATGGCAACATGAACCGCAGCATGTATCAGCCTAGCCCTTCACCCCAACAATTCGGTATGCAATCCACTGCCGCTCAACAGTCTGGCATGCAAAGCTGGTCCCAAGCACCAGGTAGCATGCCACAGTATGGCCAAGGCTTCCAGTAGACTTACTGCTACTGCCAGCTGAATGAGCCGTACGGCCAGATATACACGCCTTTGAGATACTCAGAGAATATTCTTACATCTCAATGGCTATCTTCAACAATCGCCTTCGCATGATCTGGACCTCACCTCGCAAATCATCCCAAGCTAATGAGCCGAGTCGACTTGATAGAAATAATGCCTATATGCGAGCTCGTTCGAAACTCTCAACTCATTTGCATTTTCGGAACACACTGGAGACACTCGAGAATACTCGACAAGCCTTGGTTGCTTGAATCGAGAACCATACCCCAAACGATACCCTTCATCGGCGTCGGCGCTTTCTTTCGTGTTTATTTCCTTCTCGTTCTACTTTGTCGCAGCTTTTTCGCTTCATTGGCATGGTTCTTATACCGTTCTCTGCCTATATTGAAAACTCTTGGCATCTTTGCTATCCCCCCTTTTATTACGTACGCATTCAACGACAGTACCACTCAATATCAAGAAAAAACAAAAATCCGACAAAACTTACACGTCACACTGTTTCTTCCTAGCAGCGGTTAGCTTTCGATCTTGGGACTGGAAAAGATTACAACACATCGCACCAGTCTATCTTTTTTTTCTTGGGATGGAAATCTGAGCCTCAGCTTGCCCAGGTTGGATATTGGAAAGGGTTCTTTGCGGCACAGACACTGAGCAGGAGCTGGAGCGATCTAGCGCAGCACATGGGGCGGCAGCGAGGAACAATTTTTGGGCCCCTTCTTCTGCGTTTTTGCTGCCTTTTCTTCTTTAACGTTTACACTCATCAAGAGTCGGATATACCCCCAGAATGTTGCGTTCGAAGTTGAAATCCCTTTTTTAATCCTTTCCTTTCCTTTTCGGCTGCTGCTTCTTCACAATCATCGAATCTTCGTATGTCAATTTGTGTTTACGCGGCAAAAACGTTCTTATGTTATCTCCTGTCCCTGACAGATGTTGGGGCGTTCATTTCAGTAATCTTACGGTACAACGATCTGGCGGCTTGCAACTTTTTCTCTTCTGCTTCCTTTCCAGTTCTCACCCAGCGCTGGGTGATATTGTTCTGTCCTCTTGAGCTGTTTTCTCTCCCTCTCACCTAAAGAACGTCTGAACGGGTGGATCAGCATACGTCCATGTTTTTGTGTCGCTTCGTCTGTCTTCACAGTGTTGCTCTCGCATTTTGGTTGTCAAATGAGCATTCTAGGGAGGCCCTCTCTACGATACGGCTTTGATTCACGCTTTCTTCATCGTTCCTTCATCTTTGAAATGAGGAATGGTACTATAATTTATATGCACTTCGAGCGAGGATATTCTGTCTGTAATGGACATCCGTAGAAATTCAATGATCACCACTACTGCTGTTCAATGGGAGTTTCGGGAGCTCGGGTGGCCCTTTTCAAGGTGGGTGTTGTTTTCCATTCAACGCGTCGCGCAGGATGTTCACAGTTCGTGCTTTCTTGCTGGTGGCACGCTCGCGGATGGGCGACGATGCCAGGCCAGCTGGTGTCACACGCTCGTGTGGCGTGCAGAGGGAAGCGCTGCTGCATGTTGTGTTGGGCAATGAGCGTGAGACAGGGATCATCCTGCATGTGCGTCCCGACTTTTGTGGTTTGAGGAGAAGCAATGCTACTGTGCCATTCAGCTACCCGAATAGTCGGGACCACTTGAGACGTCGGCTTGGAAGAAATGGGTAATGCTGGTCGGCCTCTTTTTGCTTTTACATAAGGATGTCCCTGTACTGGGACGTGGGTTGGTTCGATCACGAGTGTAGCTATGATGATTCGTTGCGAGATTGATTGGTGCATGCATTCGTCACCTTCAAGCGACTGGTGAGCCAATGCTACCACGCACGAATGTTGGGAAGGGTACTCTTGGGAATGAGATATGATACATTTACATCAAGATCTCAATGTTGCAAGAGTGGGTACTACCAGCCCTGGATGCCGAAGCGATCGTGCCCGCCATCGAGACTTGCTGTCCTCTCACGCAGTACCATTCAGCACGAGCGCGATATTCTTGATGTCTTCGGGTGTGGTCCTGCAGCAGCCACCAATCAGACTTGCACCAGCAGCACGAAACTGCAAGGAAGACTCGCGGATCTCTCGGCCGGATTTGTCGCCCGTCCACACGTGCTCCGAGGGCACGTATGTTTCGCCCGAGTTGGGATAGCAGAGCAGAGGCATAGCGGTGAGACTACGCATGTGCTGAAGAGATGCTAGAGCGGTCGAAGGTGGGACGCAGTTGATTCCGAATGCGAGGGTCTGGTCGCTATACTGCGAGACGAAGGACAGGACTTCGCTCAATGGTGTGCCGTCACTGATGTGGGAGGCGTCTTTGAGGGTACATCCGAGCCAGGCTGTGGCGGTTGGGAACTCGCTGTGAAGGAGCTCGAGCAGGGCTCGCACTTCGTTGAAGCTTGGGATGGTCTCTATGCCGAGAAAGTCGACGCCTGCGTCCAGCAGAGCGGTGATTCGTGGGCGGTGAAAGGCTTTGAATTCTTCGGCCGTGCAAGTATAGTCGCCTCTGTACTCTGAGCCATCTGCGAGATAGGCACCATATGGTCCCACAGAACCCGCCACGAGAAGCTTTCGGGTACGAGGGACACCGGATTCATAAGCCTGTTCGCGGGCTTTCTGAGCAAGAGTGGCACTGAGTTTGACAAGGTGCTTGGCTTCGGTTCCTGAGAGGGAGAGATGCTGTTGGAGACCAATTATGCTGGCTTGGTAAGATGCTGTGATTGCGATGTCGGCACCGGCAAGAAAGTAGTCGAGGTGCACTTGTCGGATGCAATCAGGATCTTCGATCAGAGTCTTGCCGGACCAGAGGGCGTGTGAAAGGTCGTGACCGCGTGTTTCGAGCTCTGTGGCGAGAGCACCATCAATGACAAGTGATTTGCCATCTGCCAGTAGAGTGGCTAGCTCTGAGGTTGATAGCATGGTTCGATTGAAGGGATGGTGGGTTTGCACACTTCGTTTGCTCAAGGACCAGAATTATCGAGGGTGGTCCTTGGCAATCAATTGTGTTGCCGTGTAAGATTTAGAAAGCCTTACTTCAGATCGTTGTCAAGCGATGTTGCTTTGCTGTACACGAATTGGCCAGTCATATTTCTGCCCCAAATTATCACATTGGGTTGAGAATTGGTGTGTCTGAGCTTAAGTTAGGTTTGCCTTGTGAGAGAGCATTCTAAGCATGGACACTAGAGAGGTCAACATGATTAATGGTGTCGCGATAAACAGCAAGATGGCAATGAAGCCGTAAAGCTCAGCTGGAAATAGTGAGTGCGGCTCGATGCTCTTTTCATGTAGTCGTTGTCGCCCGTGTCGGCATCGGCTTGCCCTGAAAGGTGGTCCCGGGCGTCATTCTTCACAGCAGCGGACCGAGGGGTGCAGGCCAGCTTCCGCGCGTGCTGCAAGCTGGCTGGCTGCGAACTAGGCACCGTCCACCAAGCGCATTGGAGCCACCAACAACACCACCACCAACACCGCAATCCGCTCAACCTCGTCCGCATACAGCTGCTACACCAGAGAGACAAGAGGGCAGGCGACGCGCCCGCATGTCACCATGTCGCTCTTCTCATTCTCCACCCCACTGGACATCGACATAGTCCTCGCCGACACCGATGACCGACCTTCAGTAGACGTCAAGCTCGACAAGAACAGGCGAGAGAAGGCCCCGCTATATCTCGATGGAGAAACAGTAAAAGGCGCCGTCACCATCCGCCCTAAAGATGGCAAACGACTCGAACACACCGGCATCAAGGTCCAATTCGTTGGTACCATTGAGATGTTCTTCGACCGCAACACACACCACGAGTTCATGGGCTTGCAGACCGAGTTGGCTGCGCCCGGCGAGCTGCAGCACCCCGTCACATTGCCCTTCGCCTTCAAGAATTGAAAAGATGTACGAAAAGCTACAACGGAATCAATGTGAAGCTACGTTACTTCTTGAGAGTGACCGTCAGCCGGCGCATGGCGGTGTGGTGCGCGAGAAGGATCTCTGGGTGTACAGCTACCGACAGCCACCAGAGAGTAACAGCGTGATTAAGATGGACGTGGGTATCGAGGATTGTCTGCACATCGAGTTCGAATACTCCAAGAGCAAGTACCACCTTAAGGATGTGATTGTTGGACGGATCTACTTCCTCCTGGTTCGATTGAAGATCAAGCACATGGAGCTCTCTATCATTCGTCGCGAAACTACCGGTGTCCCACCAAATCAATACAACGAGTCGGAAACACTTGTTCGCTTCGAGATCATGGACGGCTCGCCGTCGCGAGGCGAGACGATACCTATTCGTCTCTTCCTTGGCGGCTTCGACCTAACTCCTACATTCCGCGACGTCAACAAGAAATACAGCACACGCTACTACTCTCCCTAGTACTGATCGACGAAGACGCCGCCGCTACTTCAAGCAGAGCGAAATCGTCCTCTACAGACAGGCGCCTGAGAACTCCGAGCTCGCGCAACGGCAAGCAAAGGAGATCCAGGCCAGCTAGGAAGACGCTAACGAGACACGAGGGCGCACGGAGTTTGAGGAACACATAGAGGACAGAACTGCCACACCCTTAAACGGCCTCTCCCGAAATAATAGCAGCTCTGATCTGCATGGAGGAGGCACCCGTGCAGGAACGCCCCAACCCCAGCGCAGCCGTGGCAATCCACTCATGCGCCTCGGCGCTGCTTGTGACAGCTCCATGTCCGTAGCATCTGCTCCGCCAAAGCCGAAGGGTGATTGGGACGAGCTTTTGGCCGGATGCAGGAATAAGGATGTTGAGCGAAGAAAACCAGTAGCCGAAGAGCCTGGCACGGCGCGTAGGCGTACTGGAAGCAACGTGACGCTTTAGGGGTTGGGCGAATGGGATAGTTCTGTTTTTTTTTGTTTTTTTTCTTGTTTTTAGGGATTACTTGCATTGTATATTGTTTCTTAATTGCTTTGACTTTACGTCTCGTTATCTCTATGTGAACAGTACAACGACTGAGGACTGTACTTCGAACCCGCGTCGTCCACATCCACGCGGCAACGACACATACAATATACCTAGTGCCTGACCTCCAAAAGCCACTGAATGAATACTTAAGTCCTTAATTGCAGAATATAGTAGCTTCTCAAGTGCTCCTTCACTGAACCATGCCCCACCCCCGCAATTTTGATTGAGCCTCAATCAATGCGCTCATCGCTCTGCACCGTACATCCTCCATACATATGTACCTTGAAGGCATCTCAATCTGCACAGCACAACCTTGACACCATTGGACATGGCCACCGCATCACCCTCTCCCGTCCCATCGGGCCTCACAGGCACAACGTACACACCCACAGCCACCACATCATCAACTCCATCCACGACCTTCAGCCTCCCATCCTACACCACTTTCCCACCCTTCTACACCCTCCAACCAAACCTCACAACCCGCGCCCGCCAGCTCACCCTCTGGTCGCAACTCATCCTCTCCTACGCCGCCCACCACCGCCTCTACCGCCTCTCCCTCTCCTCACCCCCAGCAAACCTCTTCGCCAACCCTCCATCCACCGCGCCCTCTCCGAGCCCGACATCCGCACAGTCCTAGACCACATGTCCCTGCCAGCGAACGGCTCGCGCATAGAATGGATCCCCGCGGGCTCAAAGGGCGAGCGCAGCGCGAGCTGCTGGGTTTTCTGGCGGACGCTGGCCGAGTGGGCGGATATGATTTATGGGTGGGTGGACGAGACGGGGCAGAAGGGCAGCGTGTTGACTGTTTATGAGTTAAGGGAGGGCGAGGCGGTGGGGTCGAAAGAGTGGGTGGGCATGGAGGAGGAGATGTTGAGGAAGGTTTTGGCGGTGTTGGTGAAGAAGGGTAGGGCGCAGGTGTTTGGCCTGGATGAGGAGGCGGGTGTTAAGTTCTTTTGAGCATGGAGCTGTGAGCGACCTTCTGTGAGAGGCTACTCGACTTTCTTCCCAAGCGAATACGGCATTCGAGGGATCAGATACGTTTGGCCTGATCTGGAATCATAGATGGCTACACGCATGAGTTTGGACCTCGTAACTAGGGCATCTCGTTGCTCTTCAGGGGAACTCCATTGCGAGAAATGCTGCACTGGCAGCTGGTGCAGAGCTCTGGAGCAGCACCTTCTGGCTATCACCTTAAAGCTCATCAGCCCTTGAAAAAACGCGTTGATTGCAGGTGGCGCCCTCTAGCACCCCTTTGGTCTGACATTCGGTCCATCAAATAGCTACGGACTCAACGCTGCACTTTTCTGCGGCTTGATGGGAAGTCGGCTCCCTTCGTCATCGATCGACAGGTCATATCCCAAGCCATGACAGAGTCTCACAATAGACTTGGTATCGATGCAGATACGTCAGTATGCGAACGCGACAAAAAGAATCGAAGCGGGCATCTTCACCGACTTTGGAACGCCGGAACAGTCGTCGAACATCAAATCTGACATGGACGTAATGTACACATGCAGACATCGATACGACTGCCAATATTGTACCTACGTGTCGCTACTGCGTTCTGACTAGGAAAAGGCAGGGAAGTCAGCACTGGCAAAGTCACATTGGTTGTGATTACGAAGATTGTGAAGAATATGATCTGCCAGTGGCTGTTGAAGGGGACGTCGATAATGACCTATATCCCTCGGGCGATGCTAGCCCGAGATGGAATCAGCTAGTCAGACGAGATACTATTGGCCTCATGGTCCAGTCCATCGTGGCCTTGAGCCAATCGCAAACTCATCGCTGCTCGGGTGAACCCCCGACTCACTACATGTATAAAGAATCTCACGGTTTCTCGCATACGGTACTAGCAAGCCTAGGAAGATCAGGTACAGCGGTCCGAATTAGGTAATAGGACAAGCCATTCTTATCGCACACAAGCCTGAGGGTATCAGCCGGGTAAGGTACGAAGACGTAGTGGTATCCGCAGCTTTAGCGCGCGTGTTTTGCCTGAAGTCAAAAAGGGCTTGCGAGAATGTAACCAAAAAGTTACTATACGTAATAGGGTCGACAGCCGACCTGGCGACGAGAATCGGTTAGTCACAGTAGAAACAAGCGGAGGCAGGAGATTCACCAGACCGTTTGGTTCGGTAAACAGAAGTAGTAGCACCCCTGTCGCATGCGCATCTCAACAGTAGTAGCAGTAGTGCTAGCCAGACGTGTGTCGAGCATATGTACGATGCTCCCTCGGCAGACACGAATAGCGGCGGCCCAATATGGAAGAGGCACCGGAAGCGGAAGATGGATTCGGAAGGAGGGCGACGCTGAACACAACCCAAAGATCGGGAGACGACGCATGACTCTCCAATAACGCGATGCTTTCGATGGCAAGGTAGATTGCTATGCATGCTCGCGGCGTACCGATGCCTGGCCCTGTTGAGCCTCGGCGCTGCTACCCGACCCAGACCAGAGCAGAGTAGGAGACGCTTGCAGGATGATTTGCCGCATCGCGTAGTCAGGAAGGAATGGTACCTCAGATCTCGAGGCAGCCAACCGTGCGCTGAGCGAGAGCGTGTGCGACCACATCGTTCCGACGCGTGATGGAGATGCGGGCCTGGACTCCGTGGTCTGCGGCGTGGATGAGGGAGGGCAAGACTGTCAGGTACAGATGTGATGGCTGTGTTGAGACCCTACTGTTTACACATAGCTATAGCTGCAATACCGGTAGAAACACTCGATCACCACTGACCGACGGCTTGAAGCGGCAACAGATTAATGGGCTGGATGCGATCGGGTGCCATCACCGGCTAAGTCATCCGCCGGTGCGACGTGGGCAGGGCGCGAGTGGAACATCGTTTTCCTCCTCCGCATGGGGGCCCACACTCTGCCACGAGAGTCTGGGGAATAACCCGAGTCTTCGGCTGCCTGCGCAGCGTTAGCAGTCAGGTAGTCTGCCTTTCTCGGCTCTACGGTAGTTCCTGCCGGGCAAACGCTTGCAGCAACCGAGTTGCCTCTCCGTTGCATCTTCTCGCGCCGGAGCCTCGTCCTTCTCCTTCGCACTCCCGGTCTTTGCTGCGCGGTGATCATGCTGCTCGTGAGTCGTCGCCGCATCCGACTATCATGGAGACCACAGCGAGGCCGTCCGAGACTGCAGACGAGGTGAACAATAATGATTCCAATGGCACCGATGCCACCCCGGACGCAACTGCGAAGCGCAAGCGACAGCCCAGGAATTCCGCCTGTCAGTCATGTGCGGTAAGGATGCCATTTTCCGTTTTCGACTCGGGGATATCGGATGGAAAAATGCGCTGTTGCTGACGACGTATTACTCCAGGGTCTGAAGATGAAATGTATCGCCTCACCGGTAGCCGGGATTTGCGAAAGGTAAGAGAGCATAGCGAATGCCGAACCGCCTCACGATCGATCAAGATTCATGTGGTGTATCTCCAAGTCACAGATGGATCATGTTCTTCGTCGCATCGATGTATTGTCGACTGTCGCTGATTCCATAGGTTAGATGTCATCGCATGAGTCGAGAATGCTTACCGTCAATACCAAAACCCCGAAAACGGCATTCGATCAACGGCCTGACCGAACCGGAAATCAGAGGTGCACCACTTTCCCACATCCTCGACAACACTGCAGCGCCCTTGCGAACGACATCAAGTCATTCACCAATATATGCTCAGCCAATCGACGAACGCCGTTCCGATGGACACAGAGATAGCATCGACTTCAAGGCGGACGTTGCGCAGAGCAGCAGTCGATCTTTCGTATCGCTTTTCGTTCACAGCCTTGGTCTCGACGAGTACGCGCAGTCGTCGTTCGAATGCCTGTCCGAAATCGACTATGCTTTTGTGCAAGACAAATTCGCTACTTTCGAGCGCATGGCCAATCGATCTCCTTTCGTTGAACTGCCCAGCACGGACATCATCATGATGATCGCCAAAAGGCCCATCACATCTCTAGCAATATGTACTGTCGCAACAGCTGCGAACACAGAGCTACGATATCGCTTAGTGCGGACATTCCGCCAAACCATATCAGCAAAATGTATTCTGGATGATGAGAGAAGCGTCGATCTAATGAGCGGTCTGTTCATACACACCATGTGGCATCATCGATATATGCACAAACAACAAATCTACCAGTACTTACATCTTCTCACTGGCATGGCGTCCGAACAAGGCCTACATCGGCAATTCGGTCTTGACACACTTTCCTCAAGACAATCGGACCGCGAGGTCCAATTACTTTTCCTAGGCTGCTACTATCTCTGCACCACACTCTCAGGCCTTGCCTCCGACAGACCATCACCCTTCCCATGGAACGACCACCTCTCCAACGTTGCGCTACGCTTCTCCTTCCGCGGACCCTTCCCAAGCAATAGCAATACAGTCAACCTCATCGAACTGGGTCGGTATCTCGGCGACGCCGACACAACAATGCGCAGATCAACCGAAGCCTCCGACACATCTGCCCACAACCGCGCATGGTCAACCTGGCACAACTCCGAAGCCGAGCTGCGCAGACTCAAAGCTCTCATCCACAAATTCACAAGCATAACTCCTCATCCAGACTTGCAAGCAACCACAATAGCAGTTTCCTCCATCGTCCTGCAAACCAGCAAACAAATCCAGACGCGACTCCTGACTGACATGGCAATCAGCATCAAAGACTACTTCGAGACACTCCTCTCCGAACCACCCTCTTCCCTCTTCCACTTCTCCATCATAGACTGGACGCACCTGCTCTCTGTCATGGCCATCCTAATGCTCGTGCTGAACCCTCGTTTCGAGAAATGGGAAGCCGTCCCAGGCGCCCTGCGCAGCTTGCTCGAGCCCGAAGCTCTGCTTGACACGATCGTCGCGCGCATGAGCGCCGTGCCAGCTCACGAGAGACACGACGAGCTGCTGCGATGGTTTGCGGATCTGACGGCAAAAATTAAGATGAAATGGCAGCGAGATAAACTTCCCAGGCCGAGAACGGGGTCGGGAGATGTCAGCGAAACGGAGGCGAGGTTTAGGCCTGTTAACGCGGGAATGTATTCGGGATCTGGAGAGAGGTCTAGGAGTTCTATTTCCATTTCTGATTCGCAGATGGCGGTGGGAGGCGGCGCGGGTGTCTGCGATGTGGATATCGGGAGGGTGTGTAAGCTGGATTTGCTGGAAGACGCTTTCTGGGAACGACTGCTACAGTCATGACAGTGTAGGTAATGATCACCCCCAAAAAAGCGACGGGAGGAATCCTTGGAAATGGTTAAACCTTCTGCGACACATAGTTCGCACGAATAAGAAATTAAGTTGGCTGCATCTTTTCAGCGACAAGCAACTCATCTCCTGCTCGCTCAATCCAATCATTCAACCCCATTCGTGACGTCCCTACCAACCGCAAGCTTCCTACGTCTGCGGCGCTTGACCCGTACACGCGAACCCATCCGGTCTCACAACATTACTGCACAAATACTGCGCCGGCGTCGACCCATCGCTCTTCTCAAAGTCCACATCTCGAATACTAATACCATCACAAGGCGCCGCGCCCGAGCACTGCATACTAGCAACCACATCCGTCTGCAGCGTCCCACTCATATTCCGAATCGCCAGATCGCTAATCTGGAACTTCGACGTGTCACACTGTCCCGTGAAGCCCGAGTACGAATTGCACTGCGTCACGTAAAACGCCTGCAGAGCGTTGGAGACTGTGAAGTCGCTTATAGTCACGTTGCGAAGGTATCCCAGGCCGCCGCCGCCGCCGTTGGGAGGCGTGCCTTGCACGACGCCGGTCCAGGTCTTGACGTAGGCGCCGTATTTGTTGTTGTAAGCGGTTATGCGGCGCACGGTGATGTCTGAGAGGACTTCGAATTGGTTCTCGAATTGCCCGATGCTGCCGAAGGCGACGCCGGTGGAGCGGTAGAAGGTGCAGTCTTCGACGAGGATGTTGGTGCTGTCTGTGGTTGATTCGGTTTAGTTGGAGTCTTCTTGCGAAGACGGAGGTTTGGGATGTACTCACTGGCTTTGAAGGCGATGTTGTCGTCGCCGTTGTCGATCACGAATCTCGCGAAGGTGATGTCTGAGGCGTAGATTGTGTCGGCGCCGTCTGTGTTCAGGTTGTTGCCGTAGGCGTTGTTGTTGAAGTTTGTATTATTTATGTAGATGTCTTGCATCAGTACTTTGCTCGAGTAGATGAGCGTCATTGTCCACATCTGACTTTGGATGAATTTGATGCCCTCGACCACGGAGTTGGTCAGGCCGTTGAACGTGATCTGGTGCGGTCGACGTGGGTAATTACTAATCGTCCCGTATTTGTCGTACCAGACTTGGCCGTTGCCATCGAAGGTTCCGACGCCTGTCGAGCTGTACATGTGAATGCGGTCTCCGCCGAGGATGAAGGCTGTGGAGTGGTTTTGATAGCCCATTGGTAGAGAATTCGCAAGCCAGTAGTCAATGTCAGTACTCCATAGCAGAGTGCCTCGTATGTCGATCTCGACATTAGATAGGCCTGTGATTTCCATGACGGAGTCAATGTTGTCTGTAATATCTATGGTCAGTGTATGCCACGAAGACCTATTTCTCCGGAATCAAGACATGAGAATCACCTACAAGTAGTTTGTTCGAAGATCACCTTGCCATTAGTGCCGCATTTCTTGAAAGCCTTGATGATGTTGGGCGCGCTGTCATCGCCGTCTTTCGGTGCAGTGACTGTGCATACTTGACGTCCAGATTGAGGTTCAGGGAAACTCCACGGTGCACCAGGATAGTATGATGGAGCTTTATCGTAAGAGACTGGAGCATAATTGCTTTTGAGAGAGTACAGGTTGAAGCCATGCCAGGATGGGCGTCAATGTAATTAGGGAACGCATGCTGGGCTAAGGATGTCTGTGTGGCCGCAAAAGAAAGGTGATGGGAGTGCACAAGAGCGGAGCAAGAGGTTAAGTATACTCGGGCAGCCACATTCGGTAATATCATTTCACAGCATACAACGTGAACTCCGCATGCGCATGTGCTCGCTGTGAAATGGCACGAGCCCGGCACCACCTTGCAGAAGCCGCACATGACCTCCTCTTTCCTCGTCGTGTCAAATGAGCTGACTTCCGAGGAGCGCGGCGCATATTGCAAACCGTTTTAAGCCGTTGCTCGAGACGAGGACGACGATCATTGGTGATCACGATGCAGGAGTCGCGCAGCGCAGCCGCACAGGCAAAGCCAAATAGGAATAAGCTATAAGGTTAATCATCCAAAGGGGAAAAACTTACGCCACAGCGCTACCACTTACCAGCCAGCCATTTTTCGTTGGCTGACAAGAAGTGAAGTCTGGGTGAGCTCCATTAATACGAGCGATCTGCTCCTCACAGTAAGAGTGTACTGTCAGAATCGCGCCACGATCATGCCAGCGAGCTGTACGCCCTTGGCATGCGATGCCGTGTCATGGGCAAGGCAATATTGATTCTGGTCACGAGCTCACAGCTTTCAGGTCGTTCGAGGCAAAAAGTACGTACTATGTAAGGTACAAAGTGAGCTGAGAGACGAAGCTCAGGTCGAGAGAAAGAGGAGTCGACAGCGGTTTGTGGGGGATCAGCCTGCAGCCAGCCACCGTGCTGCAAGCCTCATGCACCATCCCGGCCTACATCATCATTACAAGGAGATGTGTGCCTGACAATAACATCACCCTTTTGCACGTGTTAGCTCATTCGTAGGGAGCTCTTAGACAAAAAACGCCTTGAGCTGATAGACTCAAACGGTGCATGAGATATTCAGCTTCGCCATCTTCACGGACGTCACCGGACCCCAGAACATGGAACACAACGCGCCGCACAAGAGTGCAGCCTTCGAAGGATATTACAGCAAGTTCGACTTGCCATCAGGAGCCCACATCGCCTTGATCGTCTGCAGAGTTCACAATGCCAAGTTTCGCCCTAACAAAGTATCTTTCACCTACGTCCCACAAGATGTCAGCAAGACCTACCAGAAAGAACTCTTCCCAGACGAGATGGAAATGAAGATATTATCTCCAGACAACGCCTTCGAGATAACCATTCCAAATGTCGGTTTTGTTAGATGGCACGGCAATTCCATCACCGAATACGACATCGAAGGCGAGTCATTCGTCTTCAAAGGCAAGACTACCACCCGCACACCATGGTCGAGGACCGCCAATACGCCCGAGAGCATACTCGTCTATCTGCCACTACCACTTCACTGGCATGTCCACTCTCTAGCCTCCGAGTGTGACTACACGCTGAAAATCCCCGGCTATCTCCCACCAGCGCAAGCATCCAACGCCGCCATAGTTCACCAGGAGAAGAACTGGGCCGCATCTTTCCCTTCTGCACACATGTGGCTACAAGCACGAAATGGTGACAGATCTTTCTGCTGTGCCGGCGGGCAGATCCTCGGCATGGAAGCCTTCCTGCTCGGCTACCGCAGCAAGAAACTCGAAGTCGACTTCCGGCCTCCTTTCGCTGTGAGAGTGGCAGGATTCAGCCCATTCTTGAGCTACACGACAGATTGGGAGAATCGGAAATTCAGTCTGAGTGTGCAGAGCTTCAGGCAGAAGATCACAGTCGAGGCGAGCGCGCCTGTGGGAAGTTTCTTCTCGCTTTCTGCCCCTTTCAAAGAAGGACATCTGCCCAATCAGCTGGGCCAGAGTTTCCAGGCGACGATCCGGGTCAAGGTGTGGGACAGTGGATGGGTGGGTGCTTGGTCTTTGGTCGAGGAAGAAGTGTTTGAGGGTGGGAGCTTGGAGTTCGGAGCCGGCTATTACCCTCCCAGAGGAAGTGAGAAGAAGTTCAATTAACGAATGCACGAGCAACTTTATACACGTAGAGCCACACCAATGCGACTGATACAGAACACAAAAAAACAGATCAAAGCTTCGACTGCTTCTTCTCTCCCATCCAATCGCTCTTCATGACCGTCAAAAACTCCTCTCCCATCCTACCCCTTTCCTCCCTCGGTACCTTCGCCCGCTGCAGTTCCTGCTCCGCCGCACGGCTCTTCCAATTGGCAAGCTCCAAGGCAAGCCATTCCTGACACGCGTCCGCAGACTTGCCAACGACCTCCATAGGAATCAGGTGGCCTATGCCCTCGAACGTCACTTCCTGTACGCGACCCTTCTTTGCACCACCCGACCCCCAACTCCAGTGCCTGTAGCAGCCATCTTGTCGGCTTTGAGCAGAGGTGCGGAGAGGTGCGACTGATCGCCAAAGATGTATAGTACACTAGGCCGCAGGAACGGCAGTTGTCGGAATGTTGCGATGGGTTCTGGGCGATAGAAAGGGGTGTTTGGACCGGCTGAGATGTCTACGTCTGGGTGTGTTACAGGGTTGGGGTGTTCTTCCGAGTTAGGATTTGTTGGGACTGGGAAATTAGGCCGCATAAAGGTGAAGACTTCTTGATGCTTGGTTGTCGTCAACGTGACTTCTGTTTCGGATCCTCGCGCCGGTGAGACTGTGGCTGAACTCGGGTCTGCATTGAGTGGTGGCGCAGTGCCAGATGCTGGTTTCACATCAGGGTGCAGGAGAGTTGGAAGGTCTCGTAGACCGTACTTGATCCAAAGGTCCAGGACTCTTGGATCCCACGTCTGGTAGAATTTGGAGCGCTTGAACGAGGCTTCTGCAGCTTTACGGTTGGGCCATCTATCCCGGCGGACCGTTGATGCCTTTGCTGGACCAAAGTTGCCCTGTCGGCTTGGTAGGCGTTGGATGACTGGGTCCATGAGAATGAGGGTAGTGAAAAGTCGTGGATGCATTAGTGCCAGGTTGACTAGGTGGCAACCTCCCATACTGTGGCCAACTCCGACAATGGGCTGTGTGACCTGGCGTCGGAAGTGGTTGATCATTAGGAATAAATCGCGCGGATGATCATTCCATGATGCTGACAAAGTAATCAGATATCATGTTTACGCGAACATTGTCTCAGACTGCACTCACGATCGTTGCCCAGTTTATGCTCGTTCAACACTCCACTGGCGCCTTGATGCGCAACATCCGCTATCCATATACTGCGGATCTTCATACCCTTCGACTTAAGTTTTTGGTGTAGCTCGTCCCATAGGGGCTCATACAATTCCTAGTAACAATTAGCAGGTCCTCAATCATGTCGAGCCGAGCATGTGGAACGTGGCAGCATACTTTGGGGAATCCATTCGCGTGTCCACCAATAATGGTTACATCGCCAGGCTGTGGGTTTGGGTTGTCAAAAGGAGTATATTGCTTGATTGCGAGCTGAAGTTCATCGTCCTCATGGCCTGCAGTTGCATGCGGGTACTCGCGTATGTGTGATGTTGTGAGCGTGTGCTCCTGAATCTTGAATTGCGACATCCCGGTATGAAGCCCAGCTATACCCCTGTGGGACGAAGACAGACCTCTAAGATCAGGATTCTGATAATCGTATGATATACAGACTTGCTATTGCGATATGTTTGATACAAGGCTCTGCCCTCGTGGTTGGGACGTCTCTCGCGAGCCGAGGTTGCCTCGGGCTTCAGCCGGCAGACAGCAAGTCCCATCTGCCGTGCATTCTGGCAGTGCTCTCAGTAACTTACCTACCTCTTATCAGCCTGCTCAGTAGTCAGTCTTTACCAGATGCCTTACCACAGCCTGACTTGAGGCTGTGAAAGTACGTATAGGTGATTTGATTCTGTCACATGCTATTGCACCGCTACACAGCCACGGAAACCTTGACATGCGGCAGTGTCTAACTTACGCTACTTCCACCTACAGCTACTCTACACTACGCAACATGGTTGCCTTCGCGTCCTGACAACATCTTGTGATAGTCTACACATACGTGAGTAGGAATGCAGCCTGATTGATGGTCTTCTCTACACACTTGTCTACACATCTGCTTATTAGGGCCAGTGAAACAACACCAGTTCACTTTGTTTTAGGTACTGTCAAGGCGGTCTTTGAACTATCTCAACAAGACCAAAACCCTCTCAAGCAGAGCTATGCCCCGACCGGCTCTTCAGTGGGTCATCTGACAGATTCAATACCGTGCATGTGAATGCTACGCTCTGCCCCCAAGTATTTGGTTTCGCTTGCGACAAAGTGACCTAGGCGTAAGCAATGCCTCAGTAAAGGACTCATACCACTACATGTTTGCCTCATCGTCACAGTGGTGTCTTCACTCTCCTGATATTCATGGAGGCCGCCTGCATTGCAGGTACCGTTTCTCTGAAGCGTCAGCTAGCCTTGCCAGTATATCAACGTGGCGGCGTGCCCTTCGCTGTTCCTCCCGATTAGCTGTAGAACACGTCACTAGCATTCTCAGAATCCGCAGAACCCACTCGTGGAGCACGCCCAGCGCAAGAGACATCCGGCATGAGCCAGCCTCCTCCGTATTCGGACTTCGACTCGGGTTCTATGAGCTCGACCACCAACGATGACAGGTCCCACCCGGGAAAGTTCGATGGCCTAGACGGGTTCCTTCGAGCCCAAAGAACAGTCTCTGGACCGCCACCGCCGAACTACAACGGGTACCGAGAGGTCCAATTTGTCAACCCAGAGCCGGGTGCTATCATCCATATCATTGATCGGCCTCAAAGACAGAACAGCCCATTGCATCAGCGGGTCATGCTTGTGATCCGACATGAAGATCCAAGCCCAATGACATCGAGAGCCATGACTTGCATTCCGCTTTGTATCTATGAAGATGGCTTTCCAAAGTCCAGTGGCCAGTACTGGAGCGTCCAACAAGAAGGTGCGGTGGCCACCGAGGTCAACTACCACCATCGTGCTCGATATCCAGGCGCAGCCACGCCTTCAGCCGGTTGTCTGTGAGCCTTTACCGGAACACGTCCATGGAAGATGGGATAACAGCCAACCTTGGGGAGCTCTGGCGCGTGGAGTACGACCACATACTCGTAGACAAGATCGGACAAGTGTCTAACGGAAGTCTCGCTCCGGCATTGAGCAGAATCAGTGAATTGTTCGTTACGTCGCTGAAGACGCGCCAGCATAAGCCAGCCAAGACAACAAGACCAGCAGAGTCACAGAAGACGAGAGTTTTTACTGTCGGGAATCCTTGGGACGGTCACTATGTGAGGAAACGTCAGCATTGAGGACAGAACCGAATCATCAGTCCGTGGGGCTGGAGCTTCAATTCCGTGGTTGTATTATGTACGCTGAAGATTGGTTTGCTTCTTTGTGCTTCGTGACAGAAGGTGCATTCGTTACTGTAAGATCTAGTTACTTCGTAGAAGTCGATATTGCCAACGGTGTACGTCCGGGTGGATGAAGACCTTCACTTACCATCCACGCGCAGCACCTGAATGACAATTTATGCTTTTCTTTGGGATCTTGCCTCATGCTGACTCTGCCTGCTGGAGCCACTGTCTTGTGGCCTGCGCCCAAAGCGGGAAGATGTATCGGCTTTCTTAATGAATCAGCATCGAACTCTAGCCTTGGCCCAGGCATCCGCAACTGCGTGTCCTCTATTATCTGGTACGATCTGTACCAGAAAGCCGCAACTCAGTTCAAAACAGCTGTTCCGGCGTCAGGCCGAAGCTGGCTTGTACAAGTTGTTCTTGCGCAAGCATGTTGTGTGCCAGCCTCACTCCGTTTGTGGCCTCCACTGTGTTCGTCACACTGTGCAACACCTGACAATCTTCCCAGATGTCTCCAGCACCCTAGAAGTATCCCTAGAAACATCCCTCAAATTCTCGTGCCCTGGCTCAGACATGCTTCGTACTCCCAATTACTTCTCCTCTGACTTTACTCCAATCAATACTTGCATCTAGCTCCTCGTCTACCAGCCCGCAAACCACCACATTGTCTCCTCGCACCAGATATAAGCCGTGAGGTTGCTCAGAGGAAGGCTCGTCGTCGCCTTGTTCGCGGATGATGCGCTCGACTGTGTCTGCTAGTACGAGGTTGGTGACTTGGTCGCAAGACACGAGAGTGCCGGTCAGCGTGCGGCCGTCGACTGTGATGATGAGGACTTTCTCTGGAGGCAAGTGTGTTAGCTTGATGCTCCGTCGTGTAAGGGAGCTTTGGTATGGCCTTACTGTTTATGTAGTGGTTGAGGGACATTGTTGCGTAGAGCTATCGGTTTGTCGAAGCCACGGCGCGAATGCGCCTGGCTTGAGCGGAAAGGTGTTTCGGGAGGGTCTCTAGGTCGAGTGGGCGTTGGTCAAATTGTGGTTTGGCGACAAGTGCTTATTAGACGTGCAGACAGTCGGATAGCGGATGTGGATTTGGCGGGGTAGTTTATTGGTGGGCGGGTGTAGCAGTTTGATATCGCATGTGAGATTTGAAGCTCTGAGACTCTGAGAAGGCCCGTGCGGGGGCGTAACCAATGTGATCAATACTATCGACTGTCAAACCTATTCATGATGTTCGTAACATCTTCAGGCGCTCAGATTGTCGAGAGTCCAAACTACCAAAAAATGATCTTCAGGCCTTTGCAGAGCAGAGCAGAGCCTGTCCATGCATGGGTGTAACAAGTGACAAGCACATACCTCCGGACTCGATGTCAAATATCAATCGACAAAGGTAATCAGATATCTCGTATGATTTCAAAGCAAGCAGTATGTAAAGACTGCAATCGGAAGACTATTATGTTCAAGCCTTTGTAAACGCCTCCTCCACAATATCAGCCAACTCCTTCAGCGTCTCGACCCTCAACTGATACCCAAACTCCTCTGACCCACCATGTGCCTTCTCACCAATATGTCCCTTCCTATCAACCCAAACGCTCTGAATCTCCATTTGCTTCGCAGGCCTGTGATCATGAAACAAGCTCTGCGCAACATGCACCAACTCGCCCTTCGCAACCCCAAAATCAGACTTAACATGCTCAAGCAAGTAGTGGAAATTCTTCAGATCGGGCTTGTAGCTCCCGATGTCCTGAGCAGTGTAGATAGCATCGAAGTTGCAGCCTTTCAACGGCCCCTCTAGAGTCTGCGAGAACGACGCCCGG
Organism: Cladosporium cladosporioides; assembly: GCA_002901145.1. Taxonomy (NCBI): domain Eukaryota; kingdom Fungi; phylum Ascomycota; class Dothideomycetes; order Cladosporiales; family Cladosporiaceae; genus Cladosporium; species Cladosporium cladosporioides. The sequence goes on from NOXB01000017.1 coordinate 672,838, forward strand.
TCCACGTTTGACAAGGGAATGAGCTTGAACCGTTTCCCCAGTGTCTGAATTGCTTTCACCGTGTCTTCGAAAGCAGGGTACTGGCCGATCTTTGCGCCGTACTCTTTCGACGCGGCGTCGACGTCGGCCTGGCTGAGCTTACCGGCCGCCACCATACCTAGGTCGTGCACGTAGCGACGGAAGCCTTCGGCGATTATGTCTGATTGCAGCATGGTTGGATGTTCGGCCTGCACTTTCACGTCGTGGTCGTCGATGCCATTGAGAGTCTCGGCTCGAGAGGGCAGGTAAGGACCTACGGCTGAAGCGTGGGCGGCGTCGTAGATACCAGATTCCCAATCTATGAGGGTGCCGAAGATGTCGAAGCTGAGGGCTTTGACAGAGGGCCAGTCGATTGGGGAAGACATGGTGGATGTGCTGGAGGTATTGTCTTTGAAAGTCGGTGTTGGGGAATGAGTGATTGTTTAGTTTGATGGGGGCGCAAGATGAAGAGAGAAATCTAGAGATGATTGCTTGACCTTATAATGCTTGGGATTAGCGATGATGTGCGACCATGAGCCAGCGCCCTTCTACAGTCTACTCATGTTGCGTGGCGTTGGAAAGCACGAGAACGTGGAGAACGATGCCGGCGATCGATGTTCATGTGGAGCAGAAAAGGCAACCCTAGGGCGTGAAGTCTGGCAACGCCAAGGCCGTATCATGAAGAGCAATCCTTATCTCGACTAGACCTTGCGTGTGCGTATCATGCATGAAGGGCACATGGAACGGTCCTATGTCGAAAGTGCAAGATGCCCAATGGCTGACACGAAAAGGAAATACATTATGTCGATTGAGGAAATTATGCTTCAAAGCCGTAAACTATTTGTCGTATCATGCTATTGGGGCACTTGCGTACCATATCTGAATGAGCAAGGAGATATTTGGGAGAGGAAAAGAATACTGCAGCATTTCAGATCCATTCCCAAAAGCAACCGTTGCGAAAGTACCCAGACGCCTTTGCCGAGTCTGTTGAACAAATACAAGAAGACTGGCCGCACGAAATAAAATAAAAAAACAATCTCGCCTCGAACGCTCCAAAACCCCAGTCTAGGACAGGTGGATGACTCTTTTGATGATATGTGTGTGATGTAAAGGAAACAGATGATAGTGTTGGTGATTGATGCCCAGGGTTCCGGAACGAAAATGCTAATGGTCAAACCACGCCTAGAGGTTGACCTCTTTGATGATCGTCTGTGCCATGTTTTTGTATTGCCACGTACCGCCGTCGACCTTCTTGAATTGGATTCCGTGCAGACTAAGCAGCGGGATCTTGACAATGAAGATCTCGAAACGCAGTGCCATGCTGGTACCGAGGTCGCTTTGCACATGTGTGCTGGTCTCGCCAGCCGCACGCTGTTTTCGTGCAGAATTGGTGGCTGCTGCTTGTTGCAGCGCCGAGGGCTCCTCATCAGAGTCCTCAGAATTGGTGTAGCTGTTATCGACACCACGGCTAGAACCGGGTGGTCTATTGTTGTTTCGAGGTGTGCTTTGTTGCGATGATCTCTGGAAATCGTCTCGAGATTCTCCTCGACGGAAACCACCGAATGAGATTTTGCGTCTGTGCTGGTCTTGTGGAGGGCTAGCAGGGAAAGATTCGTCGTTGGCTTTGGGAGTTGTCTCGATGCTGGGAGCATGACGACAATCAAAACCTGACTTGATCTCTCGATACTCGACGCCAAGTTGAGTGAGGACACGGATAATGTCCGCGCGGATGACTTTGAGTGGTCGATTGGATGTTGTAGAGACTGAGAAGAGTCCTTTCAAGAAAACAGGCTTTGCTTCAGGCGGGCTATCGGGGAAGTCGGCGTTCATCTCATTACGAACGTCGGATTCGTCTTCCTCTGGGACGTCGGAAGTGCGAGCTCCATCTCGGCGGACACGGCGGGTCTGCATGCTCTGCCTCCTGCCCTGGTTCAACGACTTTGTTCGTGACGCAACGCCAGACGGTGCACTTGTCACAGGCTCAATGTCCGATGCAGCGTCGCCGCTACGGGACTGCTCCATTGATTGCCTGGTATCGTGGCTGTTGGACGTGGTCATCTTAGGCCTCATGGATGATCCTTCAGAGACTCCACGCCTGGTCAAGCGCCTCCTGAGATCACTTGAGTTCACGCTAACGCTGCGGCCTAATCCGCCACCACGTTTGCTCTTGGTTTCGTGGGCTGCATCTGGTGGCGAGAGCATTTCCCCTTGGCGTGATTGCGCAGACCCAGGCCTCAGTCCTGTTGCGCTCGAATCTCTGGTTCGGCGGACTGAGAAGCTCTTCTTTGGTGCATCGCTTGGTCCATGGACTGCAAGTGCAGGTGGTGGGTGACTGCGGTCAACTGAATCTTTGTTTCGTCTGGTGCTGAATCGGCGCAACAGTCCAGCTGCCGCACTTTCCTTTCGTGCAGATGGCGGTGGCTGATCCCGACCTGATGGTTCCAGAATGGCTGGGTTTGTGGGTGATGGTGCAGCGTTGATGTTGACGTTCTTCATGCCTTCGGTGACTTCGTCTTCGCCGTGTGTCCTAGCACGTGGACGAGAACGTCCGCCAGTGGGCTTCTCTCCAGCGAGCTCGTGAGCATGCGAGTTTGTGTATGCGGCCTGTGGTACCTCTGGAAGTCCGGGTATCTGTACAAGCTGCTCTCCCTCCGTTCTCGGCATCTCCAGAGCGCCTGGGTTCTTCTCGCGGCCTCGCGCTCCTGCTTCTCCATGGCGAGGTAGTAGACAGATATCAGGGGATGGAATGCGTTGACCGGATCGGAGCCCACTTGAACAGCTTCTGTTGATGGGGTATTGAGAGTATCCCTGCTTGTGGTCGAGTTCCGGCGCTTGTAAAAGTCGAAAACGCCCCGCTTCTTCTCAACTTCTGGTGTATGATGGACATTCCTTCGCTCTGCACTTCTGATAGCACGCTGGTAGTCTTCAGACTCAAGAACTTTGGTTAGTTGAGCTGTTATAACGTCCGCAGCGCCGAAATCGAAGCCTGTCATCTTGTCGATGACACCAGCATCCAGTGGCAGTTGTAGGGGCTTCCTTTGCGGGAGGTAATTGTCTGGTGCGCCACTGAAACCCTTCGTCATCCAGGGATGGGTCATAATCTCTGCCAATGTGGCCCGCTGCGTAGGGTCAGTCGTTAGCATCCTGGAGATGAGGTTCCTGCATTCCGGCGTAAGCCAGGGAGGATATTCGACATGTCCCTTCTTGATCTTTGCATGTAACTGGGGCATGCTTTGATCATCGAACGGCACCTTGCCACAGACAAGTACATATAGCACTATACCGAAACTCCATACGTCGACTTCAGGACCAGTGTATTGCTTCGCTTGCAAAAGCTCAGGCGCAGCAAAATAGAGACTACCACAGAAAGTCTTCAGGTGATCCCTCGGGCTGAAGAGATTTGACAGTCCGAAATCAATGATCTTGATGTCTCCAGTCTTGCTGATGAGGATGTTTTCAATCTTCAGATCTCGGTGCACAATACTATTGCGATGGCAGTAGTCGAGAGCGCTTGCAATTTGTCTGCCAAACTTCCGCGCTTGCTTCTCCTTCAGCCGACCGTGACTGATGATGTAGTCCAACATTTGACCTCCATTGACGTATTCGAACAGCATATACCAGTGGTAGTTGGTTCTGACAACGTCGCGCATTCCACAAATATATGGATGATCGGCCAGGGTGACGATGGCAGCTTCTCGCGCTGTTCGGACTTCCTTGCTATGGTCAGCCCGTTCACGTTCCGCAGCTGTGCGGTGCTCTCCGTCGTTCGATCCTCGAGGCACAATCTTGACAGCAACTTGTTCTCCAGTCTCCTTGTTTCGTGCCAGCTTCACTTTTCCCATGCTACCAGCGCCAATCGTTTTACCAAGCTCCCAGTGCCCAGTCTGGGTGTCAATCGTGGTCCTTCTCCTCAAATTCTGACCATTTGACGATCTGACCTCCGAGGGTGCGGCGCCATTAGCTGCACTAGGAGCAGGTTGCGGCTGTTCTGTATTGTACCGCGAATGTCCTCGGCCATGACTTGACGTGCCTCTAGCGGAATCGGTTTGGTTGGCCATTGCGGTGTCTCGCGAGTCGCTTCTCCGCGAGCTGGTGGCCTGGGCGACGTTTGACTGTTCGGCGTCGTGTCTCGCGACGTTTTGAAGATTGCTGGACGGTGTCCGCGAATGTGTCTGAGAAGAGGAAGTGTGCTGCGTCTGCGACATCGTCCGACGCGGAGAACTGGGCGCAGCGGAGCGCGACGTGGTGCTCTGGGTGCGATGGGGTCGGTCGTGGTCGGTGGGCGCTGCGTAAGCCGCAGGCTGCTGGCGGCGGGTTGATGGCACACGAGGTATCGTTGATGGCTGCGCTGCAGCGGACATGGCGTCAGGCCAAGTGTATGTATAAGTGCCGGTTCAGCTGTATGGCGTTGCAGATGGAAGAGCGTGCCCGTGTTGTGGAGGGCAGGGGATGTCGTAACGAGCTTTGTGTCGGCTGCGCTGTGCTGCGCAATAAGCAACAAGTGGTGGTTGGCGTGGGCGCTCCGCCTCGGGCTAGTGCTACTGCGCGGGCATGGGCAGAGGATGGGTGTTTCGCGGGTGTCGCGCCTGGACAACGATGCTGTTACCGGCTAGAGCACGGCGGTGGGATGCGTCGAGGCGGCGTGTGTTCGTCTCGTAGGCAGACGGCAGGTGGGTGGGTGGAGTCGTAGGCGACGTCGCTCGTGGGTCGCGCAGTGGAGAGGGAGGGAGAGGGGGCCCGTTATACGCGTTATTACTCGCTGGGGGAGGTATAAAACGCTGGCCTGGAACACACACGGCGGGGAGCTGGATTCTGGATTCGCTCGGCACTTCTTTTCGTACTTTCGTATGTGTATAGACCACACTGCAATATCAACGTTTTGGACGTGTGCCTTCGCCTGTATGCCTTCTACACTCGTAGACGATCTCGTGATTCCTGTATCCAAACTAGGCCAGGAGGGATTTAGATTCACTAGGGGAAGTTGACGGTTGAACGGCCCGCGACCGTTCCAGTGATCGCTGCGTGCAAAGATAGAAGCATAGAAGCTGTACCATCGTCGTCACCGTAAGCAGCTACCGCCATCTTCGTCGTCACGTCTGCGTTGCCCGCGTGGTATAGAAGTTACATTCAGCCCTACCAAACTACCGCCTTACACTTTTGTCTATCCGAATTCACAATCGACATTGCCAGACTGCTATGTGAACAACCTCATACACTGGAGCTAGGTAAGCCCACCCTGCCACGTCCCTCTCCAGCAAGCAGCACATCTCAAAGCAAAGCGCTGTCAGCATACCACAGACACTAAGACATGTCCTCCAAGCGCTCCAGAGCCGCATTTGAATCCGATGGACCGCCAAAGCATGCGCGTTCGCAGCCTATGGAACTCCATTGCCCGCCTATGACCCAGAGGCTAGGGACGATGGCAGCTATGTGCCAGTATGGAAGCAAGAAGTGACCGATGAGCGAGGGAGAAAGAGGCTGCATGGTGCGTTTACAGGAGGCTTCAGTGCAGGGTAAGTTGCTACTTCACAGCATAACATACAAATGGAACCACGTAGCTAATCTCACCCTAGATACTTCAACTCCGTGGGCTCAAAAGAAGGATGGACTCCTTCGACATTCGTCTCTTCTCGAAAAGATCGCGCCCAGCAACCACAAAATGGCAAGCAACGTCAACAAATGCGCCCAGAGGACTTTATGGACGATGAGGATCTGGCTGAACGAGCAGAGGCGCAGCAGTTGGAAACTCAGGGCGCATTTGCCGGCATTGGCAACAAGACCACAGATGGAGGCGCTAAAGGCATGTTTTCAGACATGTTCAAGACGACTGGCGAAACCATGGGCGTCAAGCTTCTTCAGCGCATGGGCTGGCGGCAAGGACAAGGCGTTGGCGCGAGGGTGAAGCGGAGAGCGCAAGGTGACAAAACTGGCGAGATGCATTCGTTCGCGCCGGAAAACACTCGCATGATCACCTTCAGCAAGAAGACGGACAAGAAAGGCCTCGGATTCGCTGGAGAGACAAGTCTCGATGGACTTCTGGGCCGCAAAGCAGACGGTAGTGACGACAACAGCGACACGGATGCACGCATCTTGTCAGCCAATCGCTCGAAAGTCCTCGCCAAACCTAGGAAACTGAAGAAGTCTGCCTTTGGTGTGGGTGTTTTGAACGACACTGGCTCAGATGATGAGGATCCGTATGCGATTGGCCCAGCGATCAATTACAGCAAAATCATAGGCGGCGATAAGAAGAAGCGCAAAGGCGGGTTAGTTGCAAGCACATCTACTCAGAGGCCAACCTTTACTTCGTCCAAGAAGTTATCACACCGGCCAGCAAGCACACTCGAAGGCTTTCGACGATGTCATGACGGCCGTCTGCCTCTTGATGGCTTCGTCCTCTCCATCAAGCCTCTGTTGATATTGACTGAAATTCGCTATCCACCACCAACAGTTCCGTCTGGATGGAAACCCAAGCGCGCTACAAAATTCGATGTACAGCCAACAGTATACGAATCGACAGCGGACGCTGCGAAAGCATCGTCGCTTGACCCTCAGGCTCGGTCTGCTCTGCTCGGCGAAGCCCCACTACCAGGAAAGTCGATCTTCGACTTCATGAAATCAACAAGTCGAGACAAATTAGCGTCTGCCAGTGGCCGCTCCAATCTCCCACAGGCGCGTGGCGAAAGCGCCCCATTAGGGTTCGAGTCAAGCAGTAGTAGCACCAATAGCCGTACCCTCTGGGACTTGATCCCACCTTAGATCCGCAAACCGCATCCGCCGCTTTGCATCGAGGCCATAGCGGCTGGATGCCCTACGCAGAAGATCTCGACAAGCGATCGCGATATACGGCGTTCCTGACCCTTCAAGCCGGTCTATCGTCCACCCTGCCTCCGCGCCCGCAATCGTGGTCGGCAGAAGAATGGGCCAAAGAACTACGCGAATTCGCGCAAGCGGCTGAAGTCTTTAAACCAATTTCCGGCCTCATGGCCACGCGCTTCACGTCTTCCACCGCGAAACCGAAGCTTGCGTCGGACGCTCCTGACGCTCCTGCTGAGACACAGACCAAGCCTGCTGATCCGGCAGAAGAAGCGGCGAGAGCTGGTATGTATGGGCCACTGACGCGCTCTAAACACCTTTTCTACCCGACTCGGCTGCTATGCAAACGGTTTGGCGTCAAGCCGCCTGCAAACACAGGCGTGGATCCTGGTGAATCAGCTGGTGGCGGTGGAGATGGGAAATCAGCGCCAGGGACGAGTAATTTGGTGAGCAAAGCGGCGTTGGATCGCATGATGATGCATGCCAGCCAGACACTGCCGAAATTTGCAAGTGCAGGTACTGAAGGTGGGAGTGGTGGGGATGATCAAAGGAGCGCTGATGCCGTGCCCGAAGAACGGCAACAGATTGATGCAGAGGTCAATGAGGCGCTTGAGGGCAAGAGGCCAGATGAGAACGTCTTCAAGAGCGTGTTTGAAGAGGAATGATTCATTTGCTGCCAGTTATGGTTTGCTCGCGAGTATAGTCTTATTTCTAGTTATATGCTGTCGAGTAGCTGTCTCATCGAAAATTGACCCGGATTGATCGTGATCCGGCTTGCTAGAACAAAGTTTGAAGGCTACATATACATTACTTGATCAGACTTCAGCACATGGTCTGTACGTGTCAGATCTACCAAAGCTGAGGCAGCTGTTAGCTATTGCACGGCAAGATTCGGTAGCTGCACGCGACCGTGCATTTCGGTCTCGCCGAGACGGTCAAGGCGATCTCGTAGCAGATCTAGTGGTTCCACGACGCATTCGCTTGTGTTGTTACAACCATAAGCCACGCCTGGCCTTCCAGACCCACCAAGTTTTGCGTAAGAAATTTCCTCTCCTCACGGTGGCACTTAGGCAGAATTGATCTTGGGTGCCATGCCCTTGCTGGCCTAAGCAATAGTGTGAATGTAGTGTGAGTGGCCAGAGTTCACATCCTAGGCAGGAAAGGAGCGGATAGACGGCTGGAGTGGGGTTCGTGGACCAAGATCTATCCGGGACGAACGATTGGTCCGACTCGGACTCATGACCGCTAACAGTGAGATAAACTTCTTGGTCGCTGCGCGGCGAGCTGAGATCCGATCTGAGCACTGACAACGATCTGGCAGACATATCTTGGGGATGTATCTACCACGCGCAGGCATACGGCGAGCTTGACACAGATTTGCTCGTGTGCGTGCACATAGCATAGTGAATAAATTGTTCTTCACATGATTCGGAAGATAGCAAAACGGCAGGGCACACGATCGTCTCTCATCCCGCGTGGAGTGCGTCTAACGCCCAGCACACTAGCCACCTCTGGTTTGGCAGTCGATCTATCTTACCGCTAAGCGCCACGCCACCGACGCTGAACTGCCGATCAAGCTACATTACTGACGTACTCAACCACTCGACCTAGCAAGAAGCGCGTACAGAAGTGACTTGAGCAACGGGACCTCACCCGGGTAGACCCTGCCGCACGTGGACGGCGTTGGGTGCGCCTTACCACTGCTACCCAAATTATAGGCTAGGTCGTTATCGCGGGCGCGCGACCTGCTTTTCTTCTTCTTCTACACGTACACCTCCCACGGGATCCCGTCCTGCACCCTCCCATCACTCTCGTCACATCCTTACCGCAGCTGCTCACACACTTGCGCCAACATGGGATTCCCGACCTTCAAGAAGGGCGTTGGCAAAGAGACTGAAGAGCGATCGCCCACCCCGCCAGAATATGACGGCCACAGCCAACGCGGCCTCCCAAATGTTTGGCGAGAGGAGCTGGAGGGGTTGACGCTCTACGAAAAGAAGTGTGTTTTGATCAACAGGGAAATCGACAACAACGGCTTTGGCAGATACCAATGGTACATCTGGGGACTTTGTGGACTGGGATACTTTATCGACTTGATCTGGGCGCAGGCCTTTGGTCTGATTTTGGGTCCGCTGCAGCAGGAACTTGGCTTTCCAGGTATGATAGCTAGATTTTGCGCATTTCGCACGTTCAGAGCTGACTGTTGTCAATATAGGTGACCAAAGCGGCAACATCTCGGTTTGTCAATCCATTCCAGTCGTATCTCAGACAACAGCTCTCTGACCCGTGACCAGGTTGCTTTCTCGGCCGGTCTTACCGCTGGCGCATTTGTCTGGGGATTCCTGGTCGACATTATTGGTTGGTACTCTGGCGCTACTGTCCAGGCTCGCTTTGTACAAGAAAGAACGTGAACTAACGTTATACAGGCCGCCAGTGGGCATTCAACCTCACATGTCTCATCAGCGCTGCGTTCGGCCTCGGTCTTGGAGGCTGCAGCACTTATAGCGCCTTCCTTGTTGTTACTGCCTTCAACGGATTCGGCATTGGAGGTAATATTCCTATTGACACCACAATCTGCCTCGAGTTCATCCCGCAGAACAAGCGCTTCATGCTCGCGCTCCTCTCGATTTTCCAGCCTATCGGTGTCACGATCTGCTGCGCTATCGCTTACGGCTTTATCCCGAACTACTCGTGCAGCCCTGACTTTACTGTAACCAACCCGGATGGATCGCTCGCACTGCCGTCATGTAACATCGTTGCTCCTGGCGAGCCATGCTGTCGCAAAGCAGACAACATGGGCTGGCGTTACTTGATGTTCACCCTCGGGTCCATAACTCTTGGCATCTTCTTCCTGAGATTTGTCGTGTTCAACTTCAAGGAGTCGCCCAAATTCCTCGTATACCGTGGCAACGATCAGAAGGCTATCGAAGTGCTCCAGCACGTGGCAAAGGTCAACAAGCGCGAGTGCGGTGTCACTTTGGCCGACTTTGAGGCTTTGACCGCCGAGGATGCATCGACCACCAGTGGTACTGAGCTGTTCGGTACCGGCGACAAACAGCGCTCGTTGTCACTCGTGCAGAAGATCAAGCTTGAGTTCGTTCGCTATGGGATGCTGTTCAAGGGCTGGCAAATTGCTCGCCTGACACTTCTCGTCTGGCTGATCTACATTTGCGATTTCTGGGGATTCTCTCTTGCTGGTAAGTCGTTATGTGGAATCGTCTCGCTTTTATCTCGTTGACTAATCATTCTTATAGGCTACTACTTGCCTACGATCTTCGCAGCAAAGAATGGCGAGCTCGGCTTGTCGATCAGAACGACTTACCGCAACTACTTGGCCATCTACACACCCGGAATTGTGGCCGTTGTGCTTGGCTCTATGATGTACAAAGTGCCTGTATTCGGCCGACAAGTAACAATGTTGATCTCCGCCGCGCTCATGGCCGTGTCGATCTTCGTTTTCTCGGCAGTCAACACCCAGCCTGCCAACATCGGCCTCAACATGATGGAATAGTAAGTCCAACCCTGCAAACTGCCTGGTGTGCCACGCGACAAGTTAGTTGACATACTTTTCAGCTTCTTCCAATCCATGTTCAACGCAGTACTGTACGGATGGACTCCAGAGGTCTTCCCTGCGCCAGTGCGTGGCACCGGCTCTGGACTTGCTTCCTTCTGGGGTCGTCTCTTCGGCATCATCGCTCCTCTGACCGCCCAGAGCCTCATACCTGCTGGCGGCATCTCCGCAAACCCTACGGCGGCTCAAAAGGTTTTGTACCTGGCTGGCGGTGTTACCCTCGGTGCTGTACTGGGCATTGCACTCCTGCCGAGGAAGCAGCTTGGAAAGCAGAGTTTCTAAAAGTGTTCGGAACGATTGGCGAATGTCTGTATCTTTCTTCTGTGCAACCTGGGACCTTTTTTCTCTGAAATGTAATCACGGGCTAAAGCTGCAAGTGATGCGAAATCGGTTTGCTTCACTTCGTGTATTGCTTTGAAGCATGCCTGACGGTGCCTCTTTTGCTTCACATCCTACACTTTCAAATCCCAATTCTTCCTCGAGGACATGCGTGTAGCATCATAAGTCGTGCTCAAGTTTATTCGTGCTTTTTGTTTTCGTTCAGCTCAGAATAGCAGTACGCGGCAGTTGACGAGCAAACTGCCGGGCGGCATCCTCTGACTCGTGATCTACTAGGGTGATGTGAGAATTGCCTTCTGACAGGGCCATTCCCACCCAAGATAAAGGGTCGCCAGTCATGCCGGGGATCCTAACCGCTTCCCCCGATGGAATAACAGGAAGTGCAAATTCGCACGCCCTACGAATCAGCCCGGCAGTCTAGATCATCCCATGTACACGGATGATCGAGCTCTGCTTCTCGCAAAAGGTCGCGTGAACGCTTCAGCTTTGTAGACCATCACGCCCTTCGTGATAAGAATCCAACGCCACCCCGTATTTCCCTCACATCAAAAGATCAGGCATAAATACACACCTTCATATCTTCCAACCTTCGTAAAAATTCGCAGACCACCAAAAGAAAAGAAACACTTATCTCGCCACACACTACGATAGAGCTACAATCATGACTCTAACATTGTCCCTCCTCACAGACGAAGATGTCCACGACTTCGCCGTCGTTGACGACGCAGCTATGGCCGACTGGCCCTACGCGCAAGCCATGGGCCTCAATCTACCTATGCCGCGCATTCAGATGGTCGAGGACTGGGTGAGGCATGGTCTGGAGACTGATTCGACACAGACATATTTGAAGGTCACGGACGACGAGACGGGCGAGATGGTCGCGGGCGCGTTGTGGGCTTTTGAACCGCTGGATGAGAAGAGCGACGAGAAGAATGAAAGTGGCGAGCAGAAGGCGGACGATGATGAGCAGGACGAGGAGAAGAAGATGGCGGCTGCTTTTGCGAAGGCGAGGATGGCGATGTGGAAGGAGTTTGAGGGGAGTATTTCCCGCGACAGCCTTATGCCAGTGAGTCTCTTTGTTGCCACATTTGTGCACTGCGGAGCACTACTGTCTGCTCTGCTGCTATCGATACATGTGTTGTGGAGGAAGCCCATTCACTGACTACATAACTATAAAAGACCTCCGCATCCTGGTCACCACGCCCGCCCATCGCCGCCGCGGCGCTGCCTCGCAACTCATCGAATGGGGCACGCAGCGCGCCGACGAGCGCGGGCTCAAGAGTGTCCTCATGGCTTCTGAAGCTGGGCTCAACGCTTATCTCAAGCATGGCTTCAAAGTTGTTAGGGAAGTGGAGATGGATCTGAGGCCTTATGGTGTGGAGGCGACGGAGATGAGAAGATGGATGGTTAGGGATCCATTGCCTAAATAAGGTACTAGCACTGCGAATCATTGCTACTACTGCTGTGCTCATGTTCGTCGTTGCAACTGAATCTGTCTGTGACGACTCATGTATGTACGGGCTGTGATAAGTGGGCGCCAGGCACCGAGTCTACTCCGTATTCGTGTGACGAGTCCAGCAGTGAGGACTGGACTTGCAGGGCGAGCAGGGTTCGGATCGATGTGGACGAATGGGTCTGCGATCAGCATCTGCATCGCCAGCGCCTTGACAGAAGCATAGAACTAGATCTTCACGTCCTGGTATCGGTTCGAACGAGGGTACCTGCATCGCTTGTCTGTCGCGTACATCGAGACCAGGATCGGTTGTGTCGAGTTCAGCACTCGGATCCTGATCCAGGGTACCGATCATGACTCGCAGCGGCAGCGCGACACATCGAGACAGGGCAATATAAGAATAATCGTCATCACAAAACCCGAACTCTTAGACCAAGACATGACCAAGGGGACCCGAACCGAAGCAAGCCGTGCGCCCAAACTTGCGCGATTCCCAACACACAAGCGATGCACGCCTACGAAGCAGGATTGCAACTATTCCTCCAATCAGACTGCCGCCTGCATATGACCTCGAGGGCGCATATATACCGAGCTGGTGGCTCAGCCGAGATGGCTAAGGCTTCCAACGCGGATGGTTGCCAGCAGCCTGTGAGCAGTTTATCCGCACGAGCAAGGCAGGGCGCAGCGGCCGTAAGCGAGCGAGCGGCCCTTTTTTGCTTTGACATGTGCAAATGATGTAGATGATATACTTTGCTGTGAAGGATCAGCGACAAATGTGGTTTTAGATTTAGAAGGCTCGGAAGAAACATGACGAAAGTCAAACCGGCCTCGCTTGAGGGCTGCACATCCCAAGGCGGAAGGTCGAGACTCGAGACCCTCGTAAAGTGGGCTGCGACAGTTTGATCACCTGAATCCACTTGCCGAGGCGGCCGAGGGCTGCTTTGGGAACCAGGGTCGTAAGCTTGAGATGGCATTTTTATTTTGCTAGCCGTTGGCGCCTGGGGATAGTGGTAGTGCTAGTGGCTGTGCTTGTATCGCTGTTGTTGACGGCCCTTAGTCGCGTGAGCTTGGCTCGGGTGACGGAGTGCTTGCATGGCATGAGGATAGGCAGGCTGCAGAATAAGCTCGGGTGAAGGGCCGGCAGGTCTTTGACGAGGCGCTCAACGGGCGAGTACGTTTAATTGCAGCGCGATCGAAGGATGGCATTTCGCGGCCAAGGAGCACGTTCCGCGCGCATAGCGTTGGCGTGGATGCGGAGATAGTTCTCGGTTGAGACGGGCCGACGGGCGCATGTCTGTGATTGTGAAGGCGTGCGCTCGCGTGCCTGTCTGTGCCTGGGCGAGTAGTCGTAGTAGTGACAAGTGTGCTGTGCCGCTGTCCGCCTGAAGACGTGGCCGTTGATGCTACGGAGCCAGCCACGAGCGCTGCATATGCCACTGTAGCGTGCGAGTGCAGAAACAGACAGCCAGCTGCGTGCAGAGAGTTGCTGCTACTGCCCAGCACACGTCGCCTTCTAGCCCCGTTCCTTCGCACTAGCAGCCTGATCACACATACACACGCAGCACTGCACGCATCCTCCAATCCGCCCCGTAGCCCTGCCTCGCCCTGCCTGCGCGCAGCAAGAAAGCAATAGCGCTGCGAGGATGCGCGCTGCCAGCTGACCGGCGTGCTGCCTGCGCTCGCCCTCTCGTTGATCGTGGACATGCCCGCGCAGAGACCCTCGGCGGCCCTCAGCGAGCGAGCCTCCACACGCACAAGCGCTCGCGCATCCCCACCAGGCCTGAGCGCCAGTCGCCCACCTCCCTGTCGCTTGTCCCGCGTCCTGCCCAAACGAGCCGCTACTCCTTCGCTTAAGGATAAACGGGCCTCTCAAGGCGGGCGCCGCAGGCCTAGCTGAGGCCTTGCCAGACACCTGCCGTAACTAGTCGTAGACTGCGCTAACGCGTCCACCCATCCGCCGCCGCTGCCGTGCAGGTGACGCCGCGAGAATGGTCCCTGTCGCCGCCGCTATGGACGAGCACGCAGACAACAAGAGAGAGCGCCCGCATGGCTCTTCCACGCCTGCGCCCGTCGAGAAGCAGCAGCAGCAGCAGCCCTCGCCGAAGATGCAGAGCGCGCCGCCGCTCCCTCCAGCCCAGCAGCAGCAGCATCACCAGCAGCAGCACCACCAACATCAGCACCACCAGCACCAGCAATACTACGCCGCGCCGAACGGTCAACAGCTGCCCTCGCCTGACTATCGCGGCTCGCCGCCCGGCGCAGCCTCCATGTCGTTGCCCTCGATCCAGCACTTCGAAGGCGCAAACATGCAGGCGCAACCGCAATACCTTTCGACCGCGCACATGAACGGCGCACCACCCTACGCGCCGTCATACAACCCAAACATGGTTCACTACCAGCCGCAGCCTATGCCTCCAACAATGCCTTCGAACGCGCCGAGTGGCACATACGGCATCATGCGTTACCCGATCCCACCTCAACCTCAAGTGGATGTGCGACAAATGTCCGGTGGTCGACACAAAAAGGAGATCAAGCGCGCACAAAGTCGGGATGTCTGACATGTCGCAAGAGACGGATTAAGGTACGTCTGTCTCTGTCTACCTAGGTAGTGTCGTGCTGTTGGCGGTTGCGCCTGAAGACGGCAGCAGCGATCCACGAGGTCGCGTCGCGGCTGCAAGCGAGCACCTTAAAACGTCAAGCGAGAAGCTTGCGCGACGACACGAGTAAGCAACACACATACTGACTACCAATGTTTCTAGTGCGACGAAGGTCATCCAGAATGCCGCAACTGCCAAAAGTCGAAACGCACATGCATGGGTTATGATCCTGTCTACAAGACTGATCGCGTCCCAAGCATCCAGCCTGCGCCGATGAGCAGTGCGCCACCATCACAACCCAGCCCAATAATATCGACCCTTCCTTCCAATACATATCCACCCTATCAAGGAGCTGGTGGTACATATATTCAGCAGCTGCCAAGCTCTGCTGGGTCTATTGATGGAGGCCTACCTTATCACGCTTCAGTCGATTCTGTACTCTCCGAACAGGATGCACCCAAATCGCACTCTGTGTCAACTACCAATGGCTATGCGCCCTCAGTTCAGATGGCACGACGATGTAAGCCCTTCATTTCCAGATCTTAGTGTCAACATCCTTGCTAACACGAGCACGTTAGACGTCAAGCTCACGATCGATGAGCTGTTCGAACTCAATGATATCCCGCCGCAATTACCCGTTCGCAGTGTAGCAGACATGCTTACACCGGAAACAAGCAAGGAACTTGAGGAATTCTACAGCTTCAAGTATGCCCATGCACTCGACAAGCTTTTTGAGACCTCATGGTACACTACTCAAGGATTTGCCGCCCTTACTGCGGACCCCAAGCTCATTGAGTTCACTGTGCAATGTATGGAGGAGATGCGAGCCAAGCCTGGACCCTATGGGCAAACGGCGCCCTCGCCGACACTCGCCTCTCTGGAAGCGCGCCTTGTCTGGACGCTTGCAGCCTTGCCTCGTGCTCACCATCTCTACAATACAAACGATACTTCGCCAGGTGCACTGACCTTGGAGCTGCTTCCACGACTGGACACTGTCGAGCATCTTCTTACCGGTCGCTACTTGGACGCCACTCGGATACCTCCTCCACCTGCTGCTGCCATGGAAATGAGTCCCGATCAGAGCCACAAATCCAATCAGCAAGCTTTCTGGTACCATCTCGGAAAGTTCGCATCGATTCGCGACGACCAGGGCGACATACAAACTCTCGACAGTGTAGCTCGTGAACTTGCGCACATGCGCGTGATTCTCAATGTGCTCGAGAATCGCGACGTCCTCTACTCAATCGCAGTCGCTCGACACATCGGCGGACGCATGCCATCCTGGAGTCCCCAAACACCCCACCTGCCTCTAACCAACGATCCGACCGACGACGTGCACAAACTTCAAGTCGCTTTCGGTTTCGTCCAAACAGAAGATCAAAGAGGAACCAGCCAAGTCATACAACGAATTTGCAGCATGAGCCTGCGGGCTTGGAGCTTGCAAGTACGACAGCAATAACAATAATTGTCAGAACATTGCGATGATGATGTACTGTTACGGCCGCATACGTCGCTGAAGAATCGCGACACCGATACCCCTACATGCGAGAAAAAGAAGGTCTGAGACTCGACCTTGTCTGAGATACCCGAATCTTTTCATGATCGTTCAAGCGATTTTGATTGGCATAGTACGCACTACAATACACGCACGAGGGCGTTTTTTTTTTCGAGTTATCATTTCATACACCTTACCTGGACGACGAGTGACAAGGTCTGCTCTTTTTCTACTATCATTCTGTGGCGCGCACTAGAGAGAGACAGAGGGAGATGATACCACCACTTGCTGCGCATTTTCATCGCTTTCTTTCCTTTTATTCTTCTGAGAAGTGGAACAGATCTGCTAAGAATGGCTGATTGGTCTGCATTCTTTTTTCCCCCATTTCTTTTCTCCCTCTCACTTGTGCTATGTATTACTTGCCTGACGGCTTGAGCTCTAGTCATCATTTGTGGAGGCGATGAGTCTGATACAATTACAACTTAATCTATCTTTTCGAGTGGATGAATTTGCGGGTGTGCCAGTCCGAATATCTTCGTTTTGCCTGCTTGAGGATGTTGGCAGGGACAGCTTAATGCATTCCCGGGATTTATTCGAAATACCAGGGGCAATGCTTTCGCTATTTTGGGTGCTGCAGATGTTGTGGGACGAAAACACAACATTTGATGGATGTGTGAATCGATGTGGACGATCGATGGTCTTTGATTCTTGATGTTGGGTTTCCCACAACCCGCTTCCGGAATCACGTTAGCACCATGTCGCCTTTAGTGCTCGACTGCTCAATAAGGGGAGACAAAAGTTAAGATGTTTCTACGACATGACATTCACGAACATGTATAATGGGCTGTCCACTTACTTAAAATGTGTATACATGATTAAATACGTGTACATGTACGTACGAATAATGATCACAGACAACTCTAACCCGTTTTACCATACCGACATGTACATGCACATCAATGTTTCATAAATTCCGACCGGACCGGATGAAAGCAGAAGGAACCGACTAGCTTGCCGATTTAGGGCTGATGTAAATTGCGCTGACGTACACTGTTGCGCAAAATACTCCAGGCGGGGAGAATCGGGGAGGTGACATGAATACATGTGCAACATACATTAGAAAACGTGCTATTGGTTCACTTGCAGACAGCACTTGACATCTGAAGCTAAAGTGTTTGCATCGTCCAGATAGAGTTCAGACGCACAATGATGTCGCGTGCTCACGTGGGTCCAGCTTTTTTTCTCTCGCGACAGCGCGTGCCTGAATAGTGGCGCCGTCTTTCTCGTGTCCGACTGGTCATCGTCCTTGGCGAACGAGTATGCACGATCTCGCACGAAAGGGAGAGCCTCGGAGGGATTAACAGAAACAAGGAAGATGACGGGAGGCCCGGAACACCTTGCCCTGTGTTCCCGAAAGCAAGAGCTCGCCTTGACACACTACAGCACTTGGCTTTTAGTGAAGATCAGCTAATTGATTGAAATTTCAAGCGGGTGACCCTCATTGAATAAAGCGAGGCGAGCGATAATTCCGTTGCCGCTCAAGCTCCGGTAGAATTCGATCATTCGATGGAGCTTGAGTGATGGCCGATGATTGCGTGAGTGAATTTGGCATGCACAGCAAATGCTCGACAGGTGATGTGGTGATTTATCAATCACTCATGTATGTTGGTTCATTTTCAGTGTGTGATATGTCAATCGTTCAGCCCGCAGCGCCGTTGCTATGTTGCATGTTGATTGTATGTTGCATGGAGAATTGCGGAAGACCGATGGCCGGCGAGCACGGTTCGAAAATCTCGGGGCAGTGTTCGTTAGTTAACGCGGGCACACACTCCAACGCTGGGTAGACTTTCGTTCGCTTTCACTACACCACGCACCTGTCGAATATCGCTCCATCGGCAGCCGTCGTGTTTGTCACCGCACTTCTCCTTGACCCGTCATTCCGGCCGCCGCTGCCACATTCACCACGCCTTGACTTCCGCTCCCAAGTAGGGAAGGCACGACCAGCTTCACTCTTGCCTTAGGTACGCTCCTCCAAGAACCTCACCTCGCTTCGACATCAACACCGCACCCTCCCCACACATTTTTTGCACGCGCACTTGCATCCACCAGCACCGCCGCCTCTCTTGTTTATTACCCTTCGTATGCACCGCGTTCGCTGACAGCAATTGCCGTTGCAGTCGCACCTCAGGCGCAACAGTCTGCCGCCGCGAATCCGGGACCATCCTCCTTGCAACCTCACCTCACCGCGCCGTTTCACTTCGCATCGAGCGACGAGACGAATTTTCTTGATACATCCTACTCTCCGTCCATTACTTTCCCGCCAACCATCGCATCTTACGACTACCGCGCGCACACGATCAACCGGTACGAGGAGGGCCGTCGGCGAGCTCCTGGGCGAAGAGAGAAGTGAGCGAGGTGCTCTGACAGCTATTACTCGTGTGAAAAGTTTGCGACCGCTTGGGTACAGACAGGAAGCACAAGGTCCTCAGGCCGAACAGTTGCACCCACAGTGCGAGTGGACCAGGAAAACATAGAAATGGCCGGACCTGGAGTATCAAGCCCGGGTGGCTTCTCTTACGCACAAGCGGCAAAGGGCCGTGTCTCTACATCAACCTCGCAGGCGCCTTCCAGCAAGGTGACCTCAGGTGCTGCCACACCAGCCACTGGGCTATTGTCAGAGTTCGAGACAGCGTCTCCCAGTAACTGGGCAGACGATGTGGATTTTACCGTCGCCGAGAAGCAACCTCAGTCAAATGAGGAATCACAGGAGAAGAGCAAGGCTACAGAATTGAAGAGCATTGTTGAGCGCGCGAAAGCCGAGGACAAGGCGCAAACTAGCTCGGGAGTCTCGTCACCAGATCCCGCTGCGTCCGCGACTTCGAACGATGATGTATCTTCCGCAAACAATGGCTCATCCCAGACCAGTTGGGACGGAAAGTCTCAAGGGTCGGACACACCCCAAGCGACAGAGGCTGCTGCTTCAGGGTCATGGATTACTGCGCGCGCCGAACGCGCCGAACGTCAAAGTGACTCTCGTCACAAGCATGAGTCTTCTGGAAGGGGTAAGAAGCACAAGGCCGAAAAGACTGAGGAGCCACCGGCACCACCGCCTAAACCGGTCGTGCTCACCGAGGCTCCCGCACCTACCGTCAACCCATGGGCCAAGCTGGCAGAACAACAAAAAGCCAAGCAGGCCGCAGCTCCACAGCCAGCTGCCAGACCAACACAGGCTCCTGGCGTGGCTAACAGCTTGAAAGAGAATCAGCGTCCTCGCTCTGACTCGAAGAAAAAGCCTACTCCAGCTTCCAACACCACCGATGTGAACACCAATGGCGATGCGAAGAAGCCTAACTCTGCCCAGAAACGTTCGGATGAGCAGCGCCCTGCTTCTCGCCAGGCCTCGAAGCCTACATCTGGAGCTCAGCGTGCGGAAGTGAATGTGCCCGGTTTCTCGAGGCCTGCAGCTCGCGAAGAGCGTGCTAATGCTGCAGCACCACCTCCAGTTAAGGACGAGATCTCATGGCCCACTCCGGACACCGCCCCAGCGCCCGAGCCCAAAGAGCGCAAGCCAGCCGCCGAGAAGGAGGGTGAAGAAAAGAGTGATGAGAATGCACCTAGCGGAAAATCGCGCAAAAAGCAGGAATGGAAGCCTGTTCCAGTGGTTCCTAACATTCTTTGGGAAACGCCAGTCATGCGTGAGAAGAGTGCACGTGGATCCGTTGCTGGCAGTGAGGGTCGTAGCCGCGGCGGAGCGGCTGTTCGCGGTCGCGGTAACTTCAGAGGCGCTGCCAATGGTGTCACAGCCCGTGCGAGCACTCAGGGCGATGACGCTCGTCAAGGCCGTCCTGAGTCATCTGACGAGGCTACTGTCAAGACCCAGCGCAGTGCCAGTGCATCTTCTCAATCTCGTAGCGCTACAAAGCTCGCATCTCAGCAGCAGCCCAAGGACCTTACAGCTGTTGACGGAAAGACTGCATCGCAACGCAGTGCCAAACCCAAGGCTGATGCTGCAGGCAGTGAGAGAAACGGCGAGCTTGCCCCAGAGTTCATCCCAAGAGGCCCACGAGCTGAAGATACCGAAAACACACAAGCCCGTGAGGGCCAAAATGGTCGCCCTGCGATGCTTGAGAAGCCCGCTGGCCGCGAGAGCAACTGGAACGGAAACGGTCGTGGAGCTAAGCGCGGCGGCCGTGGCAGAGGTGGCTCTCGTGAGTTTGGTAACGGCCACCATGGCGCGCATCCCTTCGTGAACGGCAACACAGGCCCTGATTTCTCTGGAGCCTCGCCCTTCGGCGTGCCGCAGTCTCCTTCTTTCCAGCCGCCCCGTGGCGGTCATCATGGAAACTTCGCTGGACCACCCCGTGCGGGCTGGCGTAATACTCCTCGTGCCCAGTCCTTCCCTGTGGAGAACGCATATGGAAGATATCCTCAGTCTTTCCCTGCTCCCATGCAAGCATATGGTAATGGCATGTTCGAGTATGGCGGCTACCCGATGTCCGCTATCTCTTACAACCCCATGCAAGACCCCACCTTTATTCTTCCCTCGGTCGCCTTCCAGCTTGAGTACTACTTCTCCTTGGACAACTTGCTCAAGGACATGTACCTTCGCAAGAACATGGACTCACAAGGTTTCGTCTACCTGGAAGTCATCGCAAGCTTCAACCGTGTCAAGAACTTGACACAAGATTGGGAGCTTCTCAAGCAGGTCTGCCTTCAATCAGAGGTCGTTGAGATCCGTGTCGGAGAAGATGGCAAGGAGCGTGTGCGCAAGATTCATGACTACCAGCAGTTCATCCTTCCAATGGAGGATCGTTCCCAGCTGCGCGTCACGAGGGCCCCACAAGGCTTGATATGCCTGAGCAGCGCATGCCCGCAATGTACCCAATGCACATGAACCACTATGGTGGCATGCAGCACCCAATGCGCCCAGCTGAGCGCCGTGACAATGCTCACGCGATGATGAACGGTGCTGCCCGGGGTGCCTTCTTCTCTCATAACGGCGAGGTTGGCTACGACGAGGAGAGCCGTGGTCGCGCCCAGAAGCCGCCCGTCTACGACAACAACGTCCACCAGGCATACATGAGCAACGGCAATGCGGATGCCGAGCCCGACGTCTTCCCGAGCACAAGCTTGAGCAGCTTACTGTGTGTGTCCGCTTGAGCAGCCGCCGCGTGCCATACCACACCGCTACTGCCAGGACTTTTTCGAACGGCTCTATTGACCAGCGAAGCATTGCAGGTGATATCAACAAGCAGAACGGCACTTCCAAGCCTGTGACCATCGGCGAAGCTGCTGTCAATGGCTCATCCTCACCGGCGCCTTCTCGTGGTACTAGCCCTTCCGCTCCAAGCTCTCCTGAGCGCCCTGCCGGTGACCACGTCTTCTGGATTAAAGATACCGAGCACCCGGTCGGTACGCTTCCGTCGGATCTCACGCCCGAGCCGTATGTTCAGCTCCGTCTTAAGGCCTTCGAGCAGCGCAGCCACGCAGCCACCGGCACTTGCCCTTACGACCTGAAAGTCTTGTACCAGTTCTGGTCGCATTTCTTGATTCGCAACTTCAACAATCGCATGTACAGCGAGTTCAAGTACTACGCTGATGCTGACGCCAAGGAGCGTGTGTCCTACGAAGGTCAGAAGAACCTGATCAAGTACTACGGCGAAGTTGTCAGCAGCGCCAACGCCATCCCCACACGCGTGGTGAAGGATTGCATTGAGCTTGTGAAGGCAGATGGTCCCAAGACCGATAGCCAGCTTTTCAAGTCCCTTCAGAGTGCATGGCTCAACACGGCGCTTAACTTGCGTAATCGCAAAAAGCTCGCAGACGCTCTTGACGACAGCCTCAAGGCTCAATTGGAGGCGTGAATGTAGTCGTCTGCAATAGACTTGCCTTTGACAGGCTGTCTTTGATAACTTCTCCGCTGCTTTGCATACCATCGATCGAGTGCTCGCCTTACAGGCTTGACGCGTTCAGCATTGATATCATCTCCTGGAGCTTGTCTTATCTTATTTGATGCGACAGACTATAGTCGCCTAATCAGCAGCTCATTACTAGACGTCCCCGATATCTTATTCAGGGCGATCATTGACCCAGTTGGAATGGAGTTTTCTGGCGTTTTATTTTCGAGGGATTCGGCCGGGAAAAAAGTGAGCGTTCTCCGAAAAGCATCGTCTCGTCGGTTGGCTGCTGGAGTGACTCTACACGCATGCATGGTTCAGGCATGGAACTTTCAACGCTATTGAGGTGTTTTGCGCACTGGGAGTCATGACCGGCGGCCTCTGGGTTCAGGAGTTCTGGGTGTGGCCATCTGCGAGGATCGTCGGCTGTTTACACCAAGATCTGGGACTCTCCTCGCACTTATCCCCAAACAGCTACACCTACTCAGGCCGTGTGGCTTTTTGCACGATTCGACCAATATGACGATCTGATGAGCAGCTGGGCCACAAAAAGGTGTGCAAATGGGAGGAAGACTGGGAACGGGTGCTCTCTATTCACTCTTCGGTGCGACGAAAAAATTTTGCTTCTTGGTTTTGTTTTATCTTGATACACGCATAGCGTCAGGCGCTTTGCATTTATTCGATCCGTTTTTCTGTTTGCACTGGTTTTGGCTGGCTGCATTATGCTGGGTCCTTGTTTCTTGGTTGGACCTTCTTTTTCTCTCTCTCTATCACTCCAATATCCCAGACGATTCGGGATGAAAAAATATTTGATGTTTTTCTTGCTTTTTCCCAATCCAACATGATACATTGCCGGTTCTGCTTTTGTTTGTGCTTCTACCTCTCATCTCAACTCCACTCGTCCTCTTTGGAAGGCACGCGATGCTTCAGTCCTTACTGAATGGCAGAAAAGGCGTTCGGGAAACCCAAAAGGAGCAAAAAAAGCACTTGGTGTGTTATTAATTACTCGACTTGACTCGAAAAGCGGTTTGCTCGGAAGGCTTTTGTGTATATAGACAGATTCGCGACTCTTCAGAAAATGCCTATTCTTTTGCTTATCTTTTGTTGTGCTACTCTCCACTCGGTCTTACTCGCCGTCTATCGGACTGGTTTACACGGCACCGCTACCTGAGGCGTTGACACTTTACAGAAGTGAGTGCAAGTAGCGGTATGCTACACAATCGCTGCGCACAGGACTACAGGCAATTGCCTCGATGTCTACCTAGGTATGGAACCGGCGTCATCAGGCATGAAAGGAAAGATGTTTGAATGCAGCTATCGTTTTTGAGGCATTGGAAGCTATACCTGTGTACTAGTAGCCAGTCTGCTGGTACTATGGAGTGTCGACTCCGGTGCCACATCTGCCTTGCTAATCCACTGACTTCCAACCAAACCTGGGACTTGAGCTGGCCTGACCAAGTACTCGCGATGCGAGAGTGTACAAAAGAAAAAGTGAAGAAGAGGATAGGTTGTTGCGAGGAACCAGGAGCCGGTCTTAATACCCTGCCGCCATCTCGCTGCTCGACTCGCTCCTCTGCTTCGCCTCCACAGTCTCTGTCTTCCCCTTGCCGGTCCTCAGGGACCAGTTCGCTGCGTGCCACTGTCCGCCAAATGCAAGGCCGGGGTGCAGAGCGCTCAACGCCAGCACCGCAAGCGCCACCATCGCGCCGTCGAGGATCAGGAAGTCCGTCTCCGAGTTCCACAGCTTGCCCTCGAAACCCTCCCACAGCTCGGCGGCGCGGAAGATCGAACGCGCCAGAATCGCCACAGTCGCCAGCAGCAGCGAGGCGAGGAAGGCTTTGAACACCGCCCGTGAGCGCACAGTGGTGCGCTCCGGCGATGAGGAATCTGCTCCGTGGCGGCGCACGCGGATGGCGAAGTCGAGCCATACGCCGAGGAAGACGCTGAGCGAGACGGCTTGTAGCACTAGACCGGCGATCATGATGTTGATTCCTGTGCGTTTCAGGGACGCTTCGTCCGCTGTGTCTGCGATTCCGCCGCCTGCTGCTTGCAGCACGAGCGAGAGGAAGTCGGAGGTCATGAAGGTTAGGGCGACGGTTCGCGGGGAGAGGCGCGAGAGGGAGGCGTTGTAGATCAGGAAGATGCGGCTGAGAGTTAGGTAGATTGCGGCTGTGAGGAAGACTGGGGCGATGGTGAGGGCGATGCTGGGAGGGGGGTGTTAGTTGTCTGTCATTGGCATGGGATTGTGTTGATATACTCACAGGTAGATCAAGAAGGCGTTCTTATCGAACGGGTTGTTGTGCAGCATGATTCTTGCGGCGTAGCCTAGGACTTCGAGGATCAGGCCGCAGAGCATGCCGACCATGAAACCCCATGTTTTGTAGTAGATTCCTAGTCCGAGCTGAGGGAGGAGGGCGACGCCGAAGACGATGGCGAAGGTGAGGTTGCCGCCATACGAAGGCCGGTATAGGAAGCTTGATTGAGCGAGGCAGCAAGTGTCGAGGGTGCAGAGGTAGTTGGGGATTTGAAGGTTGCAGTTGTCGTATGCTGCGGCGTCGGCCATTTTGATGGGATCGAGATTGTTTATGTTGAGGGTGAGTAGTGAGCTGAGTTGTCTCCAAGTTGACTGCTGTAGGCTTTTTGAGAGGGCGGGTGGCAGGTCGTATCTTCAAAGATAAACACTTCAGTCTCGCGTGGTGAAAGGTAGAAGGTTCGAAATGCGAGAAGCACGAGATGTTGATGCTTTGTTTAGAATGTTCCCCAACGGACGTGGCAGTGCGGTACTGTCTTCACTCTCTCCTGAATGTCTGACTCCAAAACGACTTCACAAGCGAAGGAAAAACAGGAATACTTGTACCGTCGCAGGATCACAGCCATGTCTTTGCTAGATTCAGCGACTCTCCACATGGAGTGAAGCACGGTACAGACCGACTACGCTGACAGGCCGGTTCGTACAAGGAACAAAGGCACAGTCCATGGATTGGCAACTAATTCGGTATGCCGGCAGGATCGAGGCAGGGCTTAGCATTGTTCGCGGTATGCGAAAAGTAGGGCGGGCTCTTTGTCCTGTGCTCTGATTGGTCCGCTCGTACACGAACGCAACACAAGTACCGTGCACTCTGTGATAAAGCGGCAATGGAGGCTTTTCGGAGCAGGCAGCAAGTAAGCAGAGGATGCCATTGGGGTGGTCGTCGCATAAAGATCCATCCTCTGCGATGGCTCAGCCTCCACTGCGTCGCATCATCGTGCTGCGTAACACTGCAACCACATGCAGTCTTGAGTGCGAATGCGCACGATGCGGCTGAAAGGCTGAGCTGATGAGACGTGAAAGGGCCAGCACGGGCACCGACATGGATGTCTTGTGCTATGTTCGGCATCATTTGGCCTGCCTGTCGTTACATGTAATCTGTTGTGCGAGACCCTGATGGTGATATATCATGGTGAATAGTCTTCTCGGAGCTCACCAGGGGTCTTGACCTCCCACTCTTATGTGCCAAGCTATTCGCATAGCGAGACAAGCTTTTTCTCACTTTGGTTGCAGTTGCATAATTTCAACCCACAATAATGTTCAACACGCTACCCATCGAGATGCGCTCGATGAATTGTGCCCTCTCGCCTGATTCCTCAGACTTACGGACTGGCTTGACTTCAGGTACGAATCCCCTCGATCTCAAGAACATGATTGAGTCGATGCGACTGAACTACCATGACGTTCACGACGTATACAACATTGAATGCAAGAGTCAAGCAAGTGACGAGGTGGCGTCGGCATTATTCGAGGTCTTGAATACGTGCATTAGTTGCAGGTACGCGATAAAAAGTATGAAAATCTTGTGGCTGATCTAAAGCAATGCTAATGCGTCCCCAGCCCAACGTATAGCACTTTTGTGCACAGCAGACGCCTTGCTAACATAATCCCGAATTCTATCGAGCTCGCTAAGCTTCAATGGACCAGGTTCCCGATATATTCGACACTATCGGTAGCTCCGCGTGCACCGGCCTCATTTGACACGTTTCGACCCACCACGCACCGTTCGCCAATCTCGCGTGGGTGATGGAACGGCCACTCATGCTCAACGCACTAGAGGCATCTAGACCAGCGAGACCAGGCGTCAAGATGGCCGTGGGAGAAAGAGAACGCTCACACGTTCGTATGCATGCCTCCATCATCAAAGCATTGTCAGAAAGAAATGACGTCGGCCGAGATATGGCATCTCAGCTCCGTAAAGACCGAATAGACTAGCCCACGCATAACGCCGCCAGCGAGGCTTGAGTCGTGCTTAGAAACAGAAAGCAAAGTCTAAATGCGACAGATACGAAAACACGACGCTCGTAGGGAGAGGCACGACGGGAGAGCTATATTCCGTGGCTCATGGCCGACCCCTGCAAAGTCATCAAGCGCTGCGGCGACAAACATGGAGCTCAGCCCTGAAGGAAATATGAGTGTGCACGCAAGTCGGTGCTGTCTTTGCACCGGCGACCGCACCAGATTTCGGCTATCCGGCAGCATAAACAAAGTAAGCTTTTCTACAGCCAATAGAAGCCTCGAAGCGGCGCCGGCGAATCGGCTGCAGGCTTGCATAAAGCGACGTGCTGGGCGTTTTGTGCAGACATACGCCCGTTGCCATGCCGCATCGCCACAACATGCCTCGGTGTCTTGCTAACACACGCTCGGGCCCGGCAGACAATTCGTGCAGACGGCCGTAATGCAAAATCCAATCTGGCAGTCTTCTGCATCTAGGTGGGTTTTCGGTGTTTAGTCACCATTCTTCCTTTCTTATCCCCAGAATAAGTATCTCGCGTGTGCCACCGTTAGCTTCTTCGTTTTGCTTTGATCGACACTGGCCTGCTGGACTGACTCTTGGGACGATTGCATCATACGCCTGGGATTGCAATCGCTACATCATCCCTCGCCTCTCCCACAAACAAACACCGAACGCTCCCCAGGACTCTACAGAAAAACTTCACATCTATCCAGGACCCTTCAGGAAACACCTTCTCGCTATGGCAGAGAAGGACGTTGAGTCTGGCAAGCCCAGCCAGCTCTCACACCTCACACAAGTCTTCAATCACCATGGCGTAACACCGGAGGTCGAGAACTACAAGTACGAGGGATCAGGAACGGAGGAGGACCCATACGTCGTCAACTTCATTCCCAATGACCCCAGAAACCCTATGCTTTACAGCGAGGCGAAGAAATGGAGCATCACAGCACTTGTCGCTATCGCAACGCTCGCCGTCGCCTTCGTCTCGTCCGCCTACTCTGGAGGTGCAAAACAAGTTATCGTGGAATTTGGATGCAGTCAGGAAATCTTCACACTGGGAATTTCGCTATTCGTTCTTGGCTTCGCTATTGGTCCTCTCATCTGGGCGCCTCTGTCTGAGCTTTTCGGTCGTCAGGTCCTGTACATCGGCACCTACGGTATGTTGACTGCGTTCAACGCTGGTGCAGCTGGTGCCCAGAACATTCAGTCGCTCATCATCCTTCGTTTCTTCGCCGGTGCCTTTGGTTCGTCGCCTCTTACAAACGCTGGTGGTGTCATCGCCGATATGTTCTCGGCGAAGGAACGTGGTCTGGCCATTACTCTCTTCGCGGCAGCACCTTTCATGGGTCCCGTGCTGGGACCCATCGTTGGCGGCTTCGTTGGCGAGAGCGTCGGCTGGCGCTGGGTTGAGGGTGTTATGGCAATCTTCACCGGCGTGCTCTGGCTCCTGGGCTGTCTGCTTCTCCCTGAGACCTATGCCCCTACTATCCTCCGCAAGCGTGCTGCTGAACTGTCCAAGCGCACTGGTAAGGTCTACAAAAGCCGTGGCGACGTCGACCAGGGCCCAACCACCTTCGGCAAGGTTTTCAAAACCTCCCTTTCTCGTCCCTGGATCCTCCTCTTCCGCGAGCCTATCGTCTTCCTCATCAGCATCTACATGGCTATCATTTATGGCACCCTTTACATGCTTTTCGGCGCCTTCCCTATTGTCTACCAACAGAACCGTGGCTGGAGCCCAGGTATCGGTGGTCTTGCCTTCATCGGCGTGGCTGTTGGTATGCTCATCGCTGTTGCCTACAGTATCTGGGACAACAAGAGATATGCCAAGCTCAGCGACGAGTACAAAGGCTTCGCTCCTCCTGAGGCACGTCTCCCTCCCACTATGCTCGGCGGTATTGCAGTTCCCATTGGGCTTTTCTGGTTTGCGTGGACCAACTCCCCGAGCATTCACTGGGTCGTTTCTATCCTTGCTGGCGTTCCCTTCGGCTTTGGCATGGTGCTCATCTTCCTCGGCATGATGAACTACTTGATCGACGCCTACACCATCTTCGCTGCCTCGGTCCTCGCCGCCAACGCTGTCCTGCGTTCGCTTTTGGTGCCGCCTTCCCTCTGTTCACCACCCAGATGTACCACAACCTCGGCATCCACTGGGCTTCGACCGTCCCGGCATTCCTCGCCCTTGCTTGCGTGCCCATGCCCTTCCTCTTCTACAAGTTCGGCCCTGCGATCCGCGAGAAGTGCAAGTTCGCTGCTCAGTCCGCAGCCTTCATGATGAACCTGCAGAAGCAGATGGACGGCCAGACTGCTTCCGAGGAGTCTGACGCGCAGACCGTCACTGGCTCTGTCGAAGACGACGAGAAGATCGATGCACAGAAGGAGCGCGCCGAGCGCCGCGAGTCCGAGGAGCGTGAAGCTATCGACTACTCCTACGAGGATGAGACTCGTGGTGAGGGCTTCGCTCCCATCCGTCCAACACAGAGCAGGCCCGAGCCAAGCGCCAGGAAGACTAGCTACGATGGCAATCCCTTCGATCTTGACCGCGTCAACACCCGTGAGAGCTTCAAGAGCTCCGGCAACGGCAGGCTCAGCCGCAGCAACTCCAGGGCCAGCAAGTTCAGCAGGAAGTAGAGGAAGAGCCTTTCTTCTTCTTTATTCTCTCGTATCTCCCCTTCCTCGGGGCTCACATCTTTTGACACTTTAGCGCGGCGTTGGCGGAGCGTTTTCTCTACGAGACGCTCCCGGTGGTTGCATTGTGGTTTTGCTAGCATACGTTGCTCTTAAGCCAAAAGCGAAAAGCGACGGATTGTTTACATATACTCATATCTAATTTACACATAATGCATATTACATATTCAAACTAGCCCGCCTCCAGTACAAGGTACTACATGCGGCTTACGCTCTCTCGTGGCATGATCTGCATTGCCTCGTAGTGGCGTGATCTTGCAAGCCACCATCCTCGGGACGGTCATTCGTCGCTTTCGGCGTCAGCCGTGCGAGCAACTATGGTGGTGACAAACTGAGACTTGTGCACTCAGCCTTGCGCATTGACAACCAATGCAACAGATAGCCTGCGAGTATGGTTCGCAAGTTGACGATGCGTTTAGAATCACACCACATTTTGTGGGTGCTCAGCTGTATGGATTATCGACTCCAGGCAGATGTGGCCATGATGCGAACACGCCACGAGCCAACACTTGCAGATCTTCAGCCTCGTGCCTCAACAGTGAATGTACCAGACAGTCTGCGAGTATGGTTCGCAGGTCGGATACGCAGTGGCACCACACTCCAAAGTCGTGGATGCTCAGCTGCGAAGCCATAGCTGAGTACATGATCGCGCATGCTCACTTTGCACTTGCAACGCTTTTCAGAATCGTGATACTAATCCACTAGTCGAGTTGAAATATTCTTGCATCGAATACTCGCGGCCAGAGCGACAGCTGAATGGCGCATTACCAACATATACTGCGAACGATCACGAGATAGTACCTTATTGTACCATTGGATTTGTCCAAGGGAACAGCTCGAGCGTCAGCCATCTGGCGAGGCCAATAACAGCATTCTTGCAACCTGTGGAATATCTCTGTGGACAGACAAGAGACACCTTGACCAACGCCAAGGATACCATCGGATCCCATTATGTCAACAACAGCTTCAGTCTCCTCTCTTACTGTCAGTGAACTGCCCTCTACCGTTACAGTCCCCGACTACTCCTTCATCGAGGCCTTGTCTGATGCTGGCATTCCCGTATACCTTGACAATAACCCAGTATCACGAGGACGCCCGAAGCACCAGGAAAACATTGTCTATCTCTGGGAGTCGGGATGTCAACTGCACGGCGGATGGGACTGCCCGACGATTTGCAAGAACAATACCGCGTATCCAAAAGCGGTCTGGAACGACACAAGAGGCATGTACACTCTCCAGAACTGCCTGGTCTACCCTGTCCTTGAGTACAGCGCGTCGCAGGGTTGGCTGTCTGAAGAGCGCACAGGTCTGCTGGAGAAGTATGGCATCGGTCTTAACACTAGTACATCGAAGCAGGAGACCAAGCCGCAAATGGGAGACTGGCCTGCAGTCGGTTCTTGTAGGCAGGCCATGTGTAATCAGCTCGAGCTGAAGAAATGTGAGCCCAATCCTGGAAACAGAGGTTACGACACCAGACATAAATTGGCTTGCTCGACAAGTTCTGGAAGCCGAAATTGGTAAGTCAAAGGCACTGCCTCGTGGGTTTCACGAGTTACTTATGCGGTCGTGCCTTAGTTTGTCGACGTGCATTTTTGCAGGCTGGGGTGGAACACTCCAAATGCAGACATCGGAGGCGCAGGGGTATGGTAACCCAAAGAGATGTATTCAGATGTGGAAATTCTCACTTTGGACATGCAGGTCCTCGCGTCCTACATACAACAACTTGCGATCGCAATTCTTGGCTGGGCCTTCTTGAGAGCTCCCGAACTCAAGCTTGCCGTGTGCGGACGCCTTGTTCCACGAACGAAGGCCAGACTGGAAGAGAAGCTAGACACTTTTAGAACACGCTCGAGCACAGCTGCCACCGTTTCGGCTCTGGTCGGATTTCAGGAAACGCAGATATTCTTCTCCATCACGCTGCAGGTGGCCTGCCTTATTACCTTTCGAAAGGCAAAGCTACTCATGGCACCTTCTATACCCGAACTAGTGGCCGACAGGTTTCTGATCAAGCTGATAGGCGCCATAGGCGTGTTCCCAGCTGTACTGAACCTTTGCACTATACGCCGTCACCAAGCGGTAGTGGATTGGTTTATCCTCATAGCTTCCTCTTGCTGCGTGCTGATCGCGATTGCAACCTGGTCATTCGCCAACACCCTCACAATCGAAGCTCACCAGCTCACAGGCGATGGGGTTGGTCCACCAGAGTGTGGCGACGTCAACCCTTTATTGCAATGCTTCAATGATCTCTTCACGGAGAAGATCATTCCAAACTGGCTTGGGCCCTCTTTGACAACGTTCAATTCAGTCTTCTTGAGCGAGCCGGCTTTGATAGTGCCACTCCTAGTACTTATAGGCCTCGCCGCCACGAAGTTCAGAGCTTTCCGCACTCGGCCCTATGTCAGAGGCGATATCTTCGAATGGGTCATCTCCAAGCTAGCGCAAGACAGTCAGCGCCACCTTTTCAAGCGTGTTATTCATGCTCTTGTTGCAATCTTGGAATGCTGGCTGGTCATAACTTCACTTGCACTTTTGATCGCCACCGGAATGCTGATGGCTCCAGTCTCCCAGCGAGGGAATGCTTGGACTCTTGGTCAAATCATCGCGGTAGCGGTCTGGGCTCCGGTGCTTGTAAATTGGCTGCACTTGTTGTACCGTGAGTCACGCTCGATGGAAACATAGATTGGACAGCAGACTGACGTGACACAGGTGGTCCCCAAGCAGGGCTGGACTTCCAGATGGCGAACGGCTACAAAGTTGTCAGAGACACGAGTACCGTTGCATCACTGGCGTTACCTCACACCGTTGGTGCAAAGTCCTCGAAGCCGCAAGGAGACTCACATCAAGATCAGCTGCTGCACTGGTGGCACATGGATCGACTAGGTCCCCTGCCAGCAAGCCTGCAAGCTTGCCGCATGAGCAGAACATCGTTTCGGAGTGGGAGTCAGCACAATCAGCGCCCACTACAATGCTCCTCAATAAATCCAGCACGGCGCCTCCTGCTTGAGCTACAGTCGTTACTCAAAAGTCTGCGCACAGCGTCTCAGCGGCAACTATCCAGCGAAATAAAACGAGAGCTCAAGGTATGACTTGTTATACTAGTAATTAATAATCTTCAAAGTGTCCCCTATCATCTCTGCGAGGTGTAATTTCAAAATTCGAGACTATATGTGCCGATGCTGGCACAATGCGGCCAAGGGGACTTTGAGATGTGCGCAGACTCATGAGGAGGTACGTTGTGGTCCCGAGCTCGACTGTCACGGCGGAAATATTGGCGTGCGGAAGGAGTTCATGAGAAAACAGAATGCTGGGACCGAATCAAAAGCACGGCACGACAGCTACTCGCTCATGAGAGCACATATTCAGATAAGTGTATGTATACAAAAAGGATTGCCCTCCTATGAACTATCAACAAAGCGGCCAGCCTCGCCTCAGCCCAGCCCCAAAAGAAAAGAAACAAGGGGAAGAAATCCGTACACGGAATCCCAAAAAGTGCGCCAACGCTCTTGCATGCGCAATGGTCGTTACTAAGGTTGGGCTTTTTTGTCTAAACTGGCCAAGCTCCATGGCCATTATGTGCTGGAATGTAACAAGCTGCGCGAAGCTTCTTCTTCGTCATTCGCGAATGAAAAAGAAAGGAAAAAAGGAGTAAGGGACAAGGGTAAGCAATAAGGGTATATGTCGAGTTGGTGGGTCGGCAGTCTTGCGGCACTTCGGTAGTTTTTGCCAGGAAGACGTGGCTGCGAAAGTGCGTTCCCCCTGGCCACATTGTTGCTTCTCAGCCATACGGTATGGTGTGAACGAGTGTTGGCGGGGAACGGTAGCGTTGCAGCGATCGTTGCTGTAGACCGACGACAAGAAGCCCTCTCTGGTGGGGGATGCCGCATAGTAGGTGGAAAAGGGAGTGACGCTGCTGGTCACCATTGGTGTTGTTTTCGTCACTAGCGCAGACCAATAACGCTCTTTCAGATATCAGTCAGCATATGCGCCAGAAAAATACTTGTCTTTTGATTGCACTCACCATTTCCAGAGTCCATACTCTGCGAATCCAGACTTTGAGTGGACCAGACACACCCTCTACATCATTAAGCTCAACGCCTTCCCACCAGCATCGCCTGGCAGGCTTACGCCAGAACAAAAGCAGCTTCTGTGCCATGCCGACAGCATTACTGTTGGCGGCTGATTCGCCACGGATGTCAGTGCGAAGGCGTGCAAGTGCGATCGAGCAGATGACAGCCTTGTTAGGTTCGGCTGCACGGTGACCCCAAGTGTCTGCGCGGTCAAATCCACTGCGAATCATGTCAGCCAATTGTGCTTGTTGCAACGAGATGTAACAATGGACATACCCAGCAGTCAGCATCTCGATAAGGTGCTGTTCGGTAGTGCCAGGTTCTTCACTTTTTCTCAAGCCAGAGAAGATACCATCCTGCCTCAGTAAAGCTCGACCGGCGGCACGTTTGACTTCGATCATTTCATGCTGCTCGATGTCCTTTCGTGGCGGGATGCAATAGAAGTCGAGGTCCTCACGCAAGACGATGATTCCAGCACGATCTTGCAGCATGTCACGGGCGTTACCCTGCATGGGCTCGATGGGCATTGTGCTAGGGGCGGATGGATCCTGATTGGCTTGGTCCACGGACTCGTCGTCGACAGATTGCGGAATAGTTTGTGCTACTTGTCTGAAGAACTCAAGCATGTACTGTAGCGAAGTAGGATCATACTGCGAGTGATAGATAATGTCAGATAAGAATAAGTCATGGTTGCACATTATAGTCTCGATTTCTCGGATCGAGACAGTAGATGCGCTGGTTTGGGTAATTTCAGGCTGGCTTACGTCGACTGGGTAGACATCTCCGTCTTGATAGCTGTTCATGTGGCCATCGGGCAGAAGGCCGTTCGGGAAAAGAGAAAGCAGAACGAATTCCGGAAGTGTGAGAAGTTCATCGCGAGAGAGCGTGAAACGAGATCCGCTGGTGGCTTGGTCAGCTATATTCAATGCACATATATGGAATATACCAACCGTAGTTCAAGCGTGATGTTCTCGTCAGCAGCTGTATCATCATTAGTCAGTATGAATCTAAGGAAGAAGTTCTACACTGTTTGACTAACCTCCAAGCGCCGTGTTTATAGGCGCAGGTCCACCTTGCTGGACCTGGGTGATAATGCTCCCTGCGGCAGCCATGACGTATGTAAAGCCGTCGAGCGGACTGGAACCTTCAGTGTAAGGAGGCGGTGGTTCTCCGTCGTCTAGATCTTTGCTTCCTTGGCGGTCCTTGGTATCTCTGGGAAGCGCAGCTTTGGTATCTACAAGAACGGAGCTTGCGGCGGCCTCGAGAGCGCCTGGTGTGGTGGGAGTTGCTGTTTCTGATTCCTCAAAGGGCGGTGCAGGGCCGGAAGGTGGCGACGCAAGTGCAGTAAGCGAGTGTGATGCCTCCGATTCGGTGACAAGAGTGGAATATGGGTCTTCGGGCGAGGGCGCGGGAAAGTATCTCGACGGGAAGTTGTGGGAGGAGAAGGGCGGCGGAGATTCAGTCGCTGAGGATGAGTGTTCCTGGCGCGCTTTCGCAAGTGTGTTCTCGAGATCGTAATGCGAGTCTACGTCTATCTTTGGCTGAGGAGCAGGCACGTGGCCGCGGAGGGAAGGAGTGGTATGGACGGAGGAGGTGTCTGAATCCACGTTGAACGGCGGTGTCGAGGGTATCAGGTTGAGCGCGGGGTGGAGCTCGACGGGCGCATGTGGACAGCAGCGGCGCGGAGGGTTGTCGGTACAGCACCGGGAGGCGAGCAGTGTCGGGCGATTGTGCAATGGTGTTTCCTTCGCGGCAGCTTTGAGGTGAAGTGCAGCGATGGTGGTAGCTGCTGAGGTCCATGCCCACGACGTTGCGACGGGAGGTGGCAGGCGGCTGCTGAAGCGAGCGCTAAGCAGCTGTCTGTGCTCCTGAAGAACCAAAACAATCAACAAGTTGAGCTGTTTGGTGGAATAGAAGGTAAAGTGCACGAACACGAATCTCGATCAGCCATTGTATCTCAGGCGATCGCCATTGAATGCAAGAACGAAGGTATGAGTATTCGTCTTATCATTTGATCGGTATGAAAGGCCATTCTCAGACACCCCCTCCGACTATACACGTCTTGCTCTACTACTGCTACACCTGATTCCATCTACAACTACATCCATGCTACCATTCACATGCAAGCACACATACCAATTATTCAGTCCTTGTTGAAATCAATCACAATCCTGCCAGCTACTTCTCCTCTCCTCAGCTGCTGCACACTCTCCGGCATCTGGCTCATGCCTCGAACCTCACAGATCGACTTGAGCATACCTCCTCGCGTAATCAAGAGTAGTAGCAGTGTCCTGCATCGTGCCCACGAGTGTACCAATGATCTTTAAATTCTTGAACGCGAAGAAGTTGGGATCGGTGCCGAGGGTGATGGCACCAGCTGGCGGGAGAGCGATGCACATGATCCTGCCGCCGATGCGGTCGCCGATGTACTTGATGGAATCTGATGACTTGTTAGCTTTTTGCCCATGACATCCCATCGGCGGTCATCGACAAGCTTACCATTGTAGGCCTGATATGCTGTGACCAGGACTCATGAGCGCCAATGCCATCTGCGATCTCCTTGATCTTAGCCGGCACGTCTTTCTCTTTCGTGAAGTCGACAAAGTCCTCGGCACCCATCTTCATGCAAAGATCGCGCTTTGCGTCACCACCGTCAATGGCAATAGCACGCATGCCCATAGCTCTGGGAAAACGTCAGCGTCGTCGCATGGCACTCCTTTTTTTTCTCAAGACACTTACTTGGCAAGCTGAATGCCCTGGATACCAACACCTCCACCACCTCCAGGGAACACGACCCAGTCGCCTGGCTTTAGGTCTGCCTCAATCAATGCTCGATGCATCGTACTGGCAGAGCACATAATCGGCCCTGCAACTTCATCAGGGACGCCATCCGGGATCCTGCTCGTGTAGATCGCTGGCGAGGTGATATATGTTGATAAGTGCCTGTGGCGACCAAGCCGGTGTACACGCCCTTCTGGCAGTAATTCTCCCGACCAGTGTAGCATTGTTCGCAATTGTGGCAGACATCCCAAAGCGGCTTCACTCCTCCACGGTCACCGACTGACCATCCTTGCACGTTGGCGCCGACTTTGACGACTACACCTGCGCCCTCGTGGCCCGCGCATCTTGTGCCGAATGTTGACATTGGAGGCACGGCCCAGTCGTTCATCATAAAGTGGACGTCGCTCATGCATAGTCCGGTGCAGTTAAGCTTGAGGAGGACATCATTTGACCTAGAGCATGCGTTAATGCGATGCACATTGCGTGAAGCTTTGTGGAATCGCGTACCAGGCTCGGGAACATCGACCATCTGGACTTCGACTCTGAAGTTCTGGACCTTCGTTCACAACAACACCTGCCTTGCACTGCTTGGGAATCTCGACTTCAGCCATGATTGTCGTTCTATCGTTTACTGGTGTTGATCTCTGGCGTTGAGGTGTAGTACGCTATTCAAAGGGCGTTGCATCTGGATGAGCTGTTTATAAGTAGCACCAAGAGACCCCTCTTTGACCAAGCTCTCGTTCTCCGTAATCTCAATTGCCATTGTTTTTGGAGCCCTTCAGACCGAGGTAGCTGATCCTGGTCCACCGCAACATAGGGTTTACCATCAATCGTCTGGTCAAGTGATACGACTGCCGTTTCCCCAGGCGGGGTGGATGCATCCACTGCGGGGTCGCCTACTATACCATTCCATCACTTTGATGCGGATCTTGTGCTCCGCGGCCGAGACTCGGTACCGCAGTGGATAACAGACATTCGCGGTTCCGCTTACATCTATCGTCTCTGAACATCGTACATGTTTATGTACTGTATCCATCGAGGCCGGTGAATGGATTGGAGTGGACTGGACTCAAGCTGGTTTCGAAGTCCGCACTAACCCTACCTACACTTACATGAAATTCCAATACGAATGTCCGTATTCGCTTCAGCAAGACAAGACCTGGTCCGGTGGCGCAGCAGAGCCACGCTGATATTTGGCCGTATCAAGTCTTGAGCTGAAAGCTATTATTGTCGACATATTGCGAGCGTGTCCATGTAGAGGGTGTCTCGAGTCACATCGGGCTTATTATATTGGTATATAACGATGAAACCAGATTGGCTTTTTCCACCTCATCGATTACATCTCTCACGCCAAACATGAGTCCAAGTCTTTTACTGACCAAGCTACCAAGCGAGCTTCGTACGTTGATATGGGAATTCACCCTCCAAATCGAACCAAACGACAAAGATAACGTCGAAGGACTCGTTTGGCTCACTCCAAAACCGAAACCTCGTCCAAGCGTCCTATCTCTCCTCCTAGTCTGTCGGCAAATCAACCACGAAGCAGAGGGCATCTTCTACCAGATCAACAAGCTTGCGGTTGATACGGGCACACTGTTCCTCAAAGATTGGGAACCAAGATCACGCACACCACGCAGATGCAAAGGGAGTTATGCAACCGACGACACGACTCTAGCACACTTCCTGAACTCGCTCTCACCTTATCGACGATCATGCCTGCACTCCCTCGCCATCTGGATAGTCTGGAGATCGGAATACCGCGGACAGCGCTGGTGCTGCGCATACCAAGCCATTGTCAAACAATGCAAGCACCTTCGTCCGGTGCCGAACCTGCGGAGCGTCGTTCTTTTGTGCCGAGAAGACCCCGCGTGTTGAATGCTTCCATACCGACAAGGCTGCTACACATGAATTGAGACAATTGCGCCAGATACAAGAGCTGAAAGTGTGCAGGGCGCCAGATCCTTCAAGCCGGCACGGCTGGGGCTGGACACCTCTGAACGGTTCCCGCGAAAGTGCCCCGTTGTGGAACAATGCGGAGACATGCTGCAAGGCTTCTTGCCAAGCAGCATCAAGAAGAGCGATAGCAGTATCGATCACGATTGCATGGATGGAAACCACGATATTTAATAATAGCGTGAGTGAGCAGTAGCAAGTCGTAATATAAGACATGTATACACACTTCTGAACGTGCCCATTCGAACGACTCAGTTCGGCAAAATGTCCATCTGCACGTCATGGCTCGACGATCGACGCGCGAATCTCGAAAGGTAAGCAACGAAAGCGGCGCCTCCGCCTACACAGTCTTTATATACACATCCACATCAAACAAATATGTCAGCACGTCCACCAAAAGCGCCCGGCGCTATCAAACAGCTCTGGTTCAAATGGAAGACCCTCCGCCTGCCCTGGCGGCGACAATTCCTGGCCGGCTCGGACTTAGCAGGAAACACCTTCTGGGAATTCAAAGATGCCATGAATGCGCAGCGCTTTAGGAGGATTGTCAAGTATGCTAGGGCGGGACATTATTCGGATGTGAAGATTTCGCGTAAGTTAAACATAACAGAAAGGCTATACAAAGTCACTCGTTATACATCGACCATGATGCTGATTGTTTTACTCTCGCAGCCCAATGGCACCAATGGCTCCGACACACCCGCCACGAACCTCCCACAATACAAGAACAAGCGTTTGACGTCGCGCGACGAGAGCGCATGAAAGAGCTAGCGGCGGAAGCGGACGAGCGCTGGAAGTCCAAGGAGTCTTTCCTCGATGCGCCGGAAAGACAGCAACCTGTGCCGGCGATTGGCACGAACGATCCTGGCGGATATGTGCCTATGACAGAGCCGGAGAACAAGCAAGGTGTGAGCAGTGCTGTTGAGGAGCAGGAGAAGGTGGGTAGGGCTATTGATGGAGAGAAGGTGGATGAGGGTAGGTTCAGAGGCGAGGCTACTAGCGAACGTCCGAACAAGAAGAAGGAGGGAGAGGCGCCTTGGGCGAACCAGTTGCCGAAGGGATCACCTGGCGAGACCTGGCAGCCGAGCAGTTGGACGCCTGGTGCGGCGGCCAGACGATGATGACGGGTGGCAATGTATGAATATTGTATTATACTGGAAGAGACGAAGAATTGTGCATACGAACTGTGCATACGAAGCATTCACGAAAGCTGCAAACAATGGTGGCAAAGTTCAATGCCAATTCACACAGCCAGATAATATTGCGCGTGCCGTCAATAGAACATGAGATACCACGCACTTCTTCTCCCCAATTGCTGCCGAGTCCATGTCACTTAGACCCTGTTCAATTGATATCGTGATGAGAATACATAGAGCCTCGGCGATGGGTGAAGACCACAGCACAGACCATGTCCAGGAAAGCGGCTCTCACATCAGATCTTCTTGCGCCTTTCCCAATACCTACCATTTCAATACACTAGACGATTGTACCGGATCTCCTGTTCAACCTCCGACAGCTGCCCAAGCGAAATAACGCATTACAACACCACAAAAAAATGTCCACCTTCGGCGCACCCGGCACCGGCGTGAAAATCGGCCGCCCGAACCCTCCAGCCAAAGGCTCATTCCCTCTCGACCACGACGCCGAATGCCAACCGCTGATGAAGCAGTATCTGCGCTGCCTCAAGACTGCCCGAGGAGTCAACTCGCCTGAGTGCCGCGAACTGAGCAAGAACTACCTCAGCTGTCGAATGGAGAGGGGATTAATGGCGCAGGACGAGATGAGGAATTTGGGGTACGGCGAGGGCCAGACTGTGACGGACGATGTTGGGAAGGGTGTGAAGAAGTGATTCGAACATGTCGATCTTGAAGATTACGGGATGATAAGATGAGATGCGGCGTCCGCCAGGAGGACATGGCGTGAGAAAGGGACCACCTTTTTGGTGCTCGCGGACAAGACGCTTCTGTCCTTGGGCACAGGGCAACAGCAGCACCACAATCACTCCCGCGTCAAGACCACACATGCCCTACCACCGACAAGCGAAGAGCTCGCGGAGTCGTACGACTCGTGCTGCTCGCCCCACCACACGAGCAACGGCCATGCTCAAACCGGGACGGAGGGATGCTCCTCAACCTGGCGCGGAACCACACTCGCACGCACCAAAACCAAATTGCTGGATTCTGCGGGCGACCGCAACCCTAACGACGAAAACCACAAGCACAAGCACAAATCACCTTGCCACTAGCGGCGTTATCCTCAAGTGCCTTGTTCCATGGCACGAACATCTGTGCCACAGCTACACACAGACAGCGCGATGCAGACGACCGAGAGAGAAAACGGTTCAAGTACAGGAATGCGTGGTCTCGCACGCACGAGGGAACCAGACGGGGGCATTTTTCTACAGGGTTAGTATCACGGCGCCTGTAGGAAGACAGGGAATCGAAGACCTCACCTTGCCATGTACTCCACTCAATCAAACACAAACAGTATATAATACTTCGTATACCACGAAACTACAAGTCTGGAAAGCCTCGCGATTGCGTTTCATGGATACAAGCAATAGTGTCAAAGCAAGGTCACTGAGATAAATATATCGACTTGATTCCAATTGAATTATCGTAACTCGATGAAAAAAGAGTCAACACAGAGGGAGTCTCAAGGACCTCTCGGAATGCAAAAGAACATCGGTCCCGCAGAGGGTGAATTAGCAATGCGTCATGAAAACAAGTTTATGAAAAGAGGGATACGAAAGCAAAAGTTCCAATCTGTTGAGACGTCTGTCGAAGAATGGTAAGGTAAGAAGAACTAGCAAGCCAAGTTCGCAGTCGCAAAAAACATCGGATTCAGCAGGTTCCAAAAGAAAGAAGAGCATCATGCAAAGAGAAAACGTTCAAAATAACAAGCAACATCAACAGTACGGCGATCGTCAAATTCATATGCCCGCCACCCGCTCCAAATGTTTCCACTTTCCTGACTCCATCCATGTGTGTCCCTTGCAATACCGTTGTTGCCTGGCGCTGAATCCAGGTCTGATGTTTCCAAACGCCGATGATGATGATGATGCTGGAATTTGTTGACCCTGAACCTCAGATCATGCCTGTTACCTGCGCAAGCAATGAATGGCAAGCGCGGACAGCAAAGAGTGTTCGAGTGGGTCGTAGAAGTGAAACAGCAAGGGTAGGCTGATGTATGGGTGTCTTTGGTGTGAAGGTATGATTGTAAGTCGGTATCAAGTGAGTTGGTGTCAAGCTGAAACATCCGAATGGTCGGGAAGATTCAAAAGGCGTGTCGCAATCGAACCGAAACGCCGGGTCGGAAATCCTGAAGAGTGGGGAGATGTCGTTCATGCAAGGGGTATCATTGGGCGCCACGGTCGCTTGGGATGTGCTCGCAGTGCCGTGGCTGTGTGCTATGCTTGTGATCTATCTGTTGGTAGGCAAGAAAGAGGCAGGGTTGCTCCAGATTGCTCGAGCCAGGTGGGTTACGCAAAGGAATATTCAAGACAGCTCTAGATTGGGTCCAGTCGGCTCGTGGGCCCAGTCGAAGACGGCTGAATCAGAGGGGACGTCCTACGACTCCATGATCGCATACTCGTCCTCTTCTTTGAAATCACCGTGCCAGCCACTGAAGTTTCCAGCGCTGTGTGACACACCACCTGAGCTCATTCCACTGCCGCCAGACTGGAACCCAGGACTGACATCTTGGCC
The DNA here is from genome assembly GCA_002901145.1 of Cladosporium cladosporioides. NCBI lineage: Eukaryota > Fungi > Ascomycota > Dothideomycetes > Cladosporiales > Cladosporiaceae > Cladosporium > Cladosporium cladosporioides. Next base: position 714,479 of record NOXB01000017.1, read on the forward strand.
GTTGCCGTTCTGACCAGGGATGACCTGGCCATCGGCGTTGATGCTGTCACCGGCAACATTTGTAAAGCCAGGTACCCTCAGACAAGAACCAGGCTTGCGAGTGTATTCCGGGAATCCTCCAAGGGGCGCGTGCTTGTTCAGGACTTCGCAGAGCTCGCTGTGCATGCGCTTCTCTTCCTCGTCGGGAGTGAAGGGCCAGGTACCGCCAAGGCTGGCAACAAGCTCTTTAAGCTCCTGCTCTTGACGAAGCTTGCGGTGAGTGTACCACATCATGTCGCGGGTCCATGCGACAGATCCGTTGAGAATGTCACCTTTGTTGGGACCTTTGTCTTTGTCCTCCATGGGAAGACCTTGTGTAATGTTACCCGCAGTTGCGCGGCGACCAGCAGGCCCTGCGAGCAGCGAAGTGGCTGCAGGTGGAGACATGCCACCAGCGTTTGCGATCGAGGGTGAAAGTGGCGCATTTGTTTGCAAGTGCTTGCGTACTTTCTCATCTTCAAGTCGATGCTGAGGGACAAGAGTGCCGAGATCGTGAATGCGCTCGTTGATGTTGTCGCGGCGTCTGCGCTCAACGAGGTTGTGAGATTCGCGGCGCCTTCTGCGCTTAGCCTCTTGTGTCTGGCCGACAGGTCCAGTTCCGGGCTCCATCTTAGTGGGAATAGTAGGAAGCGATGATGCGACCTTGTGTTGGTGAGTGTTTTGCAGCACTTCTGAAATCTGTCGGTTCATGGGTTGGCCGTTGTTCGGTGATGGGAATGGAGAGCCATCGCCCCAACTTTGGTGGCTTGTGTGATGGCTCGGCGGGCTGTCCCACTCGTTGCCACCCATCGAGTTCTGCTGCCTTGAGTGACGTATTTGCATGCCCGGGTGGTATCCATCATTCACTTGCAAGTGATTTGCACTAGTGTGGGGTGAAGCAGGCGAGCGAGCTTCCGAGAACTTGCGCTCCATTTGTTGCTGCATTTGCGAGCGGTAACCTGCCTGCTGTGGCAAGCTTTGTCCGCCGGGAAATTGTTGGCCTGGCATGGGACGGAACTGGGAGTAATTGAACTCGTTGGTGAAAGGCGACTGGATAGGCGCGCCATCAGGAGTATGCGAGAATAAGCTTCCGCTGTGTTGCTGGTTCGATTGAGCATTGTTCTGAAGGAAGTTCTGGACGCCAGTGTTGAAGTCAAAGTTGTTGCCCTGGTTGTTGCCGCCATTGTCCAGTTGCAGATCGAGCAGCTCATCGTCTGCTATACCCGAGTTGCCCATGTGGAAGCTGGAACCCATGTTCTGGCTGAAGCTCTGCGACATACCATTGGACAGGCTGGCAGGATTGATGTTCATGGCACCCGAAGACGCAGCAAACTGCTGCTGTTGCTGGCCGTTGTTGCCGTATTGCATGTACTGGTTCGGGTCGAAGAACTCGTTAGGCTCGGCCTTGATGTAAGGAGAGCCGGCGCCCACCATGGCGCTGGTATCCAACACGTCGCTGTCGAGGGTAAGCTCAAAGGGAGAATCGTGTTTGTCAAGATCTTGAGGGTCGAGTTTGTCGTGGTCGTGATCGTCGAATGGAGGGAAGCTCGTAAGATCGTTTTTGGCTGCGAGTCGGCGTGTCAGTTCTGGTTGTGAACGCACGTGGCAAAATCTTGGAAGCGCGTCATGACAGCAGAGCCTCTGACACATGAAAGTCGTGATGCCTATTGTCCAATGCGAATGTGGAGCCGAGCATCTGTCTGCACGGAGCAAGGAAGATGGGAAGAGCACTTACAAGAAGCAGTCATTACTCAGTGAGCGGCTGTTGCATGAACTGCTGGCGTTTGCTTTGACTGGAGGTATCTGTTGGCTAGCCTGATCAGACCGATTGTGCGTGTCAGACCAATGGACCAGGGCCAATCGCAAGCGATCACTTTCGAGGCTGATGCGAGACGGCTCGGGTGCCGTCGAAGGATGAACTTAGTAGGTCTGCACAGAGTGAACCGGCAGAAGCTGCAGTTCGAAGAAGACGAGGAGAGATGTCTGAGAGGGAAGAAGCATTAGCTCGGGTTCTTGGCACAACTACTTCCTCATCGACGGCAAGCTGCAGCTCGAGCAAATTGCCGCGGCGAGCCGTGCGATGCGCTTGGAGCAGGCGTCGCGGGCCCAGACAGGCACGGATGGGTCATACGAAGCCATGCGCTTATTGCAATAGCATGAACGGCGTGCATAGACGTGCTATACACAGCTGAAGGCAATGCGCGCCTTGCAGCTGGGCTTTGGCGCAACGCCGAGAAGCGCCGAAGTAGGAAGGAACGAGTGGAGGCTGACTCACCGAGACCAAAGAGGTGATCGAGGCTGCGACGGTGAGATTGCGAGGAGGCGCGAACAGACGAGACGATTGGCAAAGCTCGTTCGCAGGAGACGGATAGCAGCGTTCTTGGCGGCGAGTTGGGAGGAGGAGGCCGCGTTGGAGGCGGTGTGGTGCAGGCTACGCTGGAGGCAGCGCGAGTGAACGGTCGAGGGGAGGGCGGTGGGCGGTGCGGCGTGCGTCTCGTTGGACGAGGAGGCGGTGCTGCAGTGATGCCGGTTAATGCCGGCTCTCACACAGCGGCGTGCGAGGTTGCGTGGGCAGGTCGGCGAGACGAGCAAGACGACAAGGTGATGGAGAGCTGGCTGGCGTGCTTTGTGGTGGAGGGTTGTGCGACGCCGATCAACTTGGCGGGGTCCTGGGGTGCAGTGGGCGGGCGGCGGAAGCGCGATGCGCGCTCTCTCTCTCGGTTGCTGGGCCGAGAGCGTGTGAGTGGTGCGGTGCGCCGACGGCTGTGCCACCACGCTGTCAACTGTCTCCGGGCACGGTGTCGCGGTGTTGGACAGCGCGACTGGGCTCGCTCAGGACAGGTGTTCGTTGTTGTGTGTTGGTGCCGGTGCTGCTGCTTCGGCGGCGTCGGCGGTGGCTATAGTTAACTACTGGACAGCACTCGGATGGTGGGTCGTCCGGGCGGCGGTCAAGCAGGCGTGCAGCTCACGGACGTGGAGACAGTGGGATGCGCTGCTGTGACAGGCGAATTGGAAGGCTGCGCTGAGAGGGCTGGAGGAGTGTGGCGGTGCAAATGACGCGCTGTTCGCAGATACCCGTGGTCTTCGGCGAGACTTGACTTGAACCCTGCGTTAAGCGGCGGATCAATCTGGGGATGGTGGCTGTGGAGTCGTAACGTCTCGTACGGAGCTGTTGCTGTGCTTGTTGATGATGGCCGAGGCTCGGTGATATCTGGCTGTGGAAGTACTTGTGGTTGTTGTTATCGACGCCTGGATTGCCACAACGATGGTATAACGTTGGTTCGATGATGGGATAGCTTGTGGACGTTCAGTGCGATCTGCACGCGTGAGGCGATCGATGGCAGTGCTCGAGCAGTACTCTTCTCGTTCAACAAGTCAGGATGGCAGGCCAGAAGGTCAGACGGAATGGCATCGTGGGCAGGGCTGAAGACTTATGTACTGCATGCACGCCGGCACTGCTCGCCCATCCCACACCTACAGACACACCCTCACACGCTGCCCGTCGTCGCTAGCGACACCGTAGTCACCCGTGCCGATGCTGAATGCCCCGGCTGCTCTTCAGTCTCACTTGCCTGACGCGTACATATGATGGAGTGACTCACGAAACCGTACCGCTAGCTACTCATACTAGACCCTCGAACATGGCACGCAATCCTTTGATCCACGCCGTCGGTCAACCTGCGCCGCGCTCCAAGACCCCGGCCCTGACCGCTACACTCGACGGGAGCTCTCGAAGCTGTAATGGGACCAGGGCGAGGTGTGTGGGTGGTGGAGGAGCCGTCGAGACGCGCGACTCACGTACGCAAGCAAGCTATTCTTGCGCGCGTCGCCTCTAGGTTCCTACCGATCTCGAGCTAGCCGCCACACGACATGAGACACGATGTCGCAGTCCTGACAGCCTGCCTTTGCCACCCCTGCGCTCGCGAGGTCTGCGCATTGTTTCAACCACAGTCACTCCCGACCGCGCTCGAGCAGATGGAGCCACCTTGGTTCCAGCTCGCACACCACGTCGGTACCGATCAGGACAATGCAGGTCGAACATGCGATTCACTCTGCTGCTGTTCTCTGCATCCGTGGCTCGCTCTCCTCATACCTGCCTACCCGTAGCTTACCTGACCTGACAGACCCTCGCCCTCCGTCGCCGTCAGGCCCGCAGCTTAGCGCGGCAAGATGCGAGCTGGCCCTGCTTTTCGACTACGGCAAGACGCCAACGATAGGTGTGGCTGTATATGGTGATCACATATCACAATTGTGCGGTCCTCGCTCCGACGATACGGGAGATTTCGCGCTACGCTTGCACTATGTGATTGTTTGCTTGACAGAAGGCGATCACACGCCCGTGGCGGATCGAGGCGGCGACTGTCATTGGAGCGTAGGCAATCTCTTGTCGACGCCTGGTCCCTTGGATGGTTTGGCCGCGCGATGCTGGCTGCAGGTGTCAGTAGCGCAGGCCAGATCGTGTAACGGTGATCATCCTTCCATCGCGCCCGCAGGCGTGAGATAAGGTAGGCATTTGATGTGGCGGGGCAGGGCAGGCGGGAGATGGCGCCTGCCTCGAAGCGAGCAAGGAGGACGTGACAGCTGAGTGGATGCGCGCGGGCTGCGGGCAAAGCGCCGGTCGCTTGACGACTCGCGGCTTACGGCAGCTCCTGTTAGAGTAGTGACCTCCATACCACCACCACCACCACGCCGCCCTCGAATCTGATCACCCGGCTGCTACCTGAGCAAGCGTCCTGAGCGCTGCCCGCTATCTCCGCCACTCGTGTGCCTGCCTGCCAATCTGCTGCCTGGCACTGCGCCCATTAGCACACCCTCCCAATCGGCTCCCGCGGCAGCCCTCGAAGCCAACCATTGCCGTCCGCCGCAACAGGCAGCACGATTCCTTGTTACAATAGGGCCCGGCCCTGTAGACAGCGACCGGCGCCCGGCCTGGCTTCACCTCGCTGCCACACCTCCTGCACAATCACATCTAAACAATGGCCGCGACGTCATTCAGAGACCGCATGAACGACCTGGGCTGGTCACGCCGTGAGCAGCCCGTCAACACCCAGCGACAGAGCGGTGTGTTGGGCACGCTCGCCCAGTACAATCCCTTCGGCGGCGAAAGCTACGTGCAACTGCCCACTCATGAGGGCGAAGGACCGGGTGCGCCGCTGCCTGCTCGCACCAGGAGGGAAGAGGAGGAAGGCTGGTTTGCTCGTAAGTCTGAAACATCTGCTGCCTCTATGCTGCCTGCCGCCTGCGCGTGCCGCTGCGCATATTCAATTATGCTCTGCAGCGTGGGATGCTCTTGAACGCAGGGCAGAGGCAAATCTGCCTGCTTCGATGCTTGCTGTTTGCATATCGCTGCCGGCTTCTCGGGCTCTATCTGCAATGCAGGACATTCTTGCGTCTCTAGTGCTCCGCAAGCGAGCCACTGTGACCCGAGCAAGTTCCTGCAGCATATACGCCGTGCTGCTCGCAGCAGCGCATGAAAGACGTGCATTGCCTTGAATCCTCCGTGCTAGCTAGCTAGCCACTTAACACGGCTTGCGCTCGACTTCATGCTAAGAAACGCGCTGACGCCAACATACAGTAAGTCGCTGGGACCGTCTCCTCCTATTCGGCGGCCTCAACTTGGCTGCCCTCGCTCTCTTTGTCGTCTGCTTCACCCTTTTCCCCATCCTCAGCCTCAAGCCGCGAAAGTTTGCGATTCTGTACGTTCACTCCGCTTTCTCTATTTCCTTGTTTTGGAGGTGCACGCCTCCCACCTTCCACACCTCCTCCACTCTGCCCCGCTTTTCGAGCCCAGCCTCGCTTGTCATCCTCTCGAAGCTCCCATGTCGGCGCAGCAAGAAGATGGTGTGCGTGCTTCGTATCCACAGCATCATCGACATTCATCGCTGCTCTGCCTGGCCGAGCTCGCCACGCGACGATCCGCCGCCGGACGCTAAGGCACTGGCAAGGCCCGCCTGACCACAAGCTCAAGGCTTGCCCTTCGTGCCAGGCCGCCCGGCCGCTGCGGTGCACCGCTCCTCGAGCGCCATCAACCAGACCTGTTCACCCTTAGCGCGCTCTCCAGGTTTGAGATGTGGAGCTGCATCCTTGTCCCATTGTTCCCCTTCTGTCGATCACGGATATGGACATGACTTAGCACAATATCATCCCTCATATGGATGAATCGCTCTGCATGACTTGCAGCCCAGTGCATGTGGCGCTAACTTTCTGGTCAGATGGTCTATGGCCTCCGCGCTCTTCCTTGGCTCATGGGCTGCTCTGATGGGCCCGATGATCTATGGTATGTCAGCTCACTTTTCCACACTCGCTTCGCAACATCCTTCCGACTTCTCCCTTCCAACCTTGTTGTCGATCTTGTGGCTGTGGCTACCCATGCACCCCACGCGCCAATTTCTAGTTCCATTGTCGCTGACCACTGATCCTTACAGCCAAACACTTGCTATCTCAGGAGAGATTGCCGTTCACGGCGACTTATTTCGGAAGTATTGGGCTGACACTCTACTTCGCCGTCGGGGTACGTTGTCTTCCATCACCTCACCTCATCACATCTCGCTTCCTCACATCACCCTACACCACGGCACTTTCGCCACTGCCGTTTCGGCTCCATGCTCACCATTCGTTCCTACGACCATACCAGCCGCACGCTTCGTAATCATCGCAAAGACTCGGTCTCAAGATCGAAGTTTCGAGCGAGATTCCCATGCTGCGACCCTGGCACCCACCCTTCATACCCCACGCCTACCGTATCACAATTACCACACCGCCCACGCTGACCCTCTTCTGCTTCTCTTAGCTCCAAAGCGCCCTCTTAACCCTGATCTCATCGATCATCCAGCTCGTCGCCCTCGTCTGGTACCTTGTGTCATACTTCCCCATGGGCTCGCAGGGCTTGCGCTTCGCCGCGCGCTTTGGCGGCAGCCGAATCACGGCTTGGATGAACGAGTAATCGGCCTAACAAACAATGTATGTATGTGTGTAGGCTTATGTAAGAATCCAATCACCATCAGAGTGCACGTCGACCGGAAACGGAACCTCGCATACAACGATGTCATCGCTCGCCCGTATTACTCCCCCAATCCGGCTACTTCGGACATGGGGTGTCATGCTTGCCACTTGCTATCCTATCCTATATCTGATGACTGTCTGCGTGATCAGTGACGTTTGCACAAAAGAGAAAGGGTGTGGACCGTGTGATCTAATCTTTCCAAACTCCCATGTCGTGACACGGATACCACGGAATCGCGCAAGTGCTTGGCCTAGAACAAGGCCCTGTGCGTGCTCTTTGTCCGTAGATATTCGCCACTGAGCTGGACAGCTTCTCCGGGCTCCGGTTGGTGCTTTGGACCCGGCTCGGCGTCACATCGCAGAGAGGGATTTTGGAGAGTGAATGCAGATGAAGGTTACACTCTTCTTTACCTGTTGCACTGATGTGACATCCTAAGGTGGCTTTGTCTTTTGAGAACTTCTCTCTCTCGCGTCTCGCTACTGGATGCAATTATAGAAGCTGGGTCTGCTTTTGATGCGCAGAGTTCTGGGTTCACGGGAGCTTGGGCTTGGGCTGGCTTCTGCCACAGTATCGCTGCCCTGCCCTTTGGATGGTGTCCAAGGACGATGTCACAGTCATCAATCGGGTCAATACTGAGTGATTATATTTGATTAAATAGTGATCAGTGCCACATACGACCATAGGTCAGTGAAAACTGGGCATCCCGTCCGCTCTGCCATACATAAGCACTGAACCGGGCGACTAGTACTAGAGTGGGTGACCATCTGGGAATCCCGCCTGTTGTATGTTTTTGTCCTTTCGGTCCGTTCTTTTTGTCTGGCTGCTGTATAGGATTGAAGGGCGTAGCACAAGATTGCGGCTGGTCGAAAAGGCGGCCCTAAGGTAGTGTGTAACCTCCATCGATAACCATGTTTGCACCAGTCATGTACGACGAAGCATCGGAAGCGAGATAAACGTAAGCCTACACGTGCACGTTAGTTCCATCCAGCCGGAAATGCGTCGCAATTACTTACGCCTTTGAGCTCGGCTGGGTCGCACAGCCTGCCGCCGGGGACATCGTGAACCACTTCTCTCGCCACTCTTGGGGATGCACGCTCAACACTGGAGACGATTAGGTTCATGATATTCTCAGGGATATTTCGTTGAGACTTACTGTCCGTAGCAATGAAACCAGGCGAGATACAGTTGACTCTCGCAAACTCTGTCCACTCTACAGCAAGGCACTTGGCCAGGTGTACCACTGCCGCTTTACTGGCATTATACGCACTCTGTTTCTGTGGAACATTGACCAGCAATGCCGACACAGAGGCAGTGAAGATCATGCTGCCGGCACCAGGGCCCTGCCTCTTGAACACATTACCAGCAGCTTGCGCAGTAAACATCGCGCCGTCAAGATTCACACGCATCATCTCGTGCCAGTCTTCTTCAGCGTACGACAGACTGTCATGGTGCGCGGCAATACCGGCGTTCGCGACGCAGATGTCGAGTTTGCCAAAATCTTTGGCGACTTGTTCGATCGTCGCTGTGATGGTGGCTTTTTCTCGTACGTCGGATTGGTAGGCTATCACTTTCTGTCCTGTTGCTTTGAGATTGATGCTGCTGTTTCGGCGGCGTCTTTGCTTGAAGTGTAAATCAGGGCGACTGAGGCTCCTGCTTCGGCTAGTCCTCGCACGACTTCGAGGCCGATGCCTCGCGCTCCGCCTGTGACGGCGGCAACTTTGCCTTCGAGGGAGAAGTGCGAGACGACGGGTTTAGATGGGTCGGTGGAGTGGCTAGGGGCATGATGGGGAAGTGGATGGTGTTAATGGGCGAGAGCGTTAGAAGTAGGAAGCACTAATGTCAGTTTGCGATTGCCTTGAAGGCTGTTTAAGCTATACAAGGAGAGCATTGTGGATCAAGATACTGTATTAAGATCCCGACGTATACGCGTAGTGACGAGAACATGCATGTAGGTGGACAAAAGGTGCTCTGTCGTCCGTTGCCGAGGTGTGGAGTTGTCACCCCGATGATTGCTCCCATCTCCACACCAGGTGTGGACCATCCGCAACGATCACGATGTCGATTCCAGACCGGAATAGCCACTCGTACTTACGGGAAAGCCTGGAAGCGATGTACGACTTGTTGCTGATGTTCAACATAATTTGAGTTAGATACACATTCAACGTTTTCTTGCTGCGAGACGGCATATCGACAACCAATATGGCAACACAGGACAACGCGAGCGATGTAGTAAGCATTTGGAAAGAGCATCTTAAGGACCACAGCGCTAACAATACTGTATAACCCATCTTTCGTTCTACGAGCCATCAGAGACGTTGCGTTCGAGGACAGACCGGTACCTAGCCTTCGGGCCCGAAAGATGTTCGCGTACACATTGCACAGACAGGCATTTGCGGAAGCGACGTAAGAAGCCAGGAACACTCCCCAAAAAGACTTGTCTTGCAGCCACTAATAGTGTGTAGGTTCACTACTGGCAAAAAGGACGTATCGGCGACTTCATTCTCGAGAGTCCGATCGTGCTTGGCCATGAGAGTTCTGGTAAGCCATGGAACCCCAAACGTGAACATTGATACCGACGACCAGCAGGTACGATCGTCGAAGTCGGCGATGAAGTGACAAACGTCAAAGTCGGACAGCGAGTGGCGATAGAACCCGGCGTTCCTTGCCGCCATTGTGGCTATTGCAGGAATGGCGAGTACAACCCTCTGCCCGGACACCATATTTGCAGCAACTCCTCCTTGGGACGGAACTCTGTCAAAGTACTACATCGTCGCTAGCGACTTTGTGTATCCAGTTCCGGACCATATGAACATGGAAGAGGCCGCTCTGGTCGAACCTGTGTCGGTTGCCGTTCAGATCGCGAAGGTAGCAGATCTAAGAGCGAACCAGACCGTCCTCGTCTTCGGTTGCGGCCCGATCGGAGTCCTCTGTCAGGCGGTTGCGAAAGCATATGGCGCGAAGAAAGTCATTGGCGTCGATGTTGTCCAGTCAAGGCTCGACTTTGCGAAGTCGTTTGGCGCAGACGGAGTGTTCATGTCTCCAAAGCCCGAGGATGGCGCAGATCCTGTTGAACACTCGGAGAAAGTGGCCGCGCTGATCAAGAAACAATTCGGTCTTGGTGAAGGGCCCGAAGTCGTCCTAGAATGTACTGGTGCTGAGCCTTGCATCCAGGCAGGCATATTTGCGTGCAAGAAGGGCGGAACTTACGTGCAAGCTGGAATGGGCAAGGAGAACGTCGTGTTCCCGATTACGACTGCATGCATCCGAGCCTTGAACATCAAGGGGAGTATAAGATACACCACAGGAGTGTATCCCGCGGCAGTCGATCTTGTGGCTTCAGGGAAGGTGGATGTTAAGAGGTTGATCACGAATCGCTACAAGTTTGAAGAGGCTGAGCAAGCGTTTGAATTGGTCAAGGCAGGCAAGGAAGGTGTGTTCAAGGTGGTCATAGAGGGTGTCCAATAGTGCCATTGTAGCAGAAATATCGTACCCTTAGAACGATTAAAGCTGTGTACACGAATCCATGCCCACATGCTGCGACACAACTTTTCCAAATAATATCAAAGATCTTAGCATCGAGGATGACTGTGATATTACGACAAAATCCTGGAAACAACATAAGGTAACTCGCAAAAGGACATGATGAGCAGTCTTGTGCCCGTACCAAGCTTGACCGCCCATCACTACAATCACATCACCGTTCAGATCGATGCCCTCTTGTTGATTGACTAGAATCTTGACCTTCGTAGCGCTGCTCGAACATAGGTGAAGCGGGTACACAGCGACCCGTTCAGCGACCCGCAGGCGCTCTCAAACCCGATGTTGTTTGGCATCGGATCAGTCCGCTTTGAAGTGGATCGTTGTGGCTGGAACCGGCCGCCAAAAGACTGCGATGTCTCTCTCGAGTCAGTTGAACCGACGTCTCACCGGCCATCTGCACGTCAGAGTTGCCCGTTGGCCGCAGAAGCCTGCTTCCGTCAGAGGGCGAGAGAGCACCGCGTGGGTCCCCTCTCCACACGCAGATCCGCCTCCGCAACATCACACATGGGACATCGCGGAGAAGACCCACCGGCCATGCGTGAACGGAACCGTGCATGATATCGGGAAGTGTAGGACGGACATTGATGCGATGCTGCTGCGACATGAGTATATAATGATCCACTAGCTACCGTTGGGAATACGCCTACAACAACACTCTACCACGGTGCCAAACATGAAGAACGATAATCGTTGGCGCTGCACTTGCAGAAGTGCTTCCCGTAACGAACAAATGGTGGTTCCAGCAATCGCACCTCCTGAGGCTGAACCTCATTCTCCTTGTGCCTCTACTTTCATCATCCGTTGCTGGTTATGATGGCAGTCTGATGAACGGCTTGCAATCACTACCACAGGTGAGATTCAGCGACTCGGTCTTTGGCAGGAAAGACATGTTGACAAAGAAGTAGTGGCAGTCGTACTTCGGCCATCCGACTGGATCTCTTCTCGGCCTTGTCAATGCGGCTCAATCGATCGGCTCAGTGCTCATATTGCCTACAGTAGGATGGCTGTCTGACAGATTTGGACGAAAGGTCGTTCTACTTTCTGGCATCTTTGGTGTCATCATCGCAACCATCATACAAGCCACATCGACGACATACGCGCAATTTGTTGTCTCACGACTTGTGGTCGGTGTGCTGGAATGCTAGTCGTGCAGCCTGCTCCAATGCTGATCGCCGAACTCTCGTATCCTGTCCATCGCGGACGATACACCTCCGCGTTCTGGACAATGTACTATCTTGGCGCCATTCTTGCTAGCTGGACCACATTTGGCACACACATCCATCGCATCAAACATGAGCTGGAGGATACCTACCATCCTACAGGCCGGTTTCCCGATCGTGCAACTCACGGGCTACTTCTTCCTCCCGGAGTCGCCCCGGTGGCTCATTGCAAACGACCGGAAGGATGGGCCCACGAGATTCTCGCCAGGTTCCATGCTGCTGGAGATCTAACCAGCCCTTTGGTTGTACGAGAAATGAGCGAGATTGTGGATACCATCGAATTGGAGAAGGAGGCACAGGGCACTGGCTGGGGAGCGCTGGTCGCAACGCCGGGTAACCGCAAAAGACTCTTCATCGTGATATGCCTTGGAACTTGCGCAGTGGAACGGAATCGGTGTAAGTAACGACGAGGCTATCGTATCAATGCTGCACGACCAAGCTGACAATCCTAGGTTGTTTCGTACTACCTGACTCTCGTCCTCAACAGCGTAGGAGTTAGGATCCGTTTATGCAAACTTTGATCAATGGACTACTTCAGTGAGTTGGCGAAAATTCCAGTCGTATATTAGACGCTTTTTCTGACATTTTCAGGATATTTAACTTTGGAGCTGCGCTCTCTGCTGCTTTCCTCGTTGATAGACTTGGACGTCGGACGTTGTTCACATGGAGCGGCATCGGCATGCTTGTCAGCTATATCGTCTGGACAGCATGCTCTGCTGTCAATGCGCAGACCGGGAGTACATCGGCCGGTATTGTGGTGATCGTCTGTCTGTTTACATTCTTCTTCCACTACGACATTGGTAAGTCATGCCAATAGCAAATAATGGAGAATAGCCTCGCTGACTACGCATAGCGTACACTCCGCTATTGATGAGTTACTCAACGGAAGTGCTGCCATACAATATCAGGTAAAACTCCATTCTGCGGACTTGACAAATTGGACATGACTGACAACTAAACAGATCGAAAGGACTCACCTGCGAGCTTCTTGCAATCTACTCTTCCTTGGTCATTGCAGCCTTCTGCAACCCCATAGGCATGGAAAACATTGGGTACAAGTACTACATCGTGTTTTGCTGTCTGCTGGCCGTCTTCCTCGCGGTTACGTATTTCTGCTTTCCCGAAACTAAAGGCCGCAGCCTGGAAGAAATTGCCGAGATATTCGACGGCCCACGGGCGGTGCCAGACACAGAAGCCACGGAGAAAGATATGCACAAGAACTTATACGAGGAGAAGATCGAGGAGCGCATCGAAAGGGCGTAGCTTGTAGATATCCGTCTAGAACCGCTATGAGACTCTTAAGTGTAGTGCATTTTACTTTTGCTGCGAACCCTCGTGTCTTCTTTTTACATCGTTATTGTCGTCATATCAAAGCCCGCCAGAAGTGTTGTTCTGAAGCCCAGGAAATTGAAGCTCATCATAAGCTTGGTCTAGCAGGTTCGGCGGGTCATCTGGAAAATCGGCAATGAAGTTGTTCCAGCTGTCGTTCTTATGAGCATATCGACCTCAGTAGTCGCGCCAGGCCACATCATGGAGTAAAGGCCTTCAATTTGGGTGTTTGGCGACTCCTCGACAGGCTGCATACCGAAAGTTGGTGAGATGTTGGCAATGCGGAAGCGTCTGTCAGATAATCGGAACAGAGGCGTAAGACTACCTCATGACACTCGCGACTTGCAGGGTTGATTGCAAACATGCTTTGCATGACGTTGAGGGCTATATTGAGTTGCTCGCGCCAGTCTTGGGCCACGAGAGACGTAGGATCATTCCTCAGACAGACACTCGGTATCATGGATGCCTGGAAGAGAAAGTAGAGTGCATACCAGGATGCCATGCAGTTGCGACGGCCTGACGTCCAGAAATCGTTGATTGAAATGATACTGCTTTTCGCTTCTTCCAAGCACCTACTGACAGCAATGTCAGATGCAGATTGGGCTGGCTTGTCAGCTGTCTGATGCATGCGAGCTTGCAGCACTTTCCGGATAACGAAGGGTCGGAACATGATGATACGCAGATTGCGGTATCGCCATTCCATGACGCTTCGCGACAGCATAAATCGAGGCTCGATCTGAGACGCTTCGATTGTCCAATTCGCGTACCAAGCACAAATCCGCTCATCATCCAGTGACAGCAATTCTTCTGCTGAAGGGAATGGTAAACTTATGACTCGGGCATAAATTTCTGAGGTGACCAAGTGGAATCGTGCTTGACCCGCAACGGCTGAGTGTGTTGTAAGGCCTGATCGCGGAGGAGGAAGACTGACCGAGAGATGAGTAAGATCTCGGTCGTCCACGTTGAGAGGCAGTGCCACTTCGACACCACTAGCAGGCCATGCCAAAGGTCGGCCGAAAGTTATGGCAGCTCCCACGTAAAAATTGTAGAGCGCCCACCAAACACGTCGCCGGATCTCCATTTGCAGTGGAGCTATTCGCCAATTTTGGAACTCTTTGTGCATTCCGAGGCCCATAGCCATGTGTAGAGCCAGACCAAGGTAGTTGTAGCCACTGTTCGGCTTGCCACGCTTCTGTATGTAGTTGGATATTAGTGCCAACGCCTGTACAAGAGTGATGTTGCCAGTTTCTAAGCTATCAATCGAGATGTTCGCTTTTGCAGCCTCAAAAAGATCCAGGTCACGGACGACAGGTTCCGTTGCAGTGGTGAAGAGCCCAATGGCAGCGATGATGTAGGCTAGTGCATTCCAACTTCTTCCACTGGGTCGTGGAATGACTTGCGCGTACTGTGCTCTGAATGTTGGTTCGCAAACGATAGGGTACGATACATGGTACAGTGAGAAGTACGCATTGATTGCTGCATCAAGATCAATCTCCTCTATACGGCGTTCTTTCCAGACTGGCGTCGGTACCCAGCCTGAATCACCTGTATCAGATGTCACCGAGTGTTTGTGAGCATGAGAACGTGGCGTTGATCTTTTTGCTCGATGCTCTGCATCAGGCATGACCAATCTTAACATAGCAGCGCCTGAAGCGATTCCAAGATACCCTGCGCGTTTGTCGTCCACCGAGAGCGATGCCATGCTGTCTGTAACACCAGGCGAATCTGCGTCTTCGATGATATGCGGGCGAGCATCCTCAAGCTCATCGCCAGCCGATTGTTCGTCCCAGGAAAAGTCCTCGAGTCCAGATGGGGGTTGCTCCAGCTCGTTTGAGGACACATTTTCGGCAGCCTGACTGGGCTCATTCAAGAGATTATGGGTAATAGTGGAGTGTTTGCCATTCACTGGTCCAAAGTCGGCTGCCAACGACCCATATGTCTGCTGCGGTGGAAATTCATGGGTATGCTGGAAAGGACCAGCTTCTGAATATGCCACTGGAGATGTCTCTAACCCCATGCTTTGGTATAATGTCGGTAATGCCATGCCATTGTTGTTTCGTAAAGAACCCATCCTATTCTGCTCCGTTCTCTGAACGGTCTGCAGCTGCATCTCTGCAACTGTGGCCCTCTGTTCGGCATCTCTCAGTCGAGCCTCAGTCTGCCTGAGACGTGCTTCGACCTCTGTGAGGTACCTTCTGGTCAATGGTGTCTTACTGTGTCTTTCGTAAAGACAGTGACGTTTGTTCCTTGCGCAAGGACCGCATTCTGGGAGTTCTCTGTCGCAGCGTCCCTTGCGTCTTTTGCATTCATTGCAAGCCTGGTCACCTACTCCTAAAGAAGACGAAGGAAGGCTTGAGCGCGAGTTCTGCGGTCGAGAGGCGGCCATGATCCTCTTGGCAATATAACGCAGTGATGTGTCTTGCTCGCTTATCACATACGGCTCCTGTTAGAGGACGCAAACGTCACACACGCATGCTGCTGGCCGGGCGCAATCTCTCGTGGCCAGGTCTTCATATCAGTCTGCTTCAATGTATACAACGTGATTAAGAATATTGTGGTTCACGTCGAATGAGTTGGTTCATTGAAGTTCCTTGAGGAGTCTCCGACGTGAGAAAGGCGAGCGAGGTGGAGATGCCCGCATGTCATGTTGGCATTCGCCACAAAACGCCGCGGGGAGCAGCTGGCTGGCAGGATGGCTGTTACAAAGGTTTCGTCCTGACAACGAGCCGTATGTTGACAATATGCCATGAAACAAATGCGTGTAAGAATTGGCGCTCTCCCAGTATATTACGGCTATTTACAGGCTCATCTATAGCCTTTCATTTCCACGCTGCGGACAACGCATCAACACATGCATATGACGTCACATATTCTGTCAATATCAAATGGGCTCTGGTCCATGTCCCTTGGTCTTTGTGCTCATGCAACTCTCTGTACCATACAATACCACGGCACACGGAGGTGTGAAAAGCGCCACTCCACGGGTGATCTGTAGCGCATGATAGTAGGTACACCAAGTCTGCGAGCAAGCTCTCTACTGGTACAATATCGACAACACGTCTGCCGGCCAGCTCCCACGCAGCAACAACAGCAAAATTTACGCTTTCATCAAGCCACAGGCAATGGCCAGGCAAGTTCAGAAAGCCTCAACACGTTGAAAAAGCCGCCAAGATGAGTTGGATGGACTCCTGGTCCCGTCCCTTAAAATCCCAAGCAACGCCAGCGCCATTCTATCTTCTACCTGGTGGCGAATCGATCCAATACTGCAAGACATGTGGGCGGGTCATTGGTCTGTGAACCTTTTCTCATTAAACATCCCCTCCATACAAGAATTGCCAGAAACAGGTGCGCGCAGAACTGATGCCAAACAATCAACACCTGCGAAACACTGCTCGAGTCGATGCAAAAATCGCAAGCCAGGAGCACTGGATCGTCGCATAGAGAATGCATTCGTTGCATTGCTCGAGGGCGAGGATTTACATGAAGCGGCAAACGAGAAACCAGATATCGCTTTGCACGTTGAGGACGCTGAAAGGACTGGCAGGGAACAGATCAGTGCGAAGGGCTCCAAGAAAAGCAGAAAGAGGCCCAAAGGAGACCCTCGCACGCTTGTTTCGTGCACAACAGTGGAGACTGCAGTGTTTGGTGACCGTCATGACCCCGAGAAGACGGCAGGGCGCAATAAGGACAGAGCTAAGCGTGGATTACCGGACGCCAAGGAATGGACATCCGTCGATATGGCGGAGGTGCCTTTGATCACCGAAGATAAAGAAGTTGTAGATGGTGACCTTCTAGCCCGCATGTCAATTCGAAGTGGCACGAGAGTTCGACCGTCTCAGGACGTGTCTGAAGTCAATGGCGGTGTCGGGGGCGAGAAAGGTTGGGCAGAGCGGACAGAAGAGAGCGAGGAGATGTTGAAGAAAAGAGTGGAAGGACAGCAGAAGGCTCACGAAAGAGAAATGGTCAGATGTGCCGCTCGAAGAGGCGTTGCATTTGGTTTCCTCTTGAAGACGGCGCCAGGAGAGCCGGAACAGAGAAGAAAGTGTGAAGCAGTCATGCAGGGAAAAGTGGTTGAATCGAGTTTTGCCAAAGGAGACTGGAGCATTCGTTGGCGAGAGGAGTGAGAGCATAACGTTAGAGTTACGTCTAACGTTATACGGTCGGTACTCAAAGGTCTGCGAAAGCCTCTCGGCGGCAACCATCCTCTGATACCGGCGAGAGCTGAAGGTAGGGATACATTAACTTAAGACTTAAGGTATGTTTAACCACTTCCACAAGAGATCGTCCATTATTTGAAGCTATATTCGCAAATACTGGCATCATACGACCCCTTGGACATGGAGATGTTCGCAAACTTATGAGCTAGAACTAAGTTAGAACTGTAACTTAACTACATAATCATGTCCAGCGTCCTTCTAATCATGTGTCTGCAGCTCCCGTGCCACCATAGGCCATTCATTCTTATCAGCTCATGCAAAGTTCACAAGTGGGGAGGACTCTGGCACGCGAGCTGACGCGGGCTCGTCCTCCTGCCGATCAATACCCAAATCCCTTACAGACTTGAAAAGCCGTTTTAAATTACGCTTAGCCCTTAAGTCAACTTGCATTGGAAAATCTACTTCAGCCTTTCGAAACATAAGCCTTGAACCAGAGTTGTGAAGCCGCCGAGTTGAATCTATTCTGAAGCGCGGGGCCACTTTATTGGCGGGTACAGCCAATTTATTGGCAGGTAAGTTATGGCCAATTTACTGGCAGGGGCAGCCAGTTTATCTGGTATGGGCAACCAGTTTCCAGTTGGCAGGTGTGGCCAGTTTATTGGCGTGGCCAATTTATTGGCAGGTGAGGCCAGTTTATTGGCAGGTATGGCCAGTTTATTGGCGTGGCCAATTTGTTGGCGGGTGAGACCAGTTTATTGGTATGGCCAGTTTATTGGCTTAGGCAGCCAACTTATTGGTGTGGCCGGTTTATCGGCAGCCAGTTTATTGGCGTGAGCAAACAGCAACCTCGCAGCTTCAAATTGTTTAAGGACAACTTATTGGCGTGTGTGACTTTTGGCATGCGCAGGATATTGTTAAGCGCGGGCAACATTTAGGCTTTTTAGGCAACCTTGCGCCATATCAACTTTTGGCAACTGGATGTTATCATCTTTTCAGTAAGTTAATTAATGTCAACTTCTTGCCAACATATCGACTTCTTGACATGTCAACTTCTTGTTAGCATGTCAACTTCTTGTTAGCATGTCAACTTCTTGACATGGCAACTTCTTGCCAATGTGTCAACTTCTTGACATGTTCAACTTCTTGCCAGCATGTCAACTTCTTACCAGCATGCCAACTACTTGCCAACATGTCAACTTCTTGCTAACAATCATGCTAGACCGCATTGCTGCATGTTGGAAAATGGCAAACTAGCAGCTTTGAATGCGCTCGCTCTATAAGGGGAGGAATATACCACGAAGTCTGCTGAACGTATCGCTGTCACTAGAGTGCATTCAAAATGCGGTGATCGTGCGCTCGCTATTATGTAGCTAACGTTAATTATGTTTTCGCAGCACTGCATGGTGGGAACAGAGCAAATCAGCAGCCCTCAATAGACCCCACATGAACAGGAGCTTACTTTGGCCTTCCACGAGTCTGAACTAACTCCAGCGGAGTGAGCTCAAAACGCCCCAATCGCGAACCCCCCGTTGTGCGTAACGTACATACACCACCAAACAACAATACAGCAAACGAGCGGCTTTGAACACACTCCACGCTTACAGGAGCATCTGCTGACTCTATATATACCATCGGAGTGAGCTTAAACTGTACGTTATTAATCGCATTCTACATACTACAGCTGATGTATACACCGAAGGTCGATACCTGATGACAAACAAGTAGTTTCAAACATACTCCGTCTATCTAGAGATGAGCTTTAACCTCTTCTAAGTCTAATAGTAGCACCTAAATAAGCTTAAAGCGGCTAAATTATATCTTCCTCACTAAGCGTAACTTTGCTATTAAATTTTAAAAAGCGAATAAGCAGATCTAAATATACTCTATATAATATATAGAAGAATATAATCTAGCTTCTTCTTAAGCTATAAATACTAAGAGGCTAAGCTTAAACCTTATTCTTTATATATTGCTTAAATATTAATATATACTAATATACTATAAAATAATATACTATAGCTATATAGTATTTAAAACTTCCTTTTTATTTAGAAATAATCTCTAGCTTTTTTAAATCTATTAATAATATAAGAGTAAGCTTAAAGTGCTTTAGTTATAATTTCCTCTAATTATATATATTTAAATTATATAAATTTATTTCTAGATTTAAATATAAATATAATAAATATACAATTTTAAATATACTTTATTTATTTAATAGTATATTTCTACTATTTTTAAATCTAAAAATAGTCTTAGAATAAGCTTAAAATGCTTTTTCTCTATAATACTTTCTTATATATAAAGTCTTACTATTTATTTCTATAATAATTAGATTTAAATATACTTTATTTACTTAAAGAGCTTTTCTAAGCTTCTATAAATTTAATAATATTATTAAAGTAAGCTTAAAAAGCCTTTTTATAGTCTTCTACTTTCTATTATATATATTATAATATTAACTAACTTTTTTTATTTATTTTTTTTATTATTTAAGACTATAAAAGACTAGCTTTAAAGATTAATATTTAATAATAAATAAGTAGTTTTAAACATACTCTATCTATTTAGGAATAAGCTTTAACCTCTTCTAAATCTAATAATAGTATTTAGATAAGCTTAAAGTAGCTAGATTATATCTTCCCTATTAAATATAACTTTACTACTAAATTTTAAAAAGTAAATAAGCAAATTTAAATATACTTTATATAATATAAAGAAATATAATCTAGCTTCTTTTTAAGCTATAAATACTAAGAGGCTAAGCTTAAATCTTATTCTTTATATATATTAATATTATATAATAATAATTATAAAATAATATGCTATAGCTATATAGTATTTAAAACTTCTCCTTTATTTAGAAATAATCTTTAGCTTTTTCTAAATCTATTAATAATATAGGAATAAGCTTAAAGTACTTTAATTATAATTTTCTTTAACTATATATTATAATTATATAGATTTATTTCTAAATTTAAATATAAATATAATAAATATATAATTCTAAATATACTTTATTTACTTAATAGTATATTTCTATTATTTCTAAGTTTAGAAATAGTCTTAAATAAGCTTAAAATGCTTTCTCTTTATAATGCTTTAATATTATATATAAAATCTTACTAATTTATATTTTATAAATAATTAGATTTAAATATATTCTATTTACTTAAGAAGCTTCTTTAAGCTCTTATAAGTCTAATAATATTACTAGAGTAAGCTTAAAAAGCCTTCTTATAGTCTTCTACTTTCTATTATATATATTTATAATATTAACTAACTTAGGCAAAGTTTTCGTCACCGCATCTTAAGACTGTAAAAGACTGGCTTTAAAAGCACTCTGTAACAGACTTGAGGCTCTTTTAAATCTCCTAGTGCCGCTGGAATGAGCTCAAAGCGCTGCTACGATCTTTTACCCTATGCGAGTAGACTCACCACCAAAATTCAACTTCCGAATGGTTGGGTTTGAACACATTCTTGACCATTTGAGGAGGTTCTTCTGGCCTCTGCTAGGCTGGTGGCACTCCTGGAGTAAGCTCAGAATGCCTCACAGTTATCCATATGATTGCGCCGAGTTTCAACCACCGCACTTTGAGATTGCAAATGGGCAGCTTTGAACACACTCTGCATGCTTGGGTGGAGTTTCTAGGCTCTTGAGAAGCTATGTTGACCCCTGGAGTGCGCTCAGTTTCAAACGCGGGCGCGATCCCTAAGTTATGGCACGCCAGCTGCGCTGCAAAATCTAAAACCCGAACAGAGAGGAAAAAACACACTCCTAGCATTGCAAAATACTTTTTGGCCTATCCTGAGTTTGGTGCGGTCATTAGAGTGAGCTTAAGTCAAGATGAGATAATGCGTGATATCGGCCTTGTCTGCCAGGAAATCCGGACTGCGAACGGAAAGTTCTGAGCATACCCCCCACGCTTCTGGGCATACTCTGGCTTCTGCTAAGTCCAGCTATGAGCCGGGAGTGAGCTCCGGACTCAAGCTGCAGCTGCAGAACTCCATCGTGTCTACGCAGAAGGTACTCGCCCCAGGAATCGGTATCTTCCGAATGCGCCGATTTGAATGCACTCTGAGCAACCAGGAACAAACTTCAGCCCATTCGAAGCAAGCCTGGCATGCTGGAGTGAGCTCAGTCTGTCTCCATGGCAATTCGTAATACACCATGAACTCCCACTGCCAGTTGGTTATTCTGAACTAGCCGCTTTGAACACACTCCAAGTAGCGGGCAAGGCACTCCAACGGCCACCAAACACGCCTTTAGCTTGGGAGTGGGCTGTTCGAGATCTCATGCTATGCCACAAATTTTTGCCGCCAGATGTGGTATCCTAGACCTCAACCAGCCACTTTGAACACGGTCCAAATAGCGGGCACGGCATTTCAAGTGCCGCTGAAGACGCCTGTAGCTGGGGGGTAGGCTTAAACTGCATCTTTAAAAATTCATATTTGCCATGACTGTTTGCCGCCAAATCTGACATTCTTAGCCGGTTGCTTTAAGCACACCCTCTGCAGTGGAAAAGTACTCCAGGCTCTCTGCTGAAGCCGCCTGTAGCTGGGGGGTGGGCTCGAATTGTCTTTCCAGAAATTCATATTATACTAAGTTATCACTTTACCGCCGAATCTAAAATCCTAAAAAGGCTACTTTAAGCACACCCCGGATATTACTCCAGGCTCTGCTAAACATGCCTGTAGCTGGGGGGTTGACTCAAACCTTCTCTGAAAATTTATGATATAACATTAACTTAACTTACTAAGTTATGACTTTCTACCACGAAACTTGAAATCGTGATCCAGCCACAGCCACTTTAAATGCACTAACTTATATATAGCGGGCAAGACTCTTTAGGCTCTACTGAATATGCCTAACTAACAGGGTAGCTCAAACTGTCTCTGGCAATCTATAATATACTATAAGTTAAGTCTCTACCGCCAAATCTTGATATCCGAACCAGCCGCTTTAAACGCACTCTAGCTGTTGGCTGAGGCACTCTAACTAGCCTTCTCTGAACATGACTATACTAGTGAAGTGCGCTTAAAACTGCAGATGGGCGGTTCCCGATACACCACCCTATAAGTATTCGTAATCAAATCTAATATCCTAAACCAGCCGCTCTAAACGCACTCTGGCTGGGAGCTAAGGTACTCCAGCCTCCTCTGATCATGGCTGTACTAGCGGAGTGCGCTTAAAGCGACCCGGTCGCGATTCCGAATGTACATATAAGTATTGACCACCAGATCTGATATCCTGAAGCAGCCACTTTGAACGCACTCCAGCTAGCGGCTAAGAGACTCCAGACTATACCCAGCAGGACTATGGCAGTGGAGTGTGCTTAAAGCAGCGCAATTGCGAGTCCCCCCTATATAACTATACACCACCAAATCCGAAACCTTGCAGGAACCACTTTGAACGCACTCTAGATAGCGGCCAAGGCACTCCAGGCTATGCTGAAGGCGATCGTGGTAGTGGAGTGAGCTTAAAACGGCGCAATTACGATTCCCACCTTACCACCCTATAAACCTCCGCCACCAAATCCAAAATCCTGCAGGAACCACTTTGAACGCACTTCCTAACTTATAGTGGGCAAAACACTCTACGCCATACTGAATGCGATCGTGGTATTGGGGTGAGCTCAATTCGTCACAAACGTGTGATATAACGTTAGCATATCGCCTCCAAGCGACTTCGTAGCCAATTCTGATATTCCGGACGAGATACTTTGATCGCACTCTGTGTGCCGGGCAAGCTTGTCTACGCAATTCCAACTCACGCAATGCTATTGGAGTGACTTCAACTTAACTAACCCAAACGTGAAACATCAACACCTCGCATGACAGGACTTCATAGCCAATTATGAGATCCTAAACGAGCCATTTTGAGTGCACTCTGGGTGCTGGGCAAGCTTCTCCACGCAATCCCAATCTAGGGAGAGCTGATGGAGTGCGTTCCAAAGCGCCGGATCGACTGAATGTGGTGCATGCATAGTTACCATGATACCGCCACCCAACCAGACGTCACAAAGCAACCATTTTGAACGCACTCCAAGTGTCGGGCAAGCTTCTCTGTGCAATTTTGAGTCAAGGGGTGGGAGCGGAGCGTGCTCCATTGCTCTGGTTCCGCGAGTGAAGTGCACCTTATACATACCCTCACCACCAAAATCCAAAGACCCAAACAAGGCGTTTTGAGTGCACTCTGTATGCCGGGCAAGATTCTCCGTACAATTTCAGACTGGTAGGTGCTACTGGAGTGCGCTCTATTGCTTTGCATCCGTCGATGCTGGTATTGGGTGCTATGGGCTCCCCCAAGATACAAAACCATGATACAAGCCATTTTGAGTACACCCTGAATGGCGGGTGAGGCTTTGCATGTAGCTCCAAGTCAGGCGATGCCCGCGGAGTGTGTCCTAAAGGCCTGCTCGTGCTAATGCCGCGCTGTGCAGGAGCTCATCACCAAAATCCAAAAACGCCAAAGAAGCCATATTGAATGCACTCTGAGTGCCGGGCAAGATTCTTCGTGTGATTTTGAGTCGGACTGCGACTCCAGAGTGCGTTCCGGGGTCTTGCTTTACGCCGTTGCATCGCATCCTATTGTTCTACCACCAGATTTGCAAGAACCCCAGCGAGCTGTTTTGAGTGCACTCTGAGGGCCGGGCAACATTCTTCATGTGATTCTGAGTTGGACTGCGACTCCAGAGTGCGTCCCGGGGTCCTGTTTGACGCTGTTGCATTGCACCCTATAGTTCTGCCAGCTGACTTTAAGGACCCCAACGAGGCGTTTTGAATGCACTCTGAGGGTCGGGCAAGACTGTTCATGTGATTCTGAGTCGGATTGTGACTCCAGAGTGTGCTCCGGGGTCCTGCTTCACGCTGTTGCATTGCACCTTATAACGTTAGTTCCACCACCACCAAATTCCAAAACATGAACGAGCCATTTTGAAGGCACTCCAGACGGCAGGCAAGGATCTTCATGAAATTCTGACTCCAAGGATACTTACGGAGTGCGTTCTTTGGTGACTTTAAGTTAACTTAGTGCACTCTATGATTCCACCACCTAAATCTCGCCACCGATCTCAAGACCGAACGAGCCATTTTGAATACACCCTGAGTGCCGGGCAAAGTTTTCCACAAGGTTTTTCGTCATAAAATACCACCAAAGTGCGTTCAAAGGCATGGGATTACAGTAACATGCTGCACGCTATGGTTTCATCACAAAAATTCAGAAAAGCCGCATTGACAGCTTTGAAGTCACTATGAATAGCGGGCAAGGTTTCTTAAGCGACTATAAGTCTGGAGATAACATTAGAGTGAGCTCAGAAGTTCCCGATCACATTTTATAGAGTGGGTGCGGAATCATGGTGATAAAGCTCTGCAAGCAGAATGGAGACTTATGAACGCACTCCAAAGCGTGTGGGGTGAACTTTGACTGGCGGAAAGTCGATTGGAAATGGCGGAGTGAACTTAACGGGCTTCAATCGCGCGTTGGGTTTTGCGCGTGACTTCATGGTGTGAGCAGATCTGCGAAGACAGCGCTTTTCAACACACTCCACGCGTCTGCTAACACTTTCTACGTAATTCTGAGGCACATGGTACCATTAGAGTGCGTTCAAGAGTGCGCGTTCGTACAGGATAGCTCGTAGAATGAGTGCGAAGTCTTTCATGCAGTTTTTGGCGCGTCTACAACGCGTTTGAACACACTCCAGGCAGCACAGGACACACTTTGCGGTATGTCCATTCTATCAAGACGTATGGAGTGCGCAGAAACGCCTCTTGAAGGTACATCAAACCGCTGACTCCGCGAGCGAAGCGCGCAACTTCTAGGCCGCGCAATACGATATGCGCGCAGGAATCATGGAGTCTAGACCACAAAGAGACTATATACACAATGAAATCACGAGTGGAGCTTGAGATGCGCGTGAATTGACTCGAGTGAAGTTCACGCGTCGCAAAAAACAACGCAGCCGATGCGAGTCGCGCGTTTGCCGGCGTGGACAATTTTTGTATGCGGAGCACGTGATATGAAACAATCTGGACTAGGAAGTAATCGCATTCGAGAGAAACCAATTGCGTGCGTGGGAGACATTTTGTGAGAGCTGGACGTGTAAAGCCACACCAAATCGGCGTTCCACTTGAGTTGATCGTTGTCTGCCTTCTAACTAGAGAAGACTATGCTTCTTGAATACCTTTTCGAACTACTCAGTTCTCCATGCGACTTGTAAAACAGCAAGAAAAGACGCTGCAAAGTGTTTCCAGCCGGTCGACCACCATTTTGTGCCGTAGAAATAAGCTCGCCGATTATAGTTGTCGACGTCGCGACTTTGATGCTTTCGTGCTGTGCGGAGAAATTTAAGCTTATGCATTGAAGAATCTCAAAGCCTGACCTCGAATCACGCGTCTTTGACGCGTTAATATAACATTGAGACGCGTCAAATGATTTTTGCACACATATCATTGCATTTTACTGCTCCGTGTAGCCTAGACACCTGCACGGGAGGTGTTGCGCAATCGAACTTCCCGTAGAGGGCGCGTGGGATCTCGCTAGTTCGGCTGAGCCACGGGAGGCTTGAGAACAGTTCTTGACGTGCGTTTTCATGTGGCATAGGATCAGAAGATGGTTCGCATGGAAAGCTGGGCTGGCTTGGTACGTTGATAAAATTCGCAGAAAGATGGGCCCGCGGAAGCTGGGAAACTTGGGCGGAAAGGTGAAGCAAAATCACGCGCAGACATGGAAGCTGGGGCGATGGAATCTGGGCGAAAGTTGGACTCACAAAAATCGCGAAGCGCGTAACTTAACGCTATGCAATGTAGCAGGCGAAGCGGAAAGGTGGCGAGCGAGACATCGTTTTCCGCTGTGCTGAAGCTAACGTTAACAGAATCCATTGCGCTCCTCGCAAGCCGAGCAATGCAACACGGACGGACACTTTCGAATCAAAGCGGCCACATTTCTTGACACCTAAGTTGTGTTAACTTTAAGTCACCCGCATTTTCTATTGGTAACTAAGTTAACTTATGACCAGCACCGCCGCCAGCAACAGACGCCGGCGGTCATTACCCATCGTACCTGGTCCCATTCCGTTCAAATTTATCCCATTACGCTCGATCCCATCGCAGTCGTTCCCGCGCACCAGCAAACCCCAAGACCGTGACCGTTGACGAGCTTCGAAGCCATCGAAACCTTGCATTGATCTGGTCGAAGCGTCATTGCATCTTCCATGATCAGCTTCAATCCACCGGTCCAATCCTCTCGTCAATCATTCTCAAGCAGTTCTCATACGTGGCGAGGGTGTTGTACAACCGCTCCTTGCGATCGTCAGGAAGCCCGGGCAGTTGAAGCAGCTCTTTGATCTGCTCTCGATTCGCGATGTGATAGTTACGACCTGTCAAGAGCGAGTTGCGTCTCTTGGGCTATGTTCATAGCTCTCGCTTCGTCAATCCGGGCGACATAGACCTTCTCGCGCTTCGCGAATGCATCCGAGTTCGCATTCCAATCGATGTTCGCATTCATCCAGTCGAAGCTGTTTTCCCTATCCTCCTCGGACATGGTGTTCAGGCCAGCATTGCTCAGGCCGGCCTCGTGCGAGTTGTAGCCGCCGCCAGTCATGGCATACGAATGGCCGCAGAGTCTGGTTTCGGCTCTCTGTGCTTGCGACGGCGCGTCATTGCGGGTTTTTGGTAGTACCACCACTCGCGCGGTGATAAAATGATGGAGTCGCTGACGTTAACGTTACTGTTCTTGTCACTAGGTGGAGGACGCGAGCAGAGCTGACGCAGGTGATGTTGGAACCAAATGTAAGTTAAGGTATTGAGAGACGCTCGCAGGTTGAGAAGAGCGCTTACGTAACTTATAACTATTTGGCAAGAGCGTTTCAATGGAAGGAGCGACTGTGGCGCTGGATTGGTCGCTTCACGCATAACATTCTCATTTATCCCGAAACACAAACTGCTCACGGCTTTTGCTCGCATACGCAATCAAGCAATGATTTTTCCAAGCAGTTTGATATTTGTAGCAGGGCAGCACGCTGGAGGTAGTCTCAAGCAAATGACCAGGCGTGGCGGCTCCTGTCTCTTGTAAAGTATATCGGTTCACATCACCTTTTCATTATCCTGCAACAGCCTAACGCCCTGACACATGGTAATCAACCCATGCGCGCAGCCGTTTCCCCCAAACATAGAGTGGCAATGTGAACAGCATCAACCCGACGGTGAGCGCAGCCCAAGTGTCAAAGAAAACGCGCGGGCCTTTGGCGCTGTAATAATCGTTCAGCATCTGTCCAGAGAGGAGGGCACAAATCAGCAAACTGTCTCAGACACTCAACACACTATACTCTTCCGCACTTACGAAAGTCAGTCCGAAAGCATACGCGCTCTTGATCAACATTGCCAAGCCGAATGCTTCGCCTGCACGCTGTTTGGCAGTATCATTGGTATACGCCACCACGCAAGTGCACCCAAGGCCGACTGCGGCGTTGATCAGGGCAAGGAAAACGCCATCCACCAGCGCGCTTTTCCCGCTCTCAACACTTTTTCCCAGACCAAAAGAGCCTATTGCCATCAGTATTATTGACGGTAGCATAAGGGTGAGGCGATACTCTGGCTCGTATACACCGGCATTATGCCTG
Organism: Cladosporium cladosporioides; assembly: GCA_002901145.1. Taxonomy (NCBI): domain Eukaryota; kingdom Fungi; phylum Ascomycota; class Dothideomycetes; order Cladosporiales; family Cladosporiaceae; genus Cladosporium; species Cladosporium cladosporioides. The sequence goes on from NOXB01000017.1 coordinate 742,365, forward strand.
GTCGTGACTCGGGCAATCCAATCGGAGAGGCTCCCACCGGCAAGGCAACCAAGTAAGGACCCGATCAGTGGTGCGATGCCGACCAGATTCCCAACGGCCGAAGGAGACATGTCGTATGGAGACGCACCCCAGATCTGTGTCGCGACTCCGCCTTGTACGATGATCCAAGTGAAGGTGACCATCCATACCAAGCTAGCCCAAATATTTGCCGGATACCAGGCCAAAGTCAATGGACTCCAGAGCTCTCGTGTCACCTGCGACAGAGATCCCATGCGCACATATTGGACTCCTAGAAATTGTTTCCAGGACGCTGGATCAAATGCTGTGATTGTGCCGGCTATTTCGTCCTGCTGACTGACATGGAGCTTTTCTTGACTCTTTTCTAGCGCGCTCAGATCAGGAGGGCTCGTCTCTGTCGTGGGATTCGCGCCTGTCACCTCCGTCACTTCTACTCGGTACCATGATGTTTCTGGGAAGAACAAGATGGTCAAAAGCAACAAAAAACCGAAAGCGATGGCGCACTGGTTGAACATGTGTCAGCGCTTGAAAAGACTTCATCCGAGATTGTTTGGTTATTGCTTACCAGCCAGAAAGCCCATCGCCAGGACAGCTGAACTATCACTCTTGAGCTCACCACTGGTGCCAGATTCGTCGAGACGATGACTGCCATATTCCACAATCCGACCCTGCGACCCCTCTCGTGGACAAAGTATAGCTCAGTGAGTGTCCTGGTACCTGCGAGGCCCCACCAACCTCCCATGCCGAGTCCTGTGTCACATCTGCTCAGCATACGTGCATTACTTCGAGGCAACGATATTTGATGATACCTTGAAACGCCCGTGCTGCGAGAAGCGAGCTATATGTTGGTGAAGCGGCAGCCCAGCAGCAGGATCCTATCAGCAATACAGTCGTGGCCAAAAAGATGAGGCGACTACCGTAAACCTGGGCCAGTGACGAGCAAATACAGGTGCTTAGCCCAAGAGCCAGGATGAGCGCACCGTTAAGCAGTAGAACCTGGGAGAGGGGCACGCCAAGATCTTCGGATACGATCTCGAATGCTGGGACGAGTAATGGGCCTATGACACCACAGATGCTGGATCCGAGGAGAATGGTCGCAAACAAGAGCTCCTTCCGCCATCTTGACCAGTTCAATGGATCTTTGGGAGAGGAGCTTGGTCGAGGCGAAAGGACGAGGGTATTCGCCTCCTCCAGGAAGACAGTTCCAGATGGTGGATGCGAGCCAGCAGGTTCCAAGACGCCGAACGCCATCATGAGGATTTGAAGAATGATAAGTGTCGCGAGTGGTGGTATTCGGCGATGAGATTAGGAACAGATTCGGCGAGAAGTCTTAGACTTATGTACGGCGAGCGAAGGATGGTCACAATGACATTTTGACTAACGGCGTTGTTGACCACGTCCCCAGGCGCCTAGATTTGACTTCAGCAGGTAGAGATACCATTGCAGTCTGTATCTTGCGGATTGATTACCGCTGATAGTGGCACTTCCCCATATCTGCGGAAATCGAGATCCGCACGATAGGAGGTATCCTTTAGTGTTTTTGAGCCTGGAGACTTCCCGTTGCCTAACTGTGACTTCAGTGTAAGGCAGCAAATACATGCGCGGTCCCATGTCAAGGCTCAGTATCCGAAGACGCTATCCGAGCATTCTTGAGGTTGAAGGCGAAGTCGTGACAGAACTGCCGTAGAAGAAGCCGAGTTTCAGCGGCCCCAACATAATGTTCGTGGTGTTCAAGACATAATTCTGTTGCGCGAGCTTGTTTCTTTCAGACTAGCTACTGTAATCGTAGGGTGCTTGTTGGAGACGAATATGATACACCTGAAAGTAAAAGTAGCTCGCACGTTCAGGCACTGCTCCCTCCAACGCAACGGAGAAGATGTTATGATCCTTAGGTGTGGAGCGATGGTGTACAGCTAGATCGGCGATAAGATAATGTCACGTGACAATGACTTTCGTCGCCGAGCTCGCTCTTGCAGTATTCAGATAAGCCAATGCCGCATAGTCGCGAGACAAGCGTGGCGTCGATGTAATAAGACTGTAGCACTGCTGGTATCTTCCTCTGAGGAAGTCTCAACTCCTATCACCAGACACAACGGCGCTTCTCCGCCCACCAAGAAGTGCTCTTTCAACATTCGCTCGTCCTCGTCTGCAGCTGCTCTCGACGTCTTGCTTTCGCGCACATGCCTGAAGGAAGACGAAATGTAGCCAATGCTTGCGAAGAATGCAGGCAGCGCAAACGTAAGGTAGCTCTCCCGAACTCGCGAGGCAACCACTTCGGGTTTCTCATCAAAGGTATCACCCACCGACAGTCAGCATTGACGATCGAGTAGTGCGATGGTGTCACACCGCGATGCTCGCTTTGTGTGAGGCAAGATAGGAGTTGCTGTTACCTGCAACGGCCTCGAACTTCGTATGTATCCAGCTAATTGTGATCTGAGGTGACGCCATCAGCTCACATGGTGTTCAGACGCACCGATGCGGATCTCAAAGTTCAACTACAAGAGCTACAAACAGAGGTCGCCGTCCTAAGAGAGCACATTCAAAAGCTTGAAAGCAGTAGCACCATCGGGAGTGCCTCCACAGAGCCTACACTACATGATCCCAGGAGTCTTACAAATTATGCTTCAAATGGCCCGTCCTCCTCGAGTGGCCCCAGCGCAAGCAAGCTACTTCTATCTTCCGAGGAGGAGGGTGTCCAACCATCGAAGAACTCGATAAACGTGAGCATCTTTCTGTGGGAGGGATAAGAGATCTTGACTGAAACACCAGCATCCAGGAATTGTCTGACTTCATGTGGACACTTCACCTCAGCGACACCGGAAAACCTCTGTTTTTGGGGCCATCTGGTAATATGTGTTTTCCTGGTGTCTCTCGAAAAGCAAAGTTGCCAAACGCTTCATCTATGCCGGTCTTTAGCTCCAACGAGCTGCTCCATGACATGGAAGCTCGAACACGCTTGATTACTATCTTCGAAAGGCAAGTCAATAATTTTCACATGTTTCTCCAAATCTTGCCAGACTCTACGATTTTCTTCGATCGCGATGGCATTTCGTCTCCACTATCCACTCAGCTTTTGCTGGCAAGTATCCTAGGCTCTGGCTCCATTCTAGCATCGGATGACTATCTCAAGAGCGTCGGTCAAGCTTCCATTGCCTATGCCCAGGACATCGCCTTAGCAAGTACGCAAGACTCAAGATCATTAGAGGTGTTCTGCGCTTTGTCAATAATGACATGGACGGAGCTCGCGCTTGGCCATTCAAGTATGGGCTCCATCTATTGCCGTGAGCCTTGACAGTTTCCCGCATCCCAGTAAATTGTCAGACTGACTACGATGTATCAGATATCGCCGCATCGATCTCTCTTGAGCTGGGTCTGCACGTCTCAAACATCGTGGATGCAAAAAGCCATATGAGCATCACCCAGCATGGAATGCGAACCAGGTCATTTTGGCCTTTCTTCCTTCTTGATCGGTTAGATGGCTTTTCACCCCTTGTCCTGGCAACCTCATTGACGATCATCTCCAGTATTGCCACATCCTTATGTGGCCAAGTATGTGCTATACCCTGGCGCAGGGTGCGCGCCGAGAGTTACACAAGTGTGATAGAAGGGCGACCGGCTTCATTTGAAGAGCGTGTATTTGACATGCAGTGCGAACTCTGGGCCTTACATGATCGATACATGGACCAGATGTAAGCATTTCCTGACGTGATTATCCTGCGAAGACATCGGGAACTGTCTAATCGTTTGTTCAGCTATTCGTACGAATTTGGCGAACTTGAAAGAGCACATCAACGCAGCTTACTGCTGCAAGCTCGTGGCTCGATCAATGAGTTCGGAAAAAAGCTGCGCACAACATTGCCACTTCGCAACACCAGGAATCAGCAAGTCTTGATCCTGTTACATCTCAGCTACTACACATCCAGCATTCTGATCCATCGTCCATTTCTCCGTGCTAGTATGGATCCGGATATTCGGAATATGGCTTTCTCCTCAACATGCACCGACGCCCAGCGATTTATCGAGATCTTGCGGACGTCCGGGGTTCTAGACAGTCTAAGTACAATGCCATTCTGGGTGATCCACCATATCTTGACGACAACCGTCAGTTACCTGGCAATTGCCACGTCAGAAAAGACTACCGCCAGTAGACGTTCTGCGAACGCACTTCGGACTTGTATGACAGCTTTGGAGCGCACCTCAACCACATGGCCCAATCAATCCTCTCAAGCGATTCTTCTTGCGCAGGAACTTGCTGCAAGATGGGGAGTCACTAGTGCTTTGCCGCTGAAATGGAGTCAACCGATCCTCCGCTTACAAGACAGACATTCAGTACCTCGCTCTCCGATGTCATGAATCAGCAGAGATCGTACGCAGACTTGGATACCGTTGTGATGGATTCGCGGTTCTATACACAGGACTTTATGACTTCTTCTTGCTTTCAACCAGAACAGATCACATAGCTTCTCTATAAACCATTCACTGCAAGACGCAGGGCGAACAGACTCACGCCGATCAGGTGCTCTTGACAGCTTCTTGGGCACCCAACAAAGAGTTCCATCGATGTGGAGACCAAGAGAATGTTCTTGTATATGGAAAAAACAATATGAATTATTCCGGTATTGTCGCAGCGGACGGTAGTCACGGTTCTAGCTCGTAAATCTGCGCACATCCTGATGTCTTATTATGCCAGTATCAGCAGATATAGAATAAGAGCCTACTCTGTCTCCTATAGAGACAATAGAGAATACTTCAAAAATCCTTCACTGCTATCATAGTCTTACCTTTAAGCTTTCGCCTATTTCGAACGAATGTTGCCGCTGAGATGCTGTTCGCAGACTTTTGAGTGACGACTGTACCACAGTAAAAAATCAGCCGCTGTGACAAATCTTAGACCCATTCGGCCAATGAGATAGCGCTATCTTCCTCTTAACTCTGTCTTTGATTCCATCTCCGAACCGCAGAGATACGCCCTCTGACACGTTCTGATTGTCGCATATGAAGACTGCGGAAATAGCACTCCGCATGATAAAGTACTGAGCCCCACACCGGCATCCTCCGATCCTCGGGGACTGCATGCATGCAGGGCAGACATGTTGTGCTGATAGCTCAGTTACAGCTGATTTACATTTACATCGATACAATCCCTGATATAAGCTTACAGACACCTTCCGCTGTTTCCTCATCATCACATCATTCTTCCCTCGAATGTGTAACATCTTTCGTGTTTCGACAAGAGGGCTCATTTACACATTATTGTCGAGATGAAAGTGGCTGTCACACAAGCTGAGCCCGAATGGATAGACTTGGACGCAGGTGTTGCGAAGACGTAAGCGACGAGTCTCAAGCATGAAGCGGACCACAACACTGAGGCCTCTCATAGATGTCAACTCATTGTCGAAGCGGCTGGTCAAGGAGCTGAGCTCGTCGCCTTCCCCGAATGCTGGATACCCGGTTACCCTCTCTGGGTCTGGTATGTGCCCGGCACCTGTACAGTTACATTGCGGGACTCGTTCTAATACAACCAAAGGTCCAGGCCTGTGGACTTTGATCTGAACATCCGCTATCTGGAGAACAGCTTGCCAGTCGACTCGCCTCAAATGAAGAAGATCCAAGCATGCGCTCGCGAGAACAATATTGTGGTGGCGCTTGGGTTCTCCGAGAGACACAACAATTCTCTCTATATCGCGCAATGCACGATTGACAAGACAGGTGAGATTGTCATGAAGCGCAGGAAAATGATGCCTACACATATGGAGCGAACTGTCTTCGGAAACAGTAGTGGTGAGAGTCTGAGCAACGTCGCCGAAACGTCAGTTGGCAAAGTCGGCCAACTCGCATGTTGGGAGCATGTACAGCCGCTGCTGAAGTATCATACTATCACGCAGCACGAGAAGATTCACGTCGCCGCGTGGCCGCCAGTATTCCCGTACGCCGGACCGCAGGAGCTCTGGTCAATGACAAAAGAAGAGGTGAGAATCGAAGAATCGCATGATCGGGACAATAACTGAGACTGGGATCTGCAGGTACAAGCTCGCTTCGAGCACCTATGCCATTGAAGCTGGAACCTTTGTCTTGATGGCAACAGCAGTCTTGAGTGACAAAGGCATCGCGATGCATGGAACAGCTAACGGAGCTCTAATGAACAGCCCAGGTGGTGGTTGTTCTGCTGTGTTTGCACCAGATGGTAGAAAGATTTCTGAACATCTCGGTGAATGCACGGAAGGTCTTGTTTACGCAGAGTTGGATGGCAAGGAAATTCTCAAGGTCAAGAGCATGTTAGATTCTGTGGGTCATTACTCTCGGCCGGACCTGCTCTGGCTTGGAGTGGACAAGGTCGAGAAGACTCACGTCCGCTAGGCCGTGTGTTGAAGAAATCAGGGGTTTGTTCAGAAATCATCAAGTCGGGTGTTCTAAAGACACTGTTTGTCAAGCTGAGAATAAGACCGTACCTTCATATCATTGACAATCGCTATCTACAATTCAGGAGACTAAGAGAAAGTTGTCGTCAAGTGCATTACGCTTGAGCCTCGATTAACTCAACCCAAGACTTTGACGCCGAATTTGGTACCAAGCTCCTGAGTGCTGGAGCTCAAGGGGTATGCCAAGTGCTGTGCATTGATACCAAAGCCGTGAGTAGTATCGCAGACGCCATCGCCCTGTTGTTCAGAGTGTCAGTGTCGTCGCCTTCTGAAATTCCATTGCACGTGAGCTGTATGAGACTTACAAAGTTGCAGACATCCATTGTCTTCGAAACCCAATTGTCTGGGATACGGCCGAGAACAGCAGAAAGACCATTGACGCCCTTGGTAGTAGTGCCACCGTTGGTATCCACATTACAAGCCAAGCCAGAACGGTGTTCCGGGTTTCCGATGAGAAAGACTCCCTTCACAGCATCGAAAGATTTACCAGTGAGCTTAGGCAAGGCATTAGTAGTCGCGGCTGCGCCCTGTGAGTAGCCCTCCAAGAGAAAACACTCATCAGGGTTGGTGGCGAGGGTGGTCTGGATCTTTCTGACAATATCGTTCGTGCCGACCGTAGAAATCTGGCTGAAGTCGGCAGGGTAGACGGTGTTGTACACCTTGCACCAGGAAGCTGTCGCTGGATGTTGGAGTTCATCGTACGGAAGCCGGAGGAAGGACCTTGCAATTCGCCAGTACCGCGGGTGTTGATGATGGTGTAGCTGGAGCAAGCAGACTGACGCGGCAGGACACCAGCCATGGCGGTTGAGGCTGTGGCCAGGGCGAGGACGAAGTTCTGGAGTTGCATATTTGCGTTGTGGTGGTCAAGGATCAGAGAGAACGCCTTGGAGATGCTTGTGCTGTTTGTCCCTCCTGGGGAAGATGCTCGATCTACTTATACATTCGCGGAGGCTGTCATGGAACACGATCCACCGCGACTGCGTTCAGCGAAACCGTGCATTTCATTCTGCGTCTGTCCGTGTCGGGCCATCGCTTCCGATTCACGTTACCACAAAAATTGTAGTTCACTAACATGCCCATCAGAGCCAGCGTGCGCTATTGAACCTTTGCACGGGGCAGATACTGATACTGGATACTAAGCAACGTTTCATGTAGACTAAGACGGCCGACTGTATGTACTATGGGGTCAAAAATGCTGAATTTGAGGTTTATACTATTGTCTTAATACTGCTATATACTGCTCTACACTTTAAATCTCACTTAAGATGCTTATTTATAATTACTAATCTTTACTCCTATTAATCTAATATATAGAAGATTAATTAATATTATATTCTTATATTAAATAGTAATATACTTAGTATAGATAGCTATTAATTAAACTACTATAAAGTTATTAATATATATACTTATTACTTATAAAGCAAATATATACTAACTCTTAAAATTTTAAATAAAAAAGGCTTTTAAAGCCTTTTAAAGATTCTTTATAGTATTCTAAGTAAAGTACTAACTATTCTTATTAATATAAGTACTATAATTTTCTTATATAATTTCTCTTATAAGGTATATAAATAGTATCTTTAGAAGTATTAAATTAATATTCTTCTAATAGTATTTAATTTTATATAGTATAGTAGCTATAAGAATTTATTAGTAAAGCTATTAATATTATTAAAGTAACTTAATAGTAAATTAAACTAGAGACTTCTATAGAATAGAGTAAGCTATTCTAAGCTAAGTAGTAATAAAACTATATCTTTTAGTTCTATAACTTAAATAGAACTATTTTATAATCTTTATTTATTTAACATATAACTCTTTAATATTTTATAAGATTAATTAATTTTTTTACTTCTTATAATAAAGAATACTTTTATTAAAGTAAAATAATATTTACTTTATATACTAGCTACTATAATTACTTAATTTAAATAATCTATACTCTATATAATTATAAGATAGTAATTCTAATTTTAATTATATAGTAGTAATTCTAATCTCTATAGATAATAAGTTATTAATTCTAACTAATATTTATTTAATATATAGTTACTTTAATAAGACTATATAGGCCTAATCTACTATACTATTATATATCTAATTCTAAAAGCTAAGTAAATCTTTTCTTTCTTTTACTATTTCTTTTATAGTTAATAGCTAATAATAAGACTTATATTAATAAATTTAAAGTAGAAGCTAAAAAGATATTTATTAATCTATATACTTTAAATCTTAATAACTAATTCTTAATAACTTTCTCTTATTTTAATAAAAACTTAAGCTTTTATAGAAATCTATAATATAGTTTTTAAAAAGTTTAGCTTATACTTTTTTCTTAAGAATATACTTTATAGTACTTATTAGAATATAGAGATTAAATTTAAAAAAATTAATCTCTCTTTTCTTTATTAAGACTTCTTTAATAAAAGAGAAAGTTAAAATCTTAATTTTATAAATCTTTAAGCTAAAAATATTTAAGAACTTAAATATAAGATTATAAATAATTCTAATTAGTAGTTTAATATAATATAGTATTATTAAGTATATTAATAAGTTTATACTTATATTAAGTACTAAGAGATTAAAATTATTAACTACTACTAAGCTAATAAAAGCTATAAATATAATATTATTACTAAGAATAAATAAATTAAGAGTTTTAAGTAGAATATTATCTATAAAGACTAATATATTTATAATTTTAAATAGAATCTAAATAAATCTAACTTAGTCTTAAAAGAGATATTAAAATATAATTTAGAAGTAGAAAAGTATAAATATTAGACTACTAAACTATTCTTAGTAATAAATAGAAGTTTTTACTTAAGACTTAATAAGAAATTAATTACTTAAATAATCTTATTTAGAATAAGAATCTATAAAATAAACTTAAAATAATCTAGAACTATCTTATTTAAGCTTATAGTAATATTATAGTTTATTAGAAAGCTTATAAGAATTATAAAATTACTTTTAATAAGCTTAAAAAAATAATTAGAAAGAAGTACTAAAAATAAAATAATAAGCTTATAAAGAAGACTATTAGAATTATTAAACTTAAAAAAAGCTTTATTCTATTATAATATATTCTTATTTTATAGCTATATTCCTATAAACTTAGATTTAGTTTATAACTACTTCTATTAATTTAATAATCTCTTTATAGAACTACTATTATATTTCTTAGTTAAATATAACTATTAGTATAAAATTTTAACTAATACTAACTATTTTAATTAAGCTTATAATCTTTTTAATCTTTAATATATACTTTTATAATAATTATTATTCTAACTTATATTATTTAGACTTATACTTTTCTTATTAGAAAAAGAAATCTATAATTTACTATTTTAACTTTATAGAATAAACTAAAATAATTACTAAAGTATATAAGTTTAATTCTAAGTACTTTATAGATAAAAACTCTTTTAAATACTATAAGTAAAATAGTAATATTAAGTCTAAGCTTAATATATTATACTTTAATACTTTATTTAATTTATATATTACTTATATTAAGTTATATATTTAAAAGTAAGCTTAATAGATTATTAATAACTATACTACTTACTTAACTACTACTTATTAAATCTTAATAGAAGAAGCTTAAAAAAAGCTAGACTTCTATTATATTCTATATAATAAAAAAGCTAATACTAAATTAAAGTATAATCTATTTAAACTAAAAAATTAAAAGTATTAATAATTTATAACTTAGTTTAAAAATCTAGTTCTTTATAGTAGAATCTAAATAAATAAATAAATCTTTAATAGAAGTTATCTAAGTTTATATAAAAGAGATAATATAATATATCTATAATAACTTTATAATTTTATATAAATACTATATTCTTTTAAAGAAACTAATAATACTATAAAGAAGTAGTATTTATATAAGAATTTAAAGAAAAAGAGTAAATTATTTTTATTTATTAAAATTAATAAGAATAGTAGAAATAGTAGTAGAAATATTAATAATTCTAATATTACTATTTATATACTTCTATTCTTTAAAAAGAGCTTATTTAAACTCTTTAAAAACTCTTAAAAAGCTATAAAAATAGCTTATAATAATCTTTATACTAGCTATTATAAGCTAGAATATATTTTCTTTAATAATATAAATATATATTTAATCTCTCTTATAATTAATTTAAATTTAATAATATTTATAAAGAAATCTTTATTATTAACTATAAGACTAATAAGAACTATTTATAAAATAATAAAGAAATATATAGAATTATTTAATAGCTCTAAATATAGTAGTTATAAATAAAAGCTATATATTATTATTATTAAAGAAGCTTCTTTACTTAATAAATAGTAATTATTATAGAAATATTTAGTTCTACTATTAAGTTATATAATAAAAGCTAAATATAATAATAGAATTAAATAAATAGAATTAGAGCTTTACTTTAATATTTAGAATATATTATTAAGTAGCTATTACTTAATATATATATTTATACTAAATTCTAATATTAAAGCTTATACTTTTATTAATATTAGAGCTTTTAATTTTTTTATAAGTTCTAAATTTATATACTAATATTAATTACTAACTTATTAAATTTCTAAATTATATACTATATAAATAGCTAATAGAACTTCTATTTAAATTATAAAAGAAGTTAATATTACTTAGACTATTAGTAATTATATTAATATCTTTATATATTATATTATTTTTATTTATTACTATAATATTATACTTAAATATTCTAGTTAAAGAAGTATAATTCTTATATTAATTTCTTATTCTATACTATCTATTTTAATAAAGCTATTTATTTATATAAGTACTTTTATAAGAAGCTATATTTTATTACTATAGACTAGTATAAATAAGTTTCTTTTAAGAAGAATCTATTATTATTTAATAATACTAATTTAAATATTTATATTATTAGTATTAATATATTTATATACTTTACTTAAAAAGTATAATAAGAAAATTAGACTAGTTCTTATACTATTAATATATTCTAGTTAGAGAATCTTAAGTAGTATAAATAAAATAATATATTTAGTTCTTATATACTATATCTTCTAAGAACTATAATAAATTTATAGTAAATTAATAGAAAATTAATTTTTTAATAAAACTTTCTTTTAAGTATTATAACTTAGTTAATATCTTTAAGTATAAATCTAAATATATTCTTTTAGAAAGCTAATTAAAAGTTAATTATATAATTAATCTTTAACTAAAGTAGTACTATTATATAAGAAGAGCTTTACTTATAATTCTAAATAGCTTATAGCTATTAAGAAATATCTTAATAAGAAATTACTTAAAGAAATTATATAATCTTTTAAGTTCTTTTATATATCTTCTATACTTCTAGTATATAAGTCTAATAAAAGCTTATAAGTATATATTAACTATTAGGCTTTTAATACTTTTACTATTAAAAACTAATATCTAATTCTACTTATTAAAGAAATACTTAATTATCTTTATAAAGCTAAATATTTTATAAAACTTAATATTATAGCTATCTTTAATAATCTTTATATCTATTCTAATAATAAATAGATAATAGCTTTTATATATACTTAGCTTCTATAAATATAAAAATACTCTTTAGGCTTTATAATAAATTTACTAGCTAATAGTAGTATATAAATAGCTTAATATTAAAGTATTTAAATAACTTACTTATTTACTTAAAGAATCTTAATAAGTATTATACTTATATTTAAAAAATACTTCTATATTTTTAGAAAGTAAGTTTTTCTATTAATATTAATAAGTATAAATTCTATATTTAAGAAGTAAAATACCTTAAACTAATTATTATATTTAAAGAACTAAAAATAAATTTAATAAAGATTAAAGCTATTTAAATCTAGAAAAAGTCTTATTATATAAAGAATATTTAAAGCTTTTTTAGTTTTTACTAATTTCTATAAATATTTATTTAGAACTACTTTACTATTACTAGTTTTTAATTAAGCTTATTAAGAAAGATATTTTCTTTAATTTTAATAGTAATCTAAAAGCTTAGTAAGCTTTTTAAAGACTTAAAATACTTTCTTTAAAGCTTTTATTTTTATATACTATAATTCTAATCTAGAACTTTAAATAAAGATAAATACTTCTAATTATATAGTTATTAAGATTCTATTATAAATATATTCTAATAATATTTTCTATTTATTATTTCTTTTTAAAGTACTTCTTATTTACTAAGTATAACTATAATATCTATAATAAGAAATTACTTACTATAGTTTAAATCTTTAAGAAATAGAAGCTAGAACTAATTACTATTAATAAGCTTATTAATTAATTATAAATTATTATAATTTATAGATCTTTATAATTATAAAATAGCTTAATCTAAAATAGACTTAATAAACTAAATTCTCTTTTAATTTAACTTCTAAATTATATATAGATTTAGAAAATAAAAAGAGAAATCTAATATACTTACTTATTAGCTATAGAACTAGCTTACTAGTACTAATAATTCTTAGATTACTAAATATAATTATTTATTATTATAGCTTTATAATATTAATTCTATTATTACTAAAATCTTTAGCTTAATTAAGCTTCTAAAACTATAGTATAGCTAACTATAATTATATTTATATATAATAATCTTTTCTTACTTATACTTCTAATAATATTTTATATTTTAATATTAAGAAAATAATTAATTTAGAGAAGAGAGTATATTTATATTATAATAATAATAGTAATTCTAATTTAGAATCTAAGAATAAACTAATTTTATTATAGAATCTACTTTAAACTATTTATAAGAAGTTTAATATAAAGAAAGAAATTAATAACTACTAGTAGTAACTTTAATAAGAAAATAGTATTTAAGTTTCTAAAAATAAATAGAGTTATACTAACTAATTATACTTTAATAAGCTTTTAAGAGAATATATTAATAATAAATAATTATCTCTTTATTCTAGATTATTTTAATCTCTATATATATATATATTTATAATTACTATAATACTTTTATAACTAGATATTAAAGAACTAACTATATTTTTAAATTAATATTCTAAACTATCTTTAGCTTAAAATATAGAAGAATATTATTAAATATCTTTATAATTATTATACTTATTAATAAGTAAATACTTTATATTTATATACTTAGAGAAATTAGTAACTAATCTAATTTATATAATCTTAGTAGACTATATTAGTTAATTTTATTATAGATCTATTAGCTAGTAAGAGCTTATTAGCTTTATATTATACTTATAAGAAATTATAATAATTACTAATCTAATTACTAAGAGTATTTACTTTAAGCTAATTAATAATATAAGTACTAAATAAGTAGCTTATTTATTTTATTAGAAAGTTTAATAAGTATATAAACTTTTTACTAGTATTATTTCTAATTAAAGTATTAGTTTATTCTTTATTTATAAAATACTTCTATTAAATTCTTTATATTAAATAGAATTATTTACTACTTTTTATTCTAAATAAATAGTAGCTCTAAGAAGACTAACTAAGCTATTAAATACTATTTATAAATCTTTTATAAATATTAGTAAGATAATTAAGTAGACTAGTTTCTAATTACTAAACTTATTATAAGAGTCTCTTATATAAAATAATAAAAGTTTAAATAGTATATCTAAGAAGAGTATAAGAGTATTTATAAAAGTATATCTATACTAAAATAGAAGATACTAATTTAGTTAAATTAGTAGTTTAAGTTCTAAATTATAATATTATCTTTTTCTAAATAAGTATTTATAGTCTTTTATAGTATTTCTTTATTTATATACTTATTACTACTAATATAAATTATTATTATCTTTTATATTTTAATTATTAATTCTAATTTATTTAGACTTTTAATAAACTAAAAGAAAAAAAGTATAGTATAATATAGTATAGTATAATACTACTAAGTAGTATAGTACTATTAAGAGAATAGTAATACTATAATATTTATTAAACTTTCTACTAGAAGTATATAGTAATTTAATTATATTATATAAAATAAAATAGTTAGAAATCTAGTATAATAGTAGATAGTAGACTATAGTAGCTACTATATTATAATATTTTTAGAATCTAGTAATAGTATTTTAATCTTTATTTAAATAGAAGATAATAATAAATTAAATATATTTTAAATTAATAGTTTAGAATATAAATAGTAATATATAGTAATTAGTTTACTAGTATTAGCTAGATTATTCTAATATTTCTATATATACTTATTTTTATCTTCTTTATATTTCTTTTATTTTATTTAATATTCTATATATATTAGCTTCTTTTTAGCTTCTTTTATTAGTTTCTTTAGTACTTTCTTTTAATAAGCTTTAATAATTACTTCTATTTTAAATTTATTCTTAATTCTATTATTTTATTTAATTTTAATAGATAGAGAAAATAGCTTAGTACTATACTATTTAGAAAAGCTTTTAAAAGCTAATAAAAGCTTTATAATATAGAAGCTATTATTAATTTTCTATTATAATAGAAGATCTAATTAGTATATTTTAAGTCTAAAAGTAGCTATTATTTTATAAGATTCTATAAATTTAAACTTAAGACTTTAAAATAGTTAAGTAGTAAATAAATCTTTAGTACTTATAAATACTTTATTACTAATATTATAGATTAATTAAATATAGTATTAAAGATTTATAGTATTAGCTTAATTAGCTTATATAGCTACTAAGTACTAATATAATAAGTTATATAGCTTTACTTCTTTTAGTAAAAGTCTATATATAAGTTTTATTTATTCTCTTTTTAGTATAATTCTTATTTAAGATTAATATATTAATATACTTTATTCTTAAATAATAACTATAGAAAGTAAAGAAAAATATAATCTTTATACTTACTAATATTTAGTTATTTATTATAAATTCTATTTAAAGTAATTAATTTATTTAATTATTTTAGTTTTTATTTATATAACTTTTTAGATATTATTCTATACTTTAGTTTATATTTTCTAATTATCTATTAGTTTTAAAATAGAAAGAAAATAATATTCTTATTCTTATTTTTAAGAATTTATTTAATTCTCTTATAAATTTTAATATAAACTAGAAATTATAATCTAATATTATATACTTTAGTAAACTATATTTATTTTAGATTTTCTTTAAATAAAAATATATAGTATTCTAAATAGTTATTAACTTAATAGAAATAAAGTAGTAGTTCTTTATAAGTTAATCTATTACTATTATAATATTCTTATATTTAATTCTTTTATAAGAAGTATTCTTTAATAAGTTAATTATAAAGTTAATAGTAATCTTACTAAATAAGCTTTCTTTTAGAATTAGTATAAAGTAAAGTAAGTTATATTTAGCTTACTTTAAAGCTTTATTATTTAGTATTTATAATAGTTTTAAATAAAGATCTTAATATCTTTATTTATACTTAGCTAGTAGTATTTATATTTTATAAGCTTTAGAGTATTTTTCTTTCTAGAATAGTTTACTTTTAATATATTATAGTAATATTAAATAGTTTTTAATTTAAAACTCTTAAAAATCTAAATTCTATTTATAACTTTAATAACTTATTTACTAATAGTATAGATTACTAAATTTAGCTTAATCTTTTATATTAATATAGTTAGATTTCTTAAATTTCTTTTTTCTAAAATCTTAATTATTTTTTAATAGACTTTATTCTAAAATATAGCTTTATAGATTTCTTTATTAATCTTCTAGCTTAGACTAGTAGTATTAGAAGTATTATTAATATTAGAATTAGAAATAGACTTAGAAATAGTATTAGAAATAGAGTTAGAAATAGAGTTAGAAATAGAGTTAGAAATAGAGTTAGAAATAGAGTTAGAAATAGAGTTAGAAATAGAGTTAGAAATAGAGTTAGAAATAAGATTAGTATTAACTATTCTCTATTTCTAGCTTCTAATAAAAGATATTAGTTTTAATAGTATATTACTATAGTATTTCTTATAGCTTTCTAAATAATTTCTTTAAACTAAAGCTTTTTTAAAGTATATATATTAATAGTATTAGTATATACTAACTAGAATATTAATAGAATTAGTATAACTTAGTTAGAATTAAGTATTTATTACTTTTTTATTATAAATTTCTATATTAAATTTATCTATAAGTACTTTAATAAAGTATTTATTTAAATATTCTTTTTTTTTAAATAGTATATAATAAAAAGTTATAACTTAATAAGCTTTTTATTTATCTAGCTTATTTACTATTTAATTTCTTTATTAATATAAACTATTTAAGTTCTTTATAATCTATTAGAACTCTAATAGAAATCTCTTATTAATACTATTAATTTAGAATAATATTTATTAAATACTTCTATAATAGTAAGTATTTTCTTATTATAGATATTATAATTTCTCTATACTATTAATATTTTTTTAAAGAAGTAGATAATTAGCTTTAACTTTATAATCTTATAAAAGTACTTCTATAAATATATATAACTAAATATATTATTAGAAGTATTAGTTTTAATAATTATTTTCCTTTTAGACTTAAAATATATAAGTATTAGTTCTTTTATAAATATTTACTTAAGCTAATTAAAGACTTTCTATTATACTATTTTCTATTAAATAGTACTTATATTCTTTTAGTAGTTTTTTTAGTTAATATTATAAATAATATAATAATCTTTAAGAAACTAAAAATAAATATTTTATAGAAGTTAGTAAAATCTAAAAAGAATTAAATATTCTTAAGTATTTTATATAGTTACTAATTAATAATAACTTATACTTTAATAGTATTTATCTTAATACTATTAGTTATTATAATTATATTTAAAAACTTTATTTCTTAAATATAGAATTTACTTTTATTAATATTAAGTAAAACTCTAATCTCTAAATCTTATTAAGATCTTATAAATATACTTAATATATTCTTTTAGATATTACTATATATTAGAATTATCTAAATAGACTATAGTAAAGTTATTTAAATAGTTAAAAAAAGTATTATAATTAGTAATTAAAAGAATAGCTAGTATATTATAAAGTCTAAATAGTATTACTAGATACTTATATTAGTTATATCTTATATTAAAAGTAGTTAATTACTTATAATTCTTTTAAATATATATTTTATTAAAAGTAGTAATTATATTAATCTTTATAAAATACTTTTTATTTATAATATATAATAGAGTTTCTTTAATTTTTAGAATTAAATACTTATTCTTAATAGTAAGTATATTAAGAGCTTAATAGTTAATATAAATATATAGTCTTTCTTTTAGTTTCTTTATTATAATTACTAGAGCTAATACTAATAATATACTTTTCTAAATAAATTTATATTAGTTATATATAACTATTTCTTTACTACTAAATTACTTTAAGTATTAAGTAAGTAATACTTTTTAAAGAGAAATTAATTTCTCTTTTTTAGATTAATATTTAAATCTATATTTTTTTAATACTTTAATAGTTTCTTTATAATTATTAGAAAGAAAGTATTAATTAAGTTATAATACTTAGATAGTAGTTTTAACTTTAGATTAATTAGAGTTTTCTTATTCTTATATTATAAACTTTTTAAAATTCTTTATAGAAGTTATATATATTTATATCTAAAAGTTAGTATTAGAACTAATTTCTTATATTATAAAATATATATTTAAGTACTCTTTCTATTACTAATATATAAATAAATATTAGCTAAAACTTCTTTTAAGTTAATATTACTAATATACTTCTATTCTAATTTCTTAATAGTATATTATTACTAGTAGTAGTTTACTAATATATAATTACTAGTTAATATAAGCTATTATATTCTTTAAGTAGTATATTAAGTCTATTATAATAGTATTTATAGTCTATTAAGTTTAAAACTAATACTTTACTAGCTATATAGAATACTAAGTATTAATAAATTTATATTCTATATTAATAATAAATATTATAATTTATCTAGTATATTATTCTCTTCTATCTCTAATAGTAATATCTACTAAAGTATAGTAGAGAATATATTTATAAAGCTTTCTATTAATAAAGTATAATATTTTTAACTTTATTAAGAATAGTAAGAAAATCTTATTATTATATATATATAAAGAACTTATAAAAATAAATTAAAAAGTATTATTTATTAGAGCTTTTACTTAATAACTATTAATTTTTACTTTAATAATTATATAAAATATAACTATAAACTTACTATTATTAGTATTATTTAGTATTTATAAAATATATTATTAAATAATTTTTATAATTTCTAACTTTATTTTTTATTAGTATATTTAGTAAAAAGTTCTTTTTTTTTATAACTATTACTAAACTTTCTTTAGATTTTTTTTAAAAATAGTTTATTTACTATTTTTAGAATAACTACTAAACTTCTAAATACTTATAGTATTAAAGAAAATATTACTTTCTAAAGTAGTTTTAATATTAATAAGAATCTATTTATTAAAGTTATAATTAAAATAGTTTTATATTATATAACTAGTTTTATAGTATTTAAAATACTTTTTATTTACTCTAAGTTTCTTTTTAAAGTTTTTAAACTATTTCTTTATAAAAGTATAAATAATAAAAAGAAACTTTTTAAAACTTTTACTATTACTATTCTTATTATTATAGCTATTATAATTATTATTATACTCTCTATAATTATTATTTTTAAATTCTACTTTAAGTACTTATATTATATAAATATAATAAGATAAAGACTTTAAAATTAGTTTTAAAATATTTATAGTAAATAATTAAGAACTTAAAACTATTATAAATAGTACTATTAATTAGAGTTCTTATATAATAGATATTTAGAATATTCTAAAGAAATTAAGTTTTATAATAATTTTTAAAATTAATTTAAGAGCTATACTTCTACTATTTAATATAGAAGTTAGTAAAAACTTAATTCTTTTCTATTTTATAATTATAAGCTTAATAAAGATATTAATAAATTTATTAAAAGAAGTATAGTTCTTTTATAGATATTTAAGTATCTCTTTTATACTTATATAGAAATTCTTTATTTTACTTCTATTATTATACTTAGAAAGAACTCTTTTTATAATAAGAAAATATTATATCTTTTAGATTCTATTAGATAAATATTAATCTATTTTAAACTATATAAATATAGTATTCTAAAAGTAATTCTTTATAAAAATAATCTATTTATACTATTTCTTTTTATCTTTTTTAAATAGAATTAGAATTTTAAAGCTCTTATTTATATATACTTCTTAAAATAAAGTAGAATTAATATTATAATCTTATTAGTAATATAAGTATTTATAGTCTAAGTATAGTAAGTATACTTTATTTATTTATTCTTCTCTTACTTTATTAATAGCTAGAAAGATTAGTACTTATTAGTATTAATAGAAGCTATTACTTATAATAAAAAAATAATTTTTTTTTCTAGTTTTCTTAATAGATTCTTTTTAAAAAGTTTTTAAAAAGTTTTTAATTTATAAAATAAAGTAGTTATTTACTTTATTCTTTTTTAAAATAAGTTCTAATTCTTTTCTCTAATACTTACTATTAAATTCTAGCTTTATAATTTATTTCTTTATTATACTAATATTTTTATTAATAAGCTTACTTATTAGTTCTTAGTTTTAATTTTAGCTATTAAGTCTTTAATACTCTTCTTAAAAGAAATATATAGCTTATTATACTTATTTTATATTTTAGTAAAACTAGTCTAAATATATATAACTTTACTTAGATTCTTATTAGCTTAAGCTAATTTAGTATTTTTCTTTTTATACTTTTAGACTTTAGTATACTTCTTACTAACTTTATTTTTAAGTTTTCTAATCTTATTAATAAGAGTTTTAATATACTACTTATTAAGCTTATTTAATTAGAGTAGATAATTTTAGTTATTATATATTTATCTTATATCTAATATAAGATTATTAAGAGCTTTAGTTATAAATAATAAATTCTTATTAAGTATATTATATATACTATTAAGTATATTTAAGTTATTTAGATTAATATTACTTTTATAAATAGATAAAAATTCTATAATCTTATTAAAGTAAATCTTTTTTTAATAATTTTATTATAGCTATTCTTATATTCTTATATAAAAGTATTAGTATACTATTATATATTTATAAGAATAGAGTAAACTAATTATAAATACTTTTCTTTTCTAATAGTATTTAGATTATTATTATTAAGCTAAAATAAAAAGTTAAAGAAATAATTACTAATTCTTTTTAAGAATAATACTTTCTTAATTAAGATTTAGTTTTTATTTAGAACTTCTAAATTAAGACTAATATTAAAAAAGAAACTAAGCTTTAAATTTATTATATATTTAACTATTTTTAGAGTTTTAGCTAAGTTCTATATACTAGTATTAATATCTATAGATTATATATTTATACTAAAATTAGTAGTTTATTATAGCTAAATATAACTATTATAAATTATTTTAAATACTTAATTAATAAGTATATTTCTTTTAAATACTATATTCTTAAATACTAGTTAAATAGTCTAAACTAATATAAGAGTCTCTTATATAAAATAATAAAAGTTTAGATAGTATATTTAAAAAAAGTATAAAAGTACTTATAAAGATATATTTATATTAAAATAGAAAGTACTAATCTAGCTAGATTAGTAGTTTAAGTTCTAAACTATAATACTTATACTTAATAATTATATTAATATAACTACTAATATAACTTCTTTCTTTACTAATTATATATACTATTTATATATAGAATTCTAAGATACTAAACTTATATATATTTATAATACTACTATAAAGTAAAAGATCTTAATAAATAAAGCTAATATCTTTATAAAGAAAATAGCTAGAATACTAAAGAAATTAAGAGCTAATACTATAATTATATAAGCTAAGTAGAAGTTCTATATTAACTAGTATTATATACTATTTCTAAACTATTTAATTAGTTTTCTTATTTAACTAAATATAAGAAATATTTATATTAAGTAATCTACTAAGAAACTTAATAATAAATAATTTAATTCTTTTAAGATTCTTATTATAATTAGCTACTATTTTTATTATTTTAACTTTTTCTTTTTAATAAAGATTTATAATATCTTTTATACTAATCTTCTTATTAGAGTAGCTAATAATTCTATATTAAGATAATATAATCTAATTCTATTATCTATTTTAATTAAATAAAATAAAGTTAAAAAAAAATAGAAAGTTAAAAAAATTATAAATTCTAAAAGAAAGAGAAATAAATTATATTATAAGATTTATTAAAATAGTAAGAAGCTTATTTTAAAACTATAGTATTATTTATTATCTAATAGTAAGAAAGTAGTAATATATTTTTATAAAAAGTATCTAAATAAGCTAAAGCTACTATTAAGTTATAAACTAAAGCTAGTAAACTTTATAATAAAAAGAAATAGTAATATTAACTTAATATATAATCTTTTAAAGAATATAAAGAGTATACTCTTATAATTTATAATAAGTAAGTTAATATTAAGCTTTATCTTAATTTCTAAAGAAATCTAGCTAGCTAATATAATATATAGTAAGAATATATATATATTTAAATACTACTATATAATATTACTATAAATAATTAAAATATATAGCTTTTATAAGTTATAGAAGCTATTTACTAGAAAGAAGAAAGTAATATTATAAAGTAATTTAATAGTAAATTAAACTAGAAACTTCTATAAAATAAAGTAAGCTATTTTAAACTAAGTAGTAATAAAACTATACTTCTTAGTTCTATAGCTTAAATAGAACTATTTTATAATCTTTATCTATTTAATATATAACTCTTTAATAATTAGTTATAATCTATTAGTTATAGTTTAAATTTATTACTAGACTAGTATTTATACTTATATAGTATACTATTCTTCTTTAGTTTATAATAATTCTTTAAAAGAGTATTAGTAAATTTCTTAGTTTTATATATTATCTTTTTAGTATTAGAAGATCTTTTATTATTATTCTTTTTCTTATAGTAGTAAGATTTACTAATCTAATAGTCTTAATTCTTATTATTTAAATCTTTAAAATATAAAATTATAAAAAAAAGTATATAATAGTAATATAGTATAGTAATAGTAAGTAAGTACTAAATAAGCTTTATATATATTATAAAGCTTTAAATAAAAGATTAAAGTAAATAATAATAAGTTTAAAATACTATAATAAAAAAAGATATAGTTAGTTAATAATAAAATAAAATTTAAAAGAAAAATAGTATTTAACTTAATTATACTTTTTTTAGTTATACTTTTCTTTATTTAGATTAATAATAATAAATAAAAAATTACTTTTTATTTAGTTTATTTTAGATTTACTTATTATTTACTTAATTATTATTAGAATTTATATTTCTTTCTTCTTAGCTATAATTAGTACTTATTTAGTAATATAAATAAAGATATTAATAATTTTTACTTTTATAAAACTTAAAAGACTAAGCTTTTAAATAATATAAATTATATATAAGTATAGTTAATATACTAATATAGATAAAGTAACTTTAATAATAAATAAGAAAAGGAAAGCTAATAATAAAATATACTACTATATAAGAAATATTATAAAAAAGTAGCTTAGTTTTAAAGAGAAAAATAAAATTAAATAAAAGCTAGCTATTTAAAAAAAATTAAATTTATTTAGCTTAAAGTAGTAAATTATAGAATCTATTATAACTAGTAAACTATAGCTAATAAACTATAGCTAGTAAACTATAGCTAATAGCTTTACTAATAATTCTATAATATAAAATATAATACTACTATTTAAGATCTATTTATATTTTATTAGATAATTTACTAATAAATAGTAAAGTATAATTTAAGCTCTTATAAGAGCTAGAATAAGCTTTAGAAGAATTTTGTTACTATAGATTAGAATACTAAGTATATTAAGAATAAGAATAAGTACTTAAAGTATATAAAGAAATTAATAAAATTAAAGAAAGTTCTTAGCTATTAGCCTACTAATAATTAAAAATATTAATATATATACTCTTAAGTATCTTTAATTAAAACTAATAGTATCTTTATAATTACTAGATTAATATTATAAAGAAATTTTAAATAAAGACTTAAGTACTAAATAAAAGTAATTTAGTATTTTATAAATATTTATTCTTCTAACTTCTAAGTATTAAGTTTATTATATATTTTAAGAAAATATTTTAAGTATATATTAGAAAGTTAAAGTACTACTATAATATAATATTTAGCTTTAAAATATCTATCTTTAAATATAAAATATTACTAGTAAGTACTTAGCTTAATATACTTACTTTAGTACTAAGTTTAAATATATAGCTAAGTACTAAATAAATATTATTTACTTTAAGTATTATTTATATAATAAAGCTAATAAAAATAGAGTAAGTAAATTATAATTAATAAACTATAACTAATAGCTTTAGCTAATAATTCTTTAGTATTAATATATGCTTTTAGTATTAAACTATTCTTAAATTAAGTATAAAAAAGCTTACTAAGCTATTTATATAAGTATTTAATTTAATATATTTATAAAAGCTTTATTAATAATCTTTTAAACTATTTAGTAAAGAGAAGTCTCCTTCTATATTATCTTTTCTCTATTACTAATTATATTATTTAATATAATATTATTATTTAAAATAATATCTTTAAATTTAAAAGTAAAGAAAGTAAATAAATTAAGCTTTTTAGATTTATTTCTCTTTTTTTAGCTAAGAATTATAACTATAAGTATTATAAGTAAAATATTAAGAGTAATATAATTACTATTAAGAATATTTATAATTTAATTATAGACTATTTTAATAAGAATAAGATTCTATAGTAATTTAATAGTATATTAAAAAGTAAAAAAGCTTTATTAGAAAATTAGTAATAAGATTAATATAATAGAGCTTTAAGATTAGTCTATAAATAGCTTTATTTATTCTTTTTTTACTTTTTATATTTTATACTATAATAATAATTAATACTATTAGTACTATATTATATAGCTACTTTTTAATACTTTAACTATATATTCCTTTTTTCTTAATAAACTTATACTTATTAATCTTAAAGTTATTTATATAATATTCTTATAATACTATATAGATAGTAAATTAATATATTATCTTAATTAGTATATATTATAATTATTAGATTATTAAGTAGATTATCTATTTATATAAAATTATAGAAATTTAGAGATTTATTAAAATTAATAGTTTAAATAAGCTATAATAGTTCTTTTTACTTAATCTCTATTAACTATTAGACTATATTTAGTAAACTATAGCTAGTAGTTAAAGAATAGCTCTTAAATAATAATTTAATTATAAATAATAAGTAGAAAGTCTATTTATCTATTATATTCTTAAAATTTATTATCTAATTTAATATAAAAGATACTAGTTATAGATTTAGTATAAGTATTAGATTTTATATAATATTTAAATACTCTAATTAAAGTTAAGAATAATAGAAATACTCTTTAGATTCTTTAAATACTTACTAGAGTATTTAAAGTAATCTAGTAGATTTTAAAGATTATTCTTATAATTAAATATACTACTAATCTTTATTACTAAATTATATCTAATATTAATTAATATATATAGACTTTATAAAAGAACTTTAGTATATCTTTAATACTTATAACTATTTAAATCTTCTATTATTCTAGAATCTATTTAATAAATAATATTTTCTATTTATAATTTTATTAATCTACTTTAGTCTAATAATTAAGAAAGAGCTTACTATATTTCTTAATATACTTATACTTTAATAAATTACTAAGAATATTATTTTAGAGCTAGTAGTTTAAGTTTAAAGAATATATTTAAATTTTAATAATATATTACTTTATATTTTTAGATTATTAGTTATTCTATATAATATTTTTATAGTTTAAAGCTTTTAAGCTAATATTATAGCTTATTAATTAATAGTTCTTAAATCTTTATTAATATATATTCTCTATATAGCTAGATAATTAACTAAATTACTATACTAGTAGTATAGATTATACTAGTAGTATAGATATTTAAGTAAATATAAGAATTAATAATAATAGATTTAAATCTAACTAATATAATAATATAATAGATATATAGTATATTATTTTAGCTATAGAAGAGTAGAAGTTAATAATATAATACTAAATATAGTATTTATAAAATCTATAGATTTATTAATAGTTTAAATTAATTTTTAAATACTTCTTATTCTATAATACTATAGAAGAAAGAAATAATTAAAAGTAAGTAATATAATAAAGTAAAATATTAGAAATAAATAGATTAAAAGAAGATAAATAAATAGAAAATATATATAAATTCTAAAAATTTAAGCTTAAATTATAACTAATAGACTATAGCTAGTAAACTATATCTAATAAACTATAATTAATTATAATTTTACTCTTCTATAGCTTAATTATATAGCTCTTTTAATAATTATAAATTAATATAACTATTATTAATCTAATTATTATTTAGTACTAATATTATTTTCTTTTTAAACTACTCTATTAAATAATAAACTATTAACTTCTTATTAGTATTATAGAATATTTACTAAATCTATTTACTTAGTTAATAGTTATTAGACTAGTAATATATATTTAAAGCTTATTTAACTCTTTTAAGTATAGTAGAGCTCTACTTAGAATATATATATAAAGAGTATTATAAAGATTAAAGAATATAAATTTATATAAATATTTATTATTCTTATTAATAGCTAATCTATTAATCTTAGAATTATATTTAAGAATATTTAGTTAATTAGTATACTATTTAAATATAACTAGTAGAAGATACTTATTAAAATTAAAATTATAAATATTATTTAAAATACTCTTTATAGTTAATAACTCTTATAATATATTAAAGCTATATTATATACTACTAGTTTACTTAGAATAGTTATAAAGTAAATATAAAATACTAGTTTATAAATAAGATTATTTAAACTATTTTTAGATTTTATAAATATTCTATATATAAATAAATTCCTTAAGTAAGTATTAGATAATTAATATATAGATTATAAGAAAAGCTATTTAATTAAATTACTAATTTATAATATATTAATATTATAATTATACTCTAGAAAATAGTTATACTATAGAATTACTCTATAGAATTATTAATATTACTACTATAATAATAGAGTTCTATTTACTTATACTAAAGTAAAAAGTATTTTTAAACTTTAAAGAATATTTATTATTAATTTAATAAATCTTACTACTTAGCTAGTATATATATAGTAGCTATAGAAGTCTTAGCTTTATAATTAATTTTAATTTTCTATAAAATAATACTTTTTATATAATAATTACTATATATTAATTAAATATTAAAATAGTATTAGACTATAAAGTAGAAGTAAGTATTAATAATAGTATAAATCTAAATACTCTAGTATTTAAGTTTATAATAAGTATTTATTAACTAAATACTATTAAGTCTATTTAGAATAATATAATTATAATATTAAAATATATACTATATTATTACTTAATACCTATAGAATTAAGCTTTTAGAATAAATAGTATATATAATTTCTATTTAAATAATTAGTATAGCTTAATAACTATAGCTAGTAGACTATAGCTAATATAGTATAGCTAGTAAAGTATAGCTAGTAGAGTATAGCTAATAAAGTATAGCTAGTAGAGTAATTTTATTTACTTCTTAATAATATTATATTTAGACTATATAAATATATAAATTACTTTTTCTAAATTTAGTAATATTATAGTATCTAACTTTTACTAAAAGAGTTTATAGAGATAAGTATTAACTTTTTTAAAATTAGTTTAAGTTCTTTTCTTTAGTTCTATTTTTTTATAAATAACTAATATTATAAATATTAACTTAAAAGCTATAAAATAAAAATATTACTATATTAGTATTATTAAGCTAAAGAATAATAATATATAAGTAAAGTATATATAGCTTAATAGTATTTTTAGTTCTTAGCTTTTTATAAATATTTATTTTAAGATTTATTATTTAAAGATTAAAAAGTAATATTTTAATACTAGCTTATTCTATATAATAATATATATATTATTATAGATCTATATTATATTATCTTACTTTTTAATCTATATTTATAAACTAATAGATTAAGCTATAAGTAACTAATAGAATTATTTTGCTATTTAAATATAATTTTTAAGTATTTATATAATATTAAGCGTAAAATTAGAGTATTCTTTAAAGATATTAATATTTAAAAGTATTTTAGAGTACTATAGATACTTATAGCAATTTTGACTCTATAGTAAAAACTTAACTTTTAACCTCATGGTACATATAGTCGACCATTACTAACCGTCGCGGCGCAGAGCTCACCCAAGCCAAAATAAGCTTTGCATCTTGCTCCTCGAAGGCTTGTGCCTGTTTCATCTTGCTTTGCTGGGAACTCATCCCCAAGATGCAACCTCATCCTCGACTTCTCGCCCAAGTAGCAAGTGTTGAAGCGCACGGCTCATCCATGATGGCTTTTCTGACAGAACGAGGATTCGCGACTTTTGGCTCAAGAACACACGGAAGAAAGGTCCCGACGCCATCCATACATTCGCGGAACACTGCCCAGTTTTGTGAAGAACGCCGCCTAAGGGGTACCTTGGTACCTGAATACGGGAGAAACGGCGCGTACCCTAAGTTCCGCTGTCACGAAGTGTCATCTGGTGATCCTCCGTTCGTCCCCACAGAAAGGATCGTCAATCAACACTAAAAATCTGCGATGCCTGTGCCAATCACGACCATGTTCAAGCGTGAAGTGCCTCGGTAACAGTGGTAGCTCTCATGCATGTTGTTCCAAATCTTGTACTTCTGAATTGCCCTGCGATCAGAACGACTCAAATATTAGATGACGATGGTGAGGCCAAGACGTCCCCTTGGTCGCCTCCGAGCCCCAGTTCGGATAGCCGGCGGTCACGCACACATGCTCTGGCGAACGGTTCTCGCACGACGGAAAATGGCCAGCCTTATCAACTCTCCCAACGGGCTCTATCTTCCGCTCCCTCGTATGCGCAGGTCCGAATTCCGCACATGCTTAGGAGGTCAAGACGCTATCTTTCGTGTTCCAGCGGAGTCGATATCACTGGTTGCTCCGGACGTGTTACCACAAATATATGTTCGTTTGCGGTCTCCAAAGCATTGTCTCGACAACTCAGGGGAAGGCGCACCCAGAAATGACGCATCGCCGATTATTTACCATGTTGTGGCTATCATCAGTACCTCTAGGTCACCACCGCTGAGATCACATTCTGAGCATGAGGCATTCGAGACAATTATTGAAATTTGATCTCAAAAATACAGTACTTACAGTTGGTCTTGCTCGACAACGCACTTCAGTCTTGTTGGCCATTCGTCCGTTGATGGTTCATGCGTGAACTGAGATCTACCCTCGCTGACACAGTGATCGGCTTCGGTGCTCTTTGTCTTCAACTCGCGTGAGCGATTAATGGAAGGTAGAGTCGCTATCGTGGCCATCTGGCCGATGCCCTCGAGTCGCACGATATGACCTATCAAAGACGCTAGCTAATGCGGTGTTAATTCTCCTGTCATGCCAACTACTGGGGCCATCAAGGTAAAGAGGGTGCAGAATTGGTTTGGAGCGACAGTAGCATCGCACAAGCGGAATCAAAATGAACCAAATCGGCACCTTCCCTGCTCAAATGACCGCTGGTACGCAGGCATGACATACTCATGTTCTCCATGGCAGTCAAAATGAGATCACGACCAAGCATGCATGTACCAGTACAGGTTCGTTACTCATGGTATCGCTCTGCGAAACCACTGCTATCCAGGAGACACTGCACAGCAATTCAATGTTGTTGGGCGCGTGAGTCGTCTGATGGCAAGCCATGGATTTTGTGGCGCGGTGTACATCAAATCTGCCTCTGCTGGTTAGTTTGGCAACGTGGAAGGCAATCGAACAGGTCTCACAGCATGAACTGAATACCCGTCATTTGATGTAGCATACTGTGCAGCGACTGATTGCGTACCTTGACTGACTGATGATCACCTAATGGGTGCTGCGTAGCCTGGCAAAGCTTTATTGCATTGCTGTCTTATAACATTCGAGTCTCACGGCTGCACTGATTGGCTGCCTTACCTCCAAGGCTTGTCTGAGCTTATGCTTGAACTCGTGGCTGTTTCAAAATGTGTAACACATACGCGGCAAATCATTCCGGAGAAGCACCAACAAGCGGAGGCTTACTACATGTGCTGAGAATCGATAACAGATTACTCGCTTCAACAGCAACGCGTAGCTTGGAGATGAAAGGGTACAAGTGAACCTCGGGCCAATCATCGCTCTCTTGCTCGCAGTCAAGCCCTAGCTGCGTACCTGGACCTCTTAGAGTGATCCTTCGGGGCTGTGTCTCGGTACGCAATCTACACAAGTATACACAAATCGAAAACGTGTTGGCAGTGGTGTCATGGTTTGGAATCATTGCAAAATGACGCTCATCGGCCTGACGGGACTAG
Source organism: Cladosporium cladosporioides (assembly GCA_002901145.1). Lineage (NCBI taxonomy): Eukaryota > Fungi > Ascomycota > Dothideomycetes > Cladosporiales > Cladosporiaceae > Cladosporium > Cladosporium cladosporioides. The sequence goes on from NOXB01000017.1 coordinate 772,288, forward strand.
ACATATCAGTCACGGCCATCATGCTCGCGGCATGTATTATAAGATGTCTGATGGCGCACTCCAAAAAACGGAAGCAAGCTCAATTCGCTATAACTACCTGCAAGCAAACGGAGACACCACCAAATAATTCACCCATTCAACATTACGTCTTGGCAACGCCGCAATGTCGACCTGGTCAGCTCAAGATGAGATCACTAGCACGAACGAAAGTCCAGCACAGTCACGCGTGGACTCCACCGAAATGCTCAGGATGACGGCGAAACCCAGTCAGGATCAGTACCCAAAGCAAACAATGGCAAGTGAAATCTTATCGCACTCTATGTCTCCGGATGACGCAGACAACCCCATGAACTGGCCTCTTCATCGCAAGTTGTTTGTGTCACTATGTGCTTGGCTTGCAGCGGCATCTGTGTGAGTACTTCGATATAATCCTCACAAGCCGCTTCTTCTAACGCTGAGACTCCGACAGAGCATTTGGTATCACTTGCTACACTTCTGGGCTACAGCACATCGTTGCGGAATTCAAAATCACCATGACGCAGGCCATCCTAGGCATGTCACTATACTTGTTCGGTATGCACTCGCACCAATATGGACTCCTCACGCAGCAGAAAGAACCGGCCGCTCCTTGATTTATCTTTGCTCGCTGCCACTTTGTGCTATCTTTTGATCGGTGCCGGGGTCTCACGGACTTTCTCCGGCGTAGTCATCTGCCGTTTTCTTGCAGGTGTCACCGGCGGTCCTTGTCTTGTCTTGATTGAAGGAAGCTTCGCCGACATCTGGAGCGCTGAAACAACGAACACATACTATGCATTCCTGGGAACTGCAGCATATATCGGCGCCGCATGCGGGCCCATCGCCGGCGGCTACATTGTGACGGAACATGGCTGGAGATGGACGCAGTACCTGAGCTGTATCATCCTGGCAGGCGCTTTCTTCGTCGTAATCGGGATGTCCGAGTCGTACCAACGTGAGATCCCTCGTCGTCGCGCTCGTCGAATAGGAAAGCCGATACAACAAGAACCAGCGCAGAGTGGAGTCACTGTCTCCCAGATGTTACGGGTCACTGTTCTGGATCCCATACGCATGATATTCACCGAGCCTATTGTCGCCTTGACTTCGGCAATGCTGATATTCAACTTCGCCGTTGTCTTCCAATGGTTCTTGACCGTGCCTGCAGTCCTGGGCAGCGTGTATGGCTTTGATCTCGAGCGCATCGGTCTGGCATTCACGACTGCGATCGTAGGAGCAATCCTAGCTGCTGCCTGCAATATTGCGATCGAGCAAGTCTCAAGTGGCATGCTCATGAAACATCATGGTACGACGATGGCTCAGAGTCTGGAGTACCGTCTGGTGCCTGCAATGATCGGGCAGTTCTTGACGACAATATCACTTCTCTGGATCGGTAAGTGCAAATGTCACAGGCTCGCAGGAGATGCACGGGACACGCGGGCTAACAGTTTCCCAGGATGGACTGCAGCGCCGCATATAGCCTTCCAAATCCCCGTTATTGGTACCGCCGTCTACGTCTGGGGCAACGCCATGATCATCTTCTCTCTTGTTCCTTACCTGTTCGACGCATTTCCACCGGCCGCAACCTTATCGGCTTTGACGGCAGCGGCATCTGGGCGCATTCTGTTTGCGGGTGTTCTGGCACTTGTCATCATCCAAGATTTCACAGGTGTTGGAGGCAAGTGGGCTTTGTCCATATTCGGCTTCATCTCGATCCTAATGTGGCCGATTCCATTTGTTCTCTTCAGGTATGGAAAGATTTGGAGGATGAAAAGTAAATACGCAAGACTTGATCAGGAACATTAAACTGGCACGCATCATCGGTGTAGGTAGCGTCACATCACAAAGGATATTAGTAGATGTGATGTGGTATAGTATCATGTTCGACATATTGCACTGACTAAATCTTCGAATAGAGGCTTGCGTCGCATCTCAATGTCTCTCTATCGCAAGTTTAAGTCTCTCACTGGTTGCAGCTCTGAGGCATGATAAAGATTCGACTCTCAGATTCAGACCTTCTAGCGTAGAGATGACGGTTGTGCAAATGACATGCGTGTTCTTAGATGTCCGGCCCTACACATCCAGCGCACCAACAGAGAACCGAGATGTACGGCATAGCAAGTCCCTGAGCTGATTATTGTGTGTGTGCTTTCTTCCATGCCGTCATCCGATTGTTCGAAGATAATCGGTCAAATCCAAAGTAAGGTCGTCTTGAGTAAGAGACTCAGGAGGGCTCAGGCCATTGTCACCCTTCTTAGGGAAAGGCTGCGGTCCGCCCTCAGGCTCGCCATCTATCACTCGGTCAGTAATCGTCCACTTTGTCCGCATGTGTAACGAAAGACATACTATCGTTCCAGAACTCGTAACCAACATTCCTGCACTTGTCGTTCTTAGCACAGATATAAGAACTACCCAGCCCATTCTTGTTCGGCGAAAGCATATAAAACTGCTCGCCGATATCCATGTCGCTGCTGCCGAGACACGACCTCTTCGTCTGGACTTGATACGAAGTATAGCCCGCGCGCCACCACACGCAGATGATGTCGCCTGGATCGCCAGCGCAGTTGGCGACTTGGCCAGACTCGACATATTCGCCGACCTCGTAGCCACCGCTGATCCAGCCGGCGACGCTACCGCCGGCGGACCAGCTGAAAGTGGCGCCCTGGACTGTGGTAGATGCGATCTCGCAGGCTGGGTTTTCATCGCAGTCTAGCGGGTCGGTGAGTTGCTTGTAGAGGTAGTTTTGATGGACCTGCGATGTTGTGATTAGCGGTGGTAGCAAGCTAGCATGGATGTTGGGACATACTCTGCTGTTCGGTACAAGCTCTTTGACGGAATTGTGCTGGCACATCGCTCCTCGTGCCGCATTGCCTCCGGAATAGGTGCGTAGTGTCGCGTTCGGGATCATAGCCTGGTAGCGAAGTCGGCACTGCGACGACTTGACATGCGAGAGCAACAAGAGCTACGCTCCCAATCATGAATCGTCCAGCCATGGTAAAAGCTAGTTTGGTATACTGGTAGTGAGAGAAAGATGTTTTTGTCGTCGCAAGATGTATTCGATGATGATTGAGTGTGATGATGAGTTGATAGTCCGATATGGAAAGAAGACAACCTCCATCTTATAGCCTCGCAACCATTCCTCCCAAGCGAGCTTCTCTTGCTCAGCCTCATAATAGCGAATACCAACATCCTCGAAACCAGCCAAGCTCGTAGTCGCTACTTCCTTTTGTTTGATTCAGTCGTGCATTTCAGTCCCAAGAGATCGTATCCAACATATACGAAAGCAATCAAGATTTCCAATTCATCAGGGCTCCTTCGCGCGACTTGGCGAAAACAATTAGCATGCTACAAGAACTTTAGCGAAGCAAGTCTGCGCCACCAACACCTACTTGCAGCGCTATACAGCTTTCTAGCGTTGTACGATTGCGCTAGTACTATACTGCGGATGATGAACCTTACATTTTGGGAGATTTGGCATTTGGGCTGTGCACCAAGATCTGTAGAATCGTACTTGCCGCTCGCTTGCATTCACTTCATCAATTGTGGTCCACTCCCGGGTGCAGAACAGAGGCTCAAGGACAGTAAGCGCCATCAGGAGAGGCGAAGTCTAATGAGTAACTACATACGCATTATTGGAGACTGATTGCAATAGAACACCGATGAGACACAATGCAATGTTTGATGTTCAGGTACAATTCCAAACTGCAACACAATATTGGAACATCGAAGTCAGGTCACCAAAGTGATCGGCCATCGTAAGACAGAGGGTCTGCATCCATTCTGCAACTCCTGTTCGATCGCTGACAATCCGTTCTCAATCACACAATCGAAGTAAGTTCCTCAAAGCAACCAAGCTCCCATCGCAACGAAAGCACAAAGCAGGTTCATCCCAGCAACATCAATTTTTTTGACGACACCTGCATTGTATGTCACAGTCGAAGTCGCAGGCCCCGATGGCGTCTGTGTCGCGGTTGGTGTGCTGCTTGACACGATCGAAGTTGTCGGAGCATCGGGTGTAGGGTGATGGTTGATGTGTTGAGGTCGCGACCTAGGGGTTTCTTGTTAGTAGTTGTCTTTGCTTTCGCAGTCTTCGTCGTTTTGGCCTTGGCTGGTTTCGGTTTCCCTAAGGTGAAGGTTGGCGCAACGACGGTGATTTTGACCCAGGAGGATGACGATTTCATTGTCTTGGTGGATGAGTGCGCGGAAACGATTTTGGTCGACCCGGTGACCTTTTTGGCTCCACTGGTCAAGGTCGTGGTGGAATAGAGTATAACGGCGGTCTTCAATGTCGTGGTTGAAGGAATCAAGACTTGCGTCACCGAGAACCTTGATGTGGTGGGTTTGATTGTCGTGCCCGGCGTCGGCGATCGCGAGGAAGTGGCTGTGCTTTTACGACCGCTAGGAGTCGGTGAGATCGTGATCGTTGATCCGCGAACCGTCGAACCAGGAGACACAGTGATCGTCGAAGATACGACGACCAGGTGCGGCGCATTGGATGAAGTAGATCGCGTCAACGTCACCGGTAGCACAGTGGTCACTGTTGAAGAGACGACGATGACCTGTGGCGCAACGGACGTAGTCGCAACGGATGTAGTGTTTGGCGCTGTCGTAGAAGGCGTCATTGTCACCGGTACCACAGTCATCATGGTCGAAGACGTTACGATTGGCGTTGGCGCGGGCTGTGTCAAAACTACCGGTACTACTGCCAGAGACGTCGAAGAGGATGTGATGTAGATGAACGAAGCTGTTGGACTGGTGGGCGTGTTCGCGGCCCCTGGCGATCTTCCGGCACCCTATGCTGGTGAGGTAGATCGGCTCGAGGAGGACACCGTCGGTGGCGAAGTCGATGGCACTGGAGACGAAGGAGGCGTGGAAACAGTAGGCGGTCCGGCAGTTGTTACAGGAGGATTAGGGGAAATAGGAGATGAGGTTTGAGCAGGTCCAGAACCAGGACTGCCCGCACCCGGATACGTACTTTGCAGTGTGAGATTGGCGCAGGAGAGACGCTTCTTGTCCGAAGCGTGCACCACGATACTGAGACCGCCAAAGAAGGCCGGAGTCTTGTCTTGAGTCGAGAGGTACAAGTCGACATAGCTGTAAAGTGTAAGTTGTCAGCATGGTGAACATTAGAGGCCATCAGAGCATGTCAAAAGAGATCGTTACTCACTTCGCACTGAAGCTAGGAGCAGTCATGTTTCCATGTTTTCCAGACAGGTCGCCCACTTGGCACTTGTCTGGCTGGGTGGGATCGCAGGGTGGGCTTTCAGTGGCACCATACGGGTCCAGGTGAGCACCAGCGGAAGTGCAGTTCAACCCGGCGACCGGGAACTCGTGGATGTGGTACACTGTCGCATGATTTTAGCGGACGATTGAGTCATGAGATTACCATGACGAAGTACTCACTGAAAGGACCGCCCTTGTCCGGCAATCCAGAGATGGAAATTTGCACGTTCGCACCTGTGCCGTTCGAATTCGAATTGATGACCACAGCACCGCGAACAGTCGTATCATTCCTGTCCGGCAACCTAGCAGAGTACTGTGTGCCGATTGGGTTGTTGTACACAACAGGCGCGTTGCTGGATGGTGCTCTACGAACAAGACCACGGTGGCGGAAACTTTCAGCTGTGTTGTCCGATACTGTGTCGCTTGCTGGAGCAGAGTCTAATGGCGTGTTGCCCAATGAGGTCCCATCGAACGAAGAGCCAAGCGAAGAGTCGCCAACTGTGGTGCCGCCTAGCAGGTTGCCGTTGCTCGATGACACACCCGCAGAAGTGCCACCAAGCGAAGTATCACCAAGTGAGGTCCCGTCGACTGGAGAACCAAGCGAAGGATCGCCACTGGTGGCACTGCCCAGCGTGTTGCTGCCAAGCGTGTTGCTGCCATCTATGGACCCATCCAGGGAGGTACCGCCAAGCGAGGTATCGCCAACCGAGGCACCGCCAAGTGAAACACCAGCTGACGCAGTAGGAGGAGTATCAACGGAAGAGGTCCCAGACAAGCCAGAAGAAGAGGTGTCAGAACCATCATCGGAGGTTGATTGGGTGGTGTCATCCGAGGACGACGTGGTAGAGGTGTCGGTGCCGGACCCATCATCGGCCACCGGCGCCCAAGTAGAACTGTCATCAGAGCTCGAGGTGTCCGTGGTGTCCGAAGTGGTAGAGCCGTCGTCAGTCGAGAAGTCAGTCGAGGTGTCGTCCTGCGCAAAGGCCAAGAGGGACAACAGGCCCAACACGACCGCGAAAAGCAGGAAGCGGAAACGCATGATCGGCAACGGAAGATGTTATGAACTGTGGAGGCGGAAGTCTGTCGCGTCGCTCGCTAGCATTGACTCATCGGGGCAGAAGACGAGGGGTCAAGTACCTTAGAGGTTGGAATGCGGGCTGCGGTTCAGAGGGTCAACAACAGCGGGCGAGGCTTGTTCAGGCCCGGCTGCAGGATTTGCGATCGAGGTGAGGTGCTGCTGAGCAGGTATGACGGTAACGCGAGGCAAATGCAGGATGTGTAGCGAGAGTCGGGAATACCACTGATCAGAGGTGGTGTCGAGAGGACAACGCTGCAGGGATGATGATGGCGGAGGAAAGCGATACAGGATAATGGCAGCTGAGATGCGGCAGGGTAAGGTGTTGAGTTGAGATGGGGATGAGAAGAGGTGGTGGTAAAGGAAAGGAAGCAAGTTGCTTACGAAGGAGAAGGACGTGGTGAAAGGTGTTTGTCGCACGCAGGGTGGTTGCCGGGTTTACATGTGCAAACGATATGGCGCAGGGAAGGTGGCACATTGGCTGAAGCAGGCGTGACACCCGAGCTGCGCCATGCGAGTCGATGCAGGTACCCGTGGCCGCGCCCTACCTGCAACACCAATCCAGCACTCACTCTATACTGAAGTCTTGCACAAGCACTGCTGATGTAGTACGCCGTGGTCACATGGATTTCGGGTTGGTTGGGCATGATGCTGCTCGCGTGCTTCGTTGGTTATTAATACATGGAGAGTGACTCTTTGGTCCCTGAGCAGTGCTCGTGATTTTCTGTTCGTCTGTGCTTCGCCTTCACCTTCGCCTCCGTCTTCGGTTGCGTACATAGCCGAAATGCCATGGTCTCTACAAACGAAACACGAACTCTTCCATCTCATACATGCCAAGGCCCAGATCTGGCCGTTTGCATCCTTGGCGCAGTATCAGATCATGCCCGTGGCCGATGTCATTGACATATTCGTGTGACGTAGACGAGCTTCTTCAATGTTTGGAGAGCGTGCCAGTTGGATTTCTCTGGATTCTCCAACTTTTCAGCCATCCTGCTTGGGCTTCTTCGTAGGCAATGCAGGCACCTTGAAACCCTGCGCATCCGTCTTGGCCGGTGTTCCACTTCCACCAATCTGAGTGAAAGTACCGCCTTTGAACCAGCGGTCTTCATCCGCTTTCCTCTTCCTCGTCATCTCCGCTCTCACCTTAGGATCCACAAGCTCCAGACCCTGGACGGGAGTGAATGCAATTGTACTGGCTGTACCAGCTGCCACGCCACCGATCTGGGTCTTCGTGCCAGATCCGACACCAGCAGTCCGCAGGCCAGCATTTCTGAGGGTGTTCGCATTGCTGGGTCCGCCTCCGAAACCACGAAGTGATGTAGCAGTTCCGCTGGAAGCAGGCGTGGCGCCACCCCAGCCAGGATTCTTCTTGCTGAGTTTCGCCCGGGTCTTGTCGTCCACTTGCATTGCGCGGATGCGGCCGTCATCCTGCGCGCCAATCATGCCCATTCCCTTTGTGCTGTCACCAGTGCCGTATCCGACCTCTGCTTCTTCCTTGCCAAAGACCATGCGATTCTGTGCTTTGCGCAAATCTGTGACAGCTGTCGCCTCCTTAGCCTTTCTTGCGCGACGTCCACCACGTTTACGCGCTGGCTTCTCGTCGGGTGCGGGTAGAGCTCGCACTCCAGAATTGGGCGGCGCTTCGGAAAGCTTGTTGATACGCTTTTCGACCTGGTCGTAGAATACCAGTCCCTGCTCGCCGTTCGGAGACTCATGTGCTTGATCAATGCGTGCCGCAAGTACGACTTTTGCACTAAGGATGCGCATGGCTTGTTTCTTGAGATCCGTTGGTACTCCACGGATGATCTCGTTATTGTACAGGAAGCCTTGGTGGCGAATGCCAGTGTTGGTTGCCAGTCCAATCGCAGTGGTGTTTTTCTTGCTGCCGAGGGGTGGAAGGTTGCATGCAGGAGTCTTTGCCAGACCAGTTACACCTCCGGCGTAGTTCAAAAGTTGTGCAGCAGTCAACGAGCCGATGAGAGTCGTGAGATTTGGAGCAAAAAGATTCATCCTTGATCGCACATAATCGGTGAGAAGCTTCTTCGCCTTGTCAAGCTTGAGAACCATTTCGCAGGCACGCTTGACGGTGGCGAGTTCGTTCTCCGAGAGAGGTTCGCCGCGTGTTTGTTGCTTCGACCGTGACAACCATGACGGAAGGGCCGTCCAAGACTTGTCTAAGATTCTGCCCAAGTATGTTGTCCTTGCTCTCTGAGATCTCCTTGATATTCTCCATGGGTCCGTTGCCAATGATCGCAACAGCCTTTGCATAGTCCAGAGGGTTCTGGATCAAGGTTTCCAACTCTGGGAAGCGGACAGAATAGTGATCGCGGATGAATTTGTGCACGAGGATGATCTCGCTGTCGATGCTCGTCGAAAGTGTATTTGACTGGGTCAAGAGCTTGTACTCTGGATTATCCTCAATGCTGCCGATGTTGGCTGTTTGCTTCTCTGGTGGCAGGTTCTTGTAATGTTCGATTTTCTGTAGGCGAGGCGATGGTGTTAGGGCTATATTCATACGATGTAAACGACGGTAGTTCTTCGTCTTGCAGTGGGACAGGGATTGCTTACCTCCATTACTGGTTCGAGCTGCCTCATCAGGCCAGCCACGCTGCGCACGTCTGATACACTGGCAAGCTGCATCTTTTCAATGCGCGCTTTTGCCTCTTCTTCATCTTCTGCGTCCTCCATTTTCAGATGTGAGGGCGCAGCACCGTCTGGGTCTGCATCGTCGTGTTGCTCTTCATCGTCTTCTAGGTCCATGCGATCTCCGTTGGCGGCGCCAGCGGTTTTGTTGCGAGGATCAACCAGTCCCTCATCCGAGTATCCATGATCTGCGAAGAGCTCTCCATTCTGCTGCTCGTCCTCGTTGTTGTCATCGTCGCTCTCGAAATCGTTCAGAAGATCCTCGGCTATGGTCGTCATCGCGAAGAGCTCGGCGCGTCGTGCGCTTTTTCAAGAAGTTTGGCGTGTACGTGGTGGTAATCCAGAGGTTGTCACGACGTCTTGAGAAAATGCGCGCAAACGGTGCGAACTGTTGCAGGAAGTGGGAGGAATCGTAAAGTATGAGGTAAGAGGCAGGAAGTTTGAAGATGAGCTCAGGCTAGCGCAAAGCCAAAGCCGCATGTGACAGACTTGGTGCATCTCGAACATCGAACAGCAATCCTTCACTAACAACCAGTACACACACGAAAACCGCACACCATGGAGTCCGATCGTGGCCCTCCACGGGTCAAGAACAAGGCCGCCGCGCCGCAACAGATCAGCGCAGAGCAGCTTCTTCGCGAGGCCGTCGACCGCCAGGAACCAGAAGTCGAAAAGCCTACCCAGCGCTTTGCCGACCTCGAGGAGCTGCACGAATACCAGGGCCGCAAGAGAAAAGAGTTTGAGGACTATGTGCGCCGCAATCGCCTCAATACAGGCAACTGGATGCGCTATGCCGTCTGGGAGCTGGAGCAAAAGGAGTTCCGTCGCGCTCGCTCTGTCTTCGAGCGCGCATTGGACGTGGACCCGACAAATGTGCAGCTCTGGATGCGATACGTCGACTCTGAGATGAAGGAGCGGAATATCAACCATGCGCGAAATGTCCTCGATCGTGCCGTCACCATTCAGCCACGCCTGGACAAGCTTTGGTACAAATATGTCTACATGGAGGAGATGCTGGGCCAGATTCCGAATGTACGTCAGGTCTTTGAGCGCTGGATGAGCTGGGAGCCTGATGAGGCGGCGTGGTCGGCGTACATCAAGCTGGAGAAGCGCTATGCCGAGTTCGACCGTGCTAGGAACATCTTTGAGCGCTTCACGATTGTGCATCCTGAGGCGCGGAACTGGATCAAGTGGGCGAGGTTTGAAGAGGAGAATGGAACTTCGGATCTGGTCAGGGAAGTGTTTGGTATGGCTATCGAGACTCTAGGAGACGACTTCATGGATGAGAAGCTGTTCATCGCCTATGCCCGCTTCGAGTCAAAACTGAAGGAGTATGAGCGGGCGCGAGCCATCTTCAAATATGCTCTGGATCGCATGCCTCGCAGCAAGAGTGCCATCCTGCACAAGCAGTATACACAATTCGAGAAGCAGTTCGGTGACCAGGATGGCGTGGAAGACGTCGTACTCAGCAAGCGTCGCGTCATGTACGAGGAACAGGTCAAAGAGAACCCCAAGAACTATGATTCGTGGTTCGACTATGCTCGACTTGAAGAGACCGCTGGCAATCCAGATCGCGTCCGCGAAGTGTACGAGCGCGCCATTGCCATGACGCCACCCTCGCAAGAAAAGAGACACTGGCGTCGCTACATTTACCTTTGGGTCTTCTATGCCCTCTACGAAGAGCTCACGAACCGGATATGGATCGAGCTGGTCAGATCTACCAAGCATGCCTAGATCTGATACCTCACAAGCAGTTCACATTCGGCAAGATCTGGATTCTAAAAGCACATTTCGAACTACGTCAAGGCCAGCTTGACAAGGCTCGCAAAACCATGGGCATAGCAATTGGCAAATGTCCCAAGAACAAGCTTTTCCGCGCATATATCGAGATGGAACTGAAGCTGTTCGAGTTCACTCGATGCCGAACACTATACGAGAAGTGGATCGAGCACGACAGCGGCAACTGCACTGCGTGGATCAAGTTTGCAGAGCTCGAGCGTGGTCTTGAGGATTACGAACGTGTCCGAGCTATCTATGAGTTGGCCGTCATGCAGCCACAACTCGACATGCCCGAGCTTCTTTGGAAAGCGTACATCGACTTCGAAGAGGAAGAAGGTGAATACGAACGCACACGCGCGTTGTACGAACGACTCTTGGAAAAGACCGAGCACGTCAAGGTTTGGACATCGTACGCACACTTCGAGATCAATGTGCCCGACAACGACGTCGAAATCGCAGAGGACGAAGAAGTGCCGATCTCAGATGCAGCGAAGTCACGGGCCAGGGCTGTTTTCAAGCGTGCACACAACCTCTACAAGTCGAACGACTCCACCAACGATCGTGTGGCATTGCTTCACGCCTGGAAGAGCTTCGAAGACGCGCATGGCAGCGACGAAGACAAGGAGGCGATTGCAAAACAAATGCCACGCAAGGTCAAGAAGAGGAGGAGGTTGGACGACGATTCGTTCGAAGAGTATATGGACTATGTCTTCCCGGCCGACGATGCTGGTGCCGCCAAGATGTCGAAACTCATGGCGCAAGCACAAGCTTGGAAACGACAGCAAGAGGCAAATGCTTCAGCATTATAGTGTATCACTACTGGATTTCAAATCAAATCTAACTGACCAGGTCAAGTCGACCGTTGAAGGCTACCCGCAGTATACTCCAAGATGCCGAGTGTTCCTGACACTTCGGCTTTCCGTTTCCGCAAACTGGATGCTCATTATTCGCTCGTTACCACGTGATGACCCTCCAGAACTCCCAATTCGCCTTCAATGCAGTCCGCATACTTCTGCGGCGTGAAAGAATCACTCTCAAACCCGCTATCGCCATCATCGTCATCTTCCTTCCACCCATCCATTCCACACCTGACCGCAAAGTCCAGCCGACTGAACACACTCTCCTGACTCCTCTTGTAGCACGGCAGTCCCAGCCTGCGATGCTCGTGATAAATGCACCTGTCCACCTGATACGGCGCCAGCACATCGCCTCCAATCTCATATGCAATCTGTCTCTCTTTTCCCAACACCATGCATCTCGCTGCAAGATCTAGGTCTCCAATCTCCACCATCGCTTCTACTGACAGGTTGTGCATTTTGCTCGCCGGCGAGTGCACGTACCAATCGACCAGCAAGTCTCGACCCAGCGAACCTGGTGGCCAGATGGCTGCGGCGGCTTGCAGCAAGATCTCGAGGTCGTGTGCTTTCGCGTGCGCGTCGGAGACGAGTGGTTGCTGGCCGTCTAGATCGATGTCATACCATACATCCTCGCTGTCTCGCGTCAACTCTCCGATGATCTCATCCATGACCATATCTGCGAACGTGCCGGCGCCGAGCGCTTCGCCGGCAGCGTGCACTCGCATCAGAAGGTACAGGTCTGTTGCGAAGCCTTTCTCGTCGCCTTCGGGAACGTGGATCTTTCCACCTGACAGCCAGCGCGCGAAGACTGTGAAGGCGTCGTGTTCGATGTTCAGCTGCAAGTTCGCGCAGGAGAAAGTGCTCGGATCGTGGGCGAGGGTGGCGAAGAGGCGGGAGTGGCTGTCAAGAGGTCGATGGGGAGCATGATTGGTTGGGCTGAGTGGTTGCAGATAATCGATATCCAGTCTGGCCGCTCCCTGGCAGAGAGAGTGCGACTCAGAGTAGTGGTGGTTTTGTTGTATGATGGAAGGACGGTGATGTAAGTCATGTCGTTCTTGTCTTCGCTGGGAATGGAGTTCTTCATTACACCGTCTGGTCGACCGAAGCCATGGATGATTTTGGACCATCGTTTGACTGTACCGACAGAGCTGCGTGGTGTGAGACCATGTTGTTTCGCACTGTGTTCGAAGACGCCGCTCTTGATCGTGGTCGGGCCTCTTGGAGTATCGACGCATTGTGCTAGGTAGTATGATATCTCAGCACAGGGATCGGCGGCACGCCGTTTGCCTTTTATGTTCGACATGGCGCTCCGGTCGTGGGTGTAGCAATTTCGTCGCTCTTCGAACACTGACAGGAAGTATCTTGTAGATCCGACGTTGCTTCGAACATGTTCTCGACGCGGGTAGGCATCGAAGTCTACCAGAAAATGCTAGTACTGACTCCAACCAGTTCACTTGCTTTGCACGTGATGACTACTCGGCTGGAACGGGAATCTCTCCATACGTGTGAAACACACAGGCTCCTCATGTTTGGAAAAGAAACCGCGGTCTGTCATATCATCTTGATGATACACATTGGTCAAAAGCGAGATCCATGGCACGCATGTATAATAGTTTGGGGATAAGTGCATACAACACTCCTACGTATCGCTTTGCCTCTTCATCAAGACTTTTGTCCGCCACAAGATCGTCGTCTACCACGACGAGCTCGCTTGCAACTACATACCAAGCTTGATACCTTCGATCAACCACGAAGAGCGAAGAGTAATGCAGTCAATATTTTCAATTACAACCTCCACCATCAAGTTCCGGTGTCGAGTGGTTCTTCCCGTCCAGCTCATGTCTACCCGAGTCAGAAGACAGCTCCGCCATACTTGGAGCTTCGAGTCGATTCGATTCTGAAGCCTCTCGTTTGTCCTCGTGATGATCTGACCGGGACTTGCCAACTGCTGCCTCTCTGCCCCGTTTGATCCGCAACGAGAACAACTTCGGTGCCGCTTGTTTCCGCATTTGCCGAGTTTTCAGGACTAAGAAGGAGGCAACACAGCAGCAGAGCGCTCATGCCTATGCCAACGCCAACGCCTACTCTCGCTTCGGTGCTCAGACCAGCAGAAGACACTGTGGGCGTGGGAGTGGACGTTCCAGACGCAGTAGCTGTGTTTACTGAAGAGCTTTCGCTTGCATTCAAAGTAGAGCTGCTGGATTGGGTTATGGCTAGATGTGACACAGCGGATGGCGTAGTCGTACCGTACCCCTCGATCGTCTGCGACACTGACTCCGAGCTGTAGTACAAACCGTTGCTCGCTGGACTCTGTTCTGTGGACGAACTGCTGGTCGTCGCTGTAGACGTGTCCGATGTAGACGCTACAGACCGCGAATACAGCTCAGTGAAGGAACGAGGAATCACCCACATATGGCCTGGGGTGTCGGGAACGTTAGAAGTCTGAAGAATGTTAAGCAGTGTTGCGGAATTTGATTTCAGAGGTAACATACGGCAAATAGTAGTGTGGACATGACGGTGCCAATCAACCTCGAAGAGCCGACTGGTTTGGATGTTGATTCAGCGGTCGAGGTCAAAAAAGTGGTTGGAAAAGCTCAGAACAGGTCTCTTCGAATCCTCAATTCTTATCACAGCAAAGCTCGTCCTTGTTCCTCATTCTTGGTGCGCGGCCTCAGCTTTTGTGGCATCGAAGACAGCACTGCCTACGAGGATCTGCCGTGGCACATTGAAGGAGCAGATCAGCCTAAAGTGGCTGTTACGACAGCAGCGCTATCGACTGATGTTGGAGCACAAACGCTGTGCAGCCTTGCACGAGAGGTGAGGCGGCGATGGAGGTGAGTCAAAATGTTCGGCGGCATGGCATGCCTCCATAAACGACGGCTTCACCGGGACGGACATCTGCATTACCGACGTGTCAGCGGACTGTGGGCATATGGGAAATGGTGCTTGCTTGAACAGCGGGGCTACAGCTATCCCAACACCAGTGCCTATTCTCGCTTCTGTGCTAAGGCCAGAATGAATCGATGTGGTGGATGTAGCACAGGTATCTTCGATATTGATGTGGCGAATGTAGCATTGGCGTTTTCGACGTCGATGTGGTGCATGTAGTTGCAGAAGCCGAGGTCGTCAAGAAGCCTTCCACCTATTCGAAGTGTCGGTTTCCGATCTTGCTGTCGTTAGATGCGACGCAGTTATGAATACACCGACGAATTTTGTCGTCGTCGTCGCTGACTGAGAGCTATAGTCTGAGTGGGTGATCACTAAACTGTGCTGCGTCGAGGAGGTGTCGTTCGCTGTCGCTGACGACTCCGACGCAGCTGAGGGAGCAGAGGGAGCAGTGGGAGCAGCAGGAGCAGATGGGGCAGATTGCTCAGCCGGCTCAGCCGGCTCAGAGGGCTCAGACATGACGACGTTACCAGACTCAATAGCGGACCTCTTTGTATTTGTGTCAAAAGAGAATGCGCATCAGCTTTTGAAAGGTTAGTTCTTCTGTCTGGGTCACGGCGTATCCTGACGGCAAGGCTGCCTCATTGTCCCTCAGCCTTGTCGCCTCGAATGAGCTGCTAAGGGACCTAACACCTCGATTGCGCCATGCCTGTGTGGTGTTGGCATGGAATATGGTATGATTGGCGCAGACCAGTCGTGACGTTTGGTACACCAACGGCCTTGTTAACCAATTCTGGAATACAAGCATTTGCGTAGCTATGCAAACGTAGCTATACAAGCGAGGCTACATGCAGCGGAACGATATAAGCAAGTCGACGTTGGAGGTCATTCAACGTATGAGCATCCGCAGCCTTATTTGTGCCCTGGGAAGTGACAGTGCATCGCGGTAGATCTGAAGCACCCCTAGGCTTCGACAACAAAGGCATTCTAAAGCTGTGTCTGTCTGAGCTACGTCAAGGAACAGCAGCAGTATCGTTGAGAGAGCCGATCAGCTTATTGTAGCTGTCGCAACAGCAGCCTTGTTGACTGGTGCCGGATCACAAACGCAGCGCAACCTTGCGCGAGAAGCTTCAGGTAGTGCGACCATGGAGGGTACGCTATGATATATCGATGGCATTGTATTCCTCTACGAATAACGGCGGTTATCACCTTCACGGACATCCGTTATCTTTCCTGTACATTCGTGGTGTACCCATGGGCTGGACCATGTTCGCGATGCTGTTAGACTCCCACAGCACAAATTGTTCTGCCATTGTGCCTGTTGTGGCTATATCGTAAAACACCGTCATGATCATACTATGGAATTCACTTCAGTAATGAGCACTTGCAGCATTCGGAGAACCAGGCGTTGCGCGGAAACACAAGTGCAAAAGTCAATGCTCATGCATTCACGGGTAGCGACAGTGAATTATGCAGAGGCCGTTCGCGTTTGCAGTGCATGTTTGTTCTGCCGCGTATAAAGAAAAAACACCTTTGCCTCCACCACTCGTATTTTCCACGTTCACCAAATCGACAACACTCAACTTTCCAGTTGCACATGGGTCTGCCTCAAGTCAACCGTCACAGGCGCGCCTGGAGGTCGACGAGGAACTGTTCAAACCCCGGAACGGCAAGCAGAAAGAACAAACGCATCGCAAAGCCAGAGCAGCCATGTCCCACAAGGTCGCCACCTCTGGGTTAAGTCTTGAAAGCGTACGCAAGAGACAGAGCACGAGTTTATCTGGTGCGACCAACTGTTCCAGCCAGGATTTCACAATATCCGACCAACCGAGATCTGCAAGCCAGGATGTTCTTGAAACCACCGAGCTTCTTGAGCATGTCTTATCTTTCCTTCCCATGAAGAAGATCTTTAATGTCCAATCTGTCTGCCATCAATGGAAGAACACCATCGCCGCTTCTCCTAACCTCCAACAAAAGATGTTCCTACGCCTGAAGTCTGGCCGAAAGGAGACCTGGCACAGGGAAGCAGTGAAATCCGTTGTCAAAGCAAACGACACTTTCGACCCAATGCACGGGCGTTCGCCAATCATTATTCCCGTGACTCTGAATCCCGAACTCCAACATGATCAAGCATGTAAGACGAAGGTCTTGGGTATCAGCTGCATGGCCCATGGAGGAAGGGTCGTGCTCCAATGGGGACCAGTCAAGATCAGAGAGCAGTTCAGTCTACTGGACACGTTCATCACAGATCCGCCATGCAAGACAGCGGAGATCAGCCTCACAGTCCGGTTCATGAAACCAAAGCAACCGGTATATTGGCCATCCAAAGAGTTCCCCTTTAAGATCGGTGTCAAGCGTGTCAGAGCGTTCTCAGAGACCGGTCTTACGATCCAGGACATTCTGCGGGCAGCGCTCAATTTTCGGGGCGACATCGAATGCAGAGACGATTTGAAATTACGCAGCAAGGGCGGTCCGATCGGCTACAAAGGTTTCTCATGGCCTTTCGACGCTTCGTTGAGGGAAGCTATCGACCTTCTTCCCAAGTACACGGGGATCAAAGAGTTCTTGGACTGCCCACTAATGGAAGTCAAGATAGTTTTGACCGATAATGTCGCGACGCCAACGCCTGCAGAGCGGGCTGCGATTTCTGCAGTACACTCCAAGATCGAACGAGACAAGGAGGGGAGGAGACACTAGACTTGATGCCGGATGGTATGAAGCGTGCGTCGACTGACCCACGTGCAGCCAGGCACAGCTACGAGTAAGAATTAGCGCTATTGACGGTATCCGCCGGCCAACAAGATCTTGTCTAGGGTGCGCGATATTTCGATCGAGCATGACCAGTCAGCAGATGCACATATAGCTATTGTATTCGAGTCTATTCTTTCTCGATTGTGGATCATCGCTAGATCATTGAGGTGCAACGCATGACCGTGATAGCTGCGTAAGGAAGACAACCAGGTCCAGCAGGAGTTGCCACCAGTAGAAAAGGTGCCAGGACGTATGTGAAGTGACAACCCTTGGACGTTGACAGGCACATGGTCTGAAGTCAAAAGCCGAGGTCGCGTAGGGCAGGCCGAAGTGGAGTCTTCAGCGACAGGGAGCGGTTAAGTCCCGGCCTGTGTGTTCTGCCCGGGCAGAAGTTCCTCGCGGCTAGAGCGATACCGTATCATCGCATGACTCGCATCTTCGTCGGGCAGTGTTTTCCTCTGGACGCATATCATGGATTCTGGTCGCAACTGACGCAGGTGTGATTGCTGAGATGTTCTCAGCCGTGTCACAACGGCAAAGTTCAAGTTCGCAAGACTTTCGAGATCCTTCGGCTTCACTGATGACCGAGAGGGCGGACAAAAGCTTTGTGGATCCTTTTGCTGGGGAGAACCCTTGAACGGCGAGGACGGCACACGCGCATCCTGCACTGCTCTCCCCAAGCTTTTGCGGGTGATGCAATGGGCAGCCCTCAAGTATAATTAATGTGGACCGCCTCATTGCCCGTCTATCTTTCGCGTTCTGACCCTTGTTATATCCTCATGTTGCCCTAATCTGGTCCTTTAAATATCGGTCGCGGACACTGGACTGTTGACCTTGCATATAGCGCGCCTGCATCTGTTCTTGCATCGTCGAAACATCAACAGCTTCTGGTCGCCACCTCGTTGGATATTCCATTCTCTCTCTCTCTCTCTGGAGGATATATGTAACCGGAACGCATCTGTCAACATCACATCCACAAGATGTCTGTCGACTTTCGAAACGACCCTACTCATGGGAAGGCCTGACAGGATGGCGATCATACCGCATGGCACGGCCATTTCGAGGCATGTACTGGGACGTCCGGAGAAGACTGCCCTACTACTGGAGCGACATCAAAGACGGCTTCAACTATCGCACCTTCGCTGGAACGATTCGCATCTTCTTCGTCAATCTGCTGCCAGCACTGGCATTCCAGCTTGACATGGAACGAAACACCGATGGCTACTTTGGCATCAACGAAGGACTGTTTGCATCTGCGCTTGCGGCAGTGGTCTTCAGCTTATTATCAGCGCAGCCACTTACTGTTGTTGGAATCACTGGCTTGATCTCGCTGTTCAATTACACTGTCTACGACATTGCTGTCGCGCAAGGTGTTGCAGATATCTATCCGCAGCTTATTGCGTGGGTGTCGATTTGGGCGGCGATTACGCATTGGATGGCTTCGATCTTCAATTGGTGCGATTATATGAGATACATCACAGACTTTTCGAGTAATTCTTTCGGTCTTTACGTCGGAATCATTTATATGAGTAAGTCTTCGTCAGCGCAAATACCATGCATGGTAATACTGACAACCATGACAGTAAAGGGAGTAGAAGAACTGGTCGATCAATTTAACAGTGGAAGTCTTCCTGGTGGCTACCTCAGCGTTGTGATCGCACTGAGCTACTGGTTCACAGTCTACGGACTGGAGCTGATGGGAAGCACCATCATGTTCAGACCCTACATCCGCAAGCTTTTGTCCGATTACGCCTACCCTATCGCCACGATCTTCTGGACCGGCTTCTCACACATCCCCGGCCGTATCAAAGACACCGATCTTCTCCGTGTACCTCATACACGCGCCTTCTACCCAACCGTAGACAGGAGCTGGTTAGTCGACTTCTGGAATCTGGAAGCGAAATGGGTCTTCGTCGCATTACCAATGGGAATCCTTCTCACGCTCCTGTTCTACTACGACCACAACGTCAGCTCGCTCGGCGCCCAAGCCAAACAGTACCCTTTGACGAAACCAGCAGGCTTTCACTGGGACTTCTTCCTGCTTGGCTGCACCTGCTTCATAGGCGGCATCATCGGCATTCCACTGCCCAATGGCCTCGTGCCTCAGGCGCCTGTACACACCGACTCGCTGACCGAGTACAAAGATCGACTGGTCACTAGCAAGGAAACCGAAGACAAACCCGACGCGCCCGAACTTCACAATAAGAAGAAAGTCATCGTCGCGGACAAGGTCGCCGAGCAGCGCGTCTCCCACTTCCTAATGGCGCTTGGCCTCATCGGCACCATGACCGGCCCACTCCTCGTAGTCCTGCACACCATGCCACGCGCCCTGTTCTGCGGCGTCTTCTTCGTCGTCGGCTGGGGCAGCATCGAAGGCAACGGCATCGTCGACAACGCGCTGTACATCTGCCGGGAAACGCGCTTCGTCTCGCCGCAGGAGCCTCGTCTCACGCTTACGAAACCGCGCATAGCGCTGTACATCATGTTCCAGCTTCTCGGCGTGGCTTTCAGCGTTGCCATCTCGCAGACCATTGGCGCACTGGGATTCCCGGTCATCATTGTCTCGCTCATCCCACTTCGATGGGTCATCCTGCCAAGAATCTTCACCGAGCACGAACTGCTGGTCCTCGACGCTCCGACTGCTGATGCGGACGTTGTGCTCGCTAGCATGGGCGGACGGCCAGAGTTGCCGGAGGTGAGGCGCGCTCGTGAGAAGCGGGAGCAGAGAGGCGAGGGTGGCGAGATGGGCGAAACAAGTGGAGCGAGCTCGGCATCGGATGAGAGTCGGTTGAGGTCGAGAGGCGTGTACGCGAACAAAGACGAAGAGGAGCGGGAGAAGAGTGAGGCAGACGCACAGCAGAATGTGCAGTCGACTTTACGGACGGGGCACGCGTAATGTTGGCTGTTGGATCTAGAGAGACGGCGATTGCATGAGATGATACACACAGCGCTTGTAATTTATTGGTATGGCATGGCGTGGCGTGACTGATCCGTGTAGATCAAAAGCATAATGTTTCTTAGTGCTTCTTGGGGATGAGAGTCATATCTTGAATTGCCCAAAAATTGCTGGCAGCTCGATTGGAGTGCCTATCTCGATCAATCAGGATGAAGCCTTACGCCTTTTTGTCAAATTTGAGTCTCATAAGGGCTGTTTCATCGATGTTCCGACGACATTGCAGCCGGGTATTGGGAAAGTATCAAGGATTTGAACCTGAGTTGATGCCATCAATCTCTACATGAAATCAGACAAGTAGCCCTCGTCGCGATCCTGGTTGCTAGACATGGCCATCTGGTCCTCGGTGTGAATGTCGTCGTACATGTGCGCCTTCTGCCACTTGAGCTGCTGTCGCTCCTCGGCCAACTTGGCATCTGCTCTCTTCTGCGTGGTGCAATCACAATTAGCTTCGACAGGTCATGCCGTAAATCACCCTCAAGACTTCTGCTCACCTTCTCCCTGCTGCGCAATCCTCTCAACCTTCCTCAACTCCCTCTCCCTCTCCTCCTTCTCCAGCCTCAAATCAGGGTACTTCTCCTCCTTGGTCTTGTTCAAGCGGTTGACAATCGCGTTCTCGCGCTGGCTGACATACACGCGCTTGACCTTCTTGTTGTCCTTGAAACCCACCTGGCCGGTAGCCATGGAGCCGTCTTTCTTCAAGTTCGCCCAAGGGGTGTAGATGATGGTGATGTTGTCTTTCTTGTTGCCCTCGATCGAGTTGGCTTTGGTCAGCTGCGCGCAGTCCGTGAGCAGCGCCTCGGGAATGGCATCCCAGGTCTCGCCGTCGCGCATGCGCAGGTAGATGTGGGCGGAAGAGAGGTTGTCGACGTGGAACCAGACGTCTTCGGGCCAGCCGTGGGCGATCAGGTCCTCATCTCTCTCTAGCAGTTAGCTTGATTGTCTTTCTGTGTTGGTAAGGCGGGAGTCGCACTCTCTACTTTGTCTTTGCCGACGTAGATGTACGCCGAAGGCTTGACGATGTTGCTCTTGAAGTAGTACACCATGTTGACGATTGATCAGGTCGTTGTGTGGTTGTGACAACAGATCTTGTTCAAGAAGATGGAAGTGGCATGTGAAATCGGTCCCGCGCGGAGGCTTTCCGCCCGTGTTCACAAGAGGCCAGCGTCACTTAGAGATCGAAAGTGGTAACTTATAGCTCCCAACTACATGTACATATAACAAACACCAATCGGCTACTGGACCACACAAAATGGCCCTCATAGCTAACCTGATCAACATTGTTGGTCTCATATTTCTGTCGCATGCGTACGTCTCCAACACCAACATTTCATCCAGCAAACAGACCTCCACTAACCACCCTCCAGCGTCTACAGCGCCTACGAACACTCCCTCCTAGCCTCCGCGAGCACAACACCCTCTCTCCGCCTCCCCAACGAAGCAGACACCACCAGCAAACTCAGCCTCCCCATCGACATCACACTCGAAACTCTCTTCTCCGTCCTCCTCCTCTGCGTAGGCGTCGTTCTCTCCAGCCCAGACCTCAAACCAATCCAATGGAGCGCATGGGCCGGCAACCTGGAGCGCAGCAAAGAAGCTAGAATCGTGCAAGAGGCCGGCGTGGCGCCTGGAAACCCTTACGCGCAGCTGGAAGACAGGCCAGGGTTCTGGGATCCGAGGGGTGCGAGGAAGGCGTTTGGGCTGTGGGTTACTGAGGGCTCGAAGGCTGGGAGCTCGTGAACGGTTCAATTGGAAAGGGCTAGCGAGACTAGCAACGGGCATCTACTGTATCTAGCATGGAACGCGGAATGCAAATCGCGGTCCACAAATAGACCTTTTTGTCAGTTCGTTTCTCGTGCCAACCTTGGAGGTCGCATCCACAGCTGAACGCTGCTTACAACGCCTTTGTTTTTCCTGAGGAGTTCAGCTACTGGCATTCAGCCATTATGCTTGGCGATGTCATTTATGCTCTACATATACATTCATTTTCGCTGTGTTCTACGAATAGCAGATCAGGTCATCCTTCCAGTCGCTCATAATCACATTGTATCAAATGTGACGTTAGGTATGATTTTGATGGCAGCAGAGCAAAAGGGCGGACTGTGAATTTGTCGATGTTGCGAATATCGTTTTCACGCTATCTGATATATCCTTCAGGGACGAGAGTCCGCTTCGACAATAGTCTGGTCTATCCGTGAAGTGATGGCACAAAAAGCTCAGACTTGCCACTCCCCACTACTCTTTGCTGTCCTGTCGGTGGTCTTCTTTGGGACCAGGGTTTCGCGAGCGGTGACATGACTGCTCAGCGTCGTCTCGCTCGAAAACATGCCACACAGGTGGTCCGTAGAAGCCGCAATTGGAAGGGAGAGGCTGTGTGTAGGTGCCGCGCTTCCGCTGTGTGCGTTGGATGCGTGATGTGGAATCCCTCGCCTTCTTTGCCAATTTAAGCAGCCTCAGAGACCCGATATGCTTGCTGATAGTTCCGAAAAAGGACGACTGTCGTCAGGTGGAGAAAGGGAGGAATGGCCAGGCCGTTCACTCGCGAGTAGAGGCCGAGCTTGCTGACGAATGACCGGTTGACGAAGGTAGCCGGAAGTGTGACCCGGTGCCATTGAGCCGCCAGGTTGTCGCCTCACCTGGCCCCCAGTGCATTCTGCATTCAAATGCCAGGCGCGACTAGATCACACTTTCCGCCTTCATGCACTGGGGCAAGGCTTCCAGGGCTTTGATGATCTCCTCAATATGCTCCCCGGAAGTATTGGCGAGGCTGTTCATCACCAGAGCGATTGCTTGAGGTGCTGCGATAGCCATGATGACGATGGTACGGTTGCTTGGGTTCGTTGAAAGGAAAGTGGCAAGGTGTGTGCAATTGCGGCACGCATTGCAAGCAACCCACCTTCAAAAATAGCGTCGATGCCACTGAGGGGAGTAGGGTTGGGCAGGGTAGCGAAAATTCGAGTGAGTGAGGTGCGGCAAGCCGGGCTGCGCAGATGGCGTGGCGATACACCTATCGAATCGCAGGAGCCTCCTCAATGACTCGCAAGAGTCGTATAGTACCGGTGGCCAGTTTTAGTTCCCCCTACGCCAAGGGATGATGCCCGATCTCGAAGATCCAGTACTGAGCCAGCGGCATTGTGCGATGTTCGAATCTTTCCCATTGAGTGATTACTTCATGCTTCACTCACCAGATGCTGTCAGGGAAAGCAATTTCACTGATGTGACCATGGCTCAAGCGCCAAAGTGACCGCCGCGCCCAGCAAATCCAAATCCGCCGCGGCCACTGCTATCAGGTCCACGTGGCTGCCTAGCTGGCTCACCTTCCTTTGGTGTAGAAGTCATCTCGCGCCTCGGAGTGAGCCTCCTACCCATGTCCTCAGGATCGAAGACTTGTGCATTGCCGGACAACTGTCTGGCCGGCGATTGACCAGCAGAGGCCGGTCGGCTATTGATGTTGCTATGCTGCTTTCCTCGTGGTTTCCTGTTATCACGTCCCTGGGAGCTTTCCCTTGAGGTTGTATTGGGTGTGGCCGGATTCGAGGATCCCATGATGCGTTCTCTCGCTTCGGCGTATTTCTTCACTTTTTCTTCGCGCTCAATGGCAGCTCTGCGTTTGCGTTCCTCGAAGCTGGCTTCGTTCTTTTTGCGCGCTTCTTCTTCGCTGTCATCGTCGTCCACGCCGTTCTTCGCAGCGGGCTTTCGACTCAGCAGCATCATTGGCTGCTTCGGTTCCTGCTTCAAGGGCACGGCGCCTTGAGATTCTAGCCACAAGTTGCGACCTGGGTTCTCTGCTGAGGCCCATAGTTCTTTCTGCAACTGCTGATGCTGTGCTCGCTTCTCTGCTTTCGACAATCGTGCTGCTGGAATCTCTGGCTGCTTGGGCTCGGGCCTCTGTCGAAACATATCAGACACATGTTCTTCAAACATGCATGTACAGGATACTCACATCTGCAAGCTTCTCCCAGTCATCATCCCATGCGTCTGCTGCCCCACCTTTGCTCATGTTGTAGTTGTGGAATGACTACGCAGTAGATGTGTGCGAATGAGGGAATTCCAGAAGGTCGATTATCAGGCCGACCTGCACGCAACGTCTCAGAATAATTATAAAAGATGCAGCAATGTTGTCTATACCGCAGTTCGGCTGATGCAAGCGCATTTCGGGCGTGATGGGTAGAAATAAGGGCCCGTACCCCACATGCGTCGCCGTAAAGGGAAGGATGCCGCAACTCTAACCGAGCATCGGCTTCACTTTACGCCAACCGATAGCAGCATCACTATCAGCTACCAACACCGATTCGGCCAGTCGCCTCACTTTTACCGCGCACCGCCACGCCCGCCAACAATGTCAGGTATGTTTTGTCATTCACTTACCATGTCACATGACAACCATCACTAAACAAACGCCAGCTCCCGCCGACCAAGACAGCCACATGACATCCTCTCCACCAGCACTGCTCAGCCCCACCGAGTCGCAATCGCAATCACAACCACAACCCAACATGCCCACCGCAGCCTCCGGCACCCACCTGGCGAACTCTAACGGCAAACGCCCTCACGGTGCTCTCCTGAACGGCGCAGAAGAAGCCGAAGCTGTCGAGACCATGCCAAACACCGGCAGGACCAACGTGCCCACGCAGACTCACCCCAGCAGTGGTTATCGCTGGAGCAGAACCGAGGACGAGCCGGGCTATGCTTGGACGAACAAGAAGGCTTTGGACGAGATGGGCAGAGCTTGGGATGCTCTGGCGCACAAGGACATTGCGGTGAAAGGTGAGCTTGATTGTTTGCGTGGTTGTGTGCAGCAAGACAACAAAGCTTACAGATGTGACTACCCTAGGCCGCTTTGGAGACCCACTCGAGGTCGCAGAGAGAGAACCGGCGCTCCTCGAGAGCTTGAAGCAGAAGTGATCTCCTGCGATTGAACTATTTGAACATTGCTGCGTTTTAGCGAAGGTGCATGGGAATGGAAATGAGCATCAGGAACCGTGGCAACAGGCACGAGCATTGAACAGCGCACGACGAACAATCATCGCATGACGACACGGATCGTCAAGGCGAAGGCGATTCTTCTGTCAGGTATACAGGAACAATGCAGCAACAAAGCTGCGCAAGTATCCCATCGCTTTTATCTGCCTCCTCTTGTCTCAAATAACAGACCCACTTCATCGATACCCGTAAACAATCTTCATTACTTCAAAAACCTAGCATCCACATACCTCGCCCCAGACCACCCATCACCCAGCACAGTCTCAATCGCAACCGGTCTCGCAATCGCCTCAGCAAAACTCGCCCTCTCCCCCTTCGCCCCAGGTCCCTTGTTCCCATACTCCGCAAAAGTAACATTATCCAACCTCTCATCCCCAACATTCCAAACCGCCCATCCCTTCGAATTAACAACCCTCCCCAACCTCGACCTCTGAAACACAACCCTCGCCCAACTCCTCCACGGCCTCCCAAGATAGTACGCGCCATCAGCAACCTCAGTCCCCGGCGCAGCCTCCACCCGCGACTCGTTGATAACGTACCAGCCCGAGTCGTTGCTCGATCGGCCTGAGGCTGTCACCCAGCCAGCGGTCACGTTTGGTTCGAGGAACGGGACGACGCCAATATCACATTTCTCAAACCAAGCCTGTGCGCGCTGGCCGAAGATGAAATCCGTGGCGCCTTCGATGTAAGTTTTGGCGTAGAGCTGGGCGCCGGATTGGGCGAGCAGGGTGTCTTGGTAACCGGTGAAAGAGCAGGCGTAGTAGCCTTGTTGCTGTGGATGATTAGGAGAGTCAGTGGAACGCTCTTTTTCTCTCTTGGTTTACTGCATCTGGCTTTGTTGCGTGTGAAAGAAGGAGTACTCACACCAGCTTGCGCGCTCACGGCAACGGCTTGCGAGCCTGGCCCGAAAGCGTTCTTGACATTGACGTTGTAGAGTTTGAAGTCGCTCGTCCAGACTCTCAGCGTGGCCGTGAGGTCGTTGTTGGGTTGTGTTTTCTGGCTTTGCGAGGCGATGATCGTGACCTCGTTTTTCGAGTACTTGGTATCGTCTCTAGTATATCCGAGGACGGTAAGTGGTCCACTGAGCTTGGGAATATAGACCTGTTCGGCGTAGGTGCCTGGGTGTATAAAGATCACCTGCTCGTTGGCTGTGGTGTTGGAGAGCGCTGCGACAGCGGCAGAGATGGTGGTGAATTTCTGCCCTGTGCCTACTGTGAGAGCGCCTGGAGGTGCGGTCTTGCGACTTGCTGCGAGAGCTAATGAGATGAGGCTTAGACATGTCGCTAGGATCTTCATGGTGGGCGGGTTCTGGCACTTGATAATGCTTTTGAGTATTGTAGGCCTTCCGGACTGAGTATAAAGGCAATGGTACCCATTTTGGCCACCACTTTTTGTACTACCATCAGTTTCGTCGTCGAATCAACGGCAGACGCAAGACAACAAATTAATCCGTTGACGGGATATAGGAAGAGGGGTCGTCCTTGGGAGATGGTATAATTGCTGGATGAGCTATGTGAAGTCAAGTCTATAGACGTGGTCTGATTGGTGGAACGATTAATGGGGCTTCCGCGAAGGTTGATATATACTTGGCAGTCGACCGACTTCGCGGTCCGCACTATGTCGCATGATCTGTGGAGAAGATGGAGATCGATCCGAGGTTACTGACTTGATGGACTCCGTACCTAAGGCAGTAAAGCCTGGCGTTGAGAGACCTTGGGCAAATGAGTCGTTCGACTTGGCAATTCACCGCGGATCGCTGAGAGGATTGCAAGAACTGCCTTCCACTAGTAATACATTTTATGTAGCAATTCACTTTCAGTCTTGCAGAACAGATACTCTGTTCCACGAAGTGAGTGTCTCGTACCTGGCCATAAGGTCACTGCCGCCGCGGCTGGCACGGCAATAGCTGAGTAGCATTCATTCAGCATCTTCTCATAAAGACGAACGCTGCAAGAGCCGCAAGGTGTACAACCACTAAAACGAGCGGTAGAGGACGCAAGAAACCACGCATGACTTCTGCATGACGCGGTTCTGCTGGGCTATGTTCGACCTCACTGCTGTCGGAAGCAACGATCTCCGCGTAGGAAGGTGGCGGCGCATGCGACACAGCTTTGATCGACTTGATGGTGAGGCTGAATTCACCTTCCTGGGTTCCAAAGAAGCTGGAGGATGATTAGCGATCGCAGCGTACAACATATCAGCCGCTGTGGCAAGACTCACCTTCTCATCATGATGCTGAACCTCTTGATTTTCTTCAAGTCGATTGGCTCGGCATCTTTCTTGAGCTTTCCACGGTAGGTGGGATTCAGTGCGGACCAGGGAATGAAGATGGTGTTGTTCTTTGCGTGGTCAGGCACGGTCTGAGGTGGGAGTTCGAAGTCACATTCCCAAGAGATTGTGGCTTGTTCACGACCAGTGTCGGGGTCTCGTGACAATAGAGTGTCTTTCAAGATCAGTGTATACCGCTTCTCTGATTTATTGTTAGCTTTCAGTATTCAAGATCGCCCTAGCCCTGCAAAGAATTAGACGCCAACGCGAGACTCACTGTCGCCCTTGGCCACCTCAAGCTGTATGCCAGCATAGTCGGACAAGTCCCAAGTCTTCTCCTCGCTGACCGTACGCTGTGACGCAAAGCCCGCGCCGCCAAGCGTCTTGATATCGAGCTCGCCATAGAAGCGGGCGTTCTTCTCGTCGCGCACAAGGTAGCTCTACGAAACAAGACACTTCAGCACATGCTCGTCCACTGCAGAGAGAGCGTAGCCACCAGCCTTCTCGTGCATAGCATCGAATTGGGGTCACGACGTACCTGCGACTTGCCTCCCCTCACCCGGTCGTCACTAGCCGTCCATTCATCCTCGTGCCAGCCCCTACACGGCAGAAACAAAGGCTGATTAGTAACACGACTCCATTGATAATCCTCAAAGCCGAGGCGTGGGAGGCGGTGGCGGAGGCGGCCGAGCATATACGACCTGGCCACCACCGAGCCACGTGGGAGAGGCGTAGGCGAGACGCATGGTAATCGGGGCACATGGCGGGGCGTTTTCGTTTTAACTCACTTGTCGCCACCGAAGAGCACGATGCTCTGCGGCTGCTTCTTCTTCTCGTCTCCGAGCGGCAGGGCCATGATTAGATAAGGTAGGCGACCGGTGAGGACAGACTGGATGTGGTGGGTATTATGCTCTAGTGGGGCGGAAGATGCCTGGGTAGCAGTTCAGAGGGGTGTTGAGGATGCGATTGGCGTTCCCTCAGCAAGATGCGGCTTGGTAGGTATGGGTCTTGGTTGTCGCGAACGCGGTCTATTTCAAACGCCGTCTGTCTTTCCCCGCAGTTCGACAAGATGGCGATGATGGCGTTGGCGTGTGGAAAGGCAAAGCAAAGAGGACAGCCAGCCTGACTCGCAGATCCGGCTCGCCTGCCGCCTACCGAGCGAGCATATGCTGCCTGCCTGCAGTGAGCCTACCTACATACATACGCCGACGAGGTGAAAGAGGCAATGATGCTTCTCTGCTTCTTCACTGCATCTACCGATGCTGACGCATCTGCCCATCTGCCGAGACACCTTGCTCGATTGGGGCGTGATGATATAGAGCATGCGCACGCGCTGCACAACCTACTCCTCACAGTGAGACACGTTCGCAGGCGGCTTGCAAGGCATCGTGATAGTGCTTGTGCAACACAACATAAGGTAACCACCGCGAACCCGACTCGGCTCGCTCGGGCGGCCGCTGCCAGCTCAGAACCGCTGGTGCAGCTGTCTTCCGCACTCGCCTAACTCCGTCGGCGGCCAGCCAGCCATAGTGCAGCGACAAGGGCAGAGAGCAGGGCACCGGCAGGGCTGTTTTGCGCGGCAAGCCATCCGTTCGCACATGCGATGGGGAAGCGAAAGCGGGATAGGCCAAACCTCGTAGAGCCACTTCTAGACGCAGCTTCAGGATCAGGTCCGCATGGGACCACCTGGAACTGGCGAGCGACAACTTGGTACCCAGCAGCGCGTACCTTGGCCGCGACCGCCATCTGGCGACCTGGCGAGTGGACAGGTTTGCGGCCTACGTACGTATCTAGCTGCACTGGCTTTCTCAGCCTTGGAGGATTGCCTTGCCAGTTGGCTGTGTGACAGCGAAAGAGTTCGAAAGGCTGAACGAGCGCATACCTGCAGAGGCAGTGATATGCGTTTCGTATGCTCAAAGGCAGCCAACGCAACCTTACGGTTCTTGCATGGAAAACCAGCTTCAGATTCCCAATGCCACCACTACCCGTTTTGGGGGCTGAGTTTCAACGCCGTGGTTCCGCTTCAGACAAGGCGCAAGATTTTAGGGTTCGCGCGGCGCATGTCGATCGATTTCCGACGACAGCACCTGATAGCTCTATTAGCAAGCAATGAGGAATCACGACTGCAGCTGTTTGCGAACGCGGAAAAGCATGGATGGCTAAGTGGAAGGCAGACGTTGATTGAGTTCTGTGCTATGGAAGCGTTATCCGTTCAGCTGTGACACTCCTTCCTTCCATCGAGGTACCGTCCCTCGCCAACACCTGGCTGCTGCGGCTTGTCTGTCCACGCGGCCAAAAGTGGCCCAGCGAGCGTACAAGTCTTCGAATCTGTCTCAAGTGTTCCGGCTGCCCTTGTGAGCTGCTTCGGATCGTAAAACATAAATATAACTCCGTTGGCTTGCCGAGTGAATTCGGGAACACTTCCGCCCGGTCTATAGTGGTTGCGCGTCTCGGCGTGGACGCTAAATAAAGCAGTGAAAAGGACAAGAAAAGAAAAGGAAAAAGAAAGAACCCCGCCGTTACCCGCTTTCGTAAAATCGTTCGATCGTATAGGATTGATTAAAGGTCGTAGTGGTCGTTCTTTCGTATCCGTACTTGCATAACCGGATTTTTTTCAAGTGCGTTCGTAGAAGTGCATGGGTGGAGTCCGCGCCATTGACTCCGGAGTCCGCGGATAGCTTAGGCGGTTTGGCGGCGAGTGCTGCTCGATGGAATCTGAGAGCGAGGGCGTCTGTCGCATGATCAGCCCGAGCTCAAGAACGTCGTAATCCCGGTCATTGCGGGTAGCTATAGCTGCGCGCATACGACGCGGATGGGTGAGTGGTGGTGTTACTCACGTAGGCAGCCGTCATGTCTTGGTAGGATGGCCCGGCAGTGGTATTGACATCGACACCAGCGATTGAGGCGTAGCTCATGCTGAACGGGTTGATTTCGTCTTCTGCGTAGAACTCCTGTTTGATGGGTGTGGTTGCGATGCCGTTGTACATCTGGTGCATTGGCTGGACGTATGAAGGGTAGAGTGGGATGTCCATTGTGGGTGGCATGTTGCAGTATGCGTTGGCTTGTGAGTATGCGACGTAGTTTGCGTTCGCTTCGTTTCCACCCATTGAGGCGTATGAGAAGGGTGGCGGCGATGTTGAGAGTTGGCGTGTGTACTGTTGTGAGAACATGCCGCGATCTTCTGAGGAAGGAAGCACGTATGTCTGTGCCATGACATCTGGAGTGTGGTCACGACGCAGCTGACTGCTGGTCGATCGGGGTCTCGAGTTACTTGATGAAGACGCATGAATCGATGCAACGGAATCTGACCTCGCAAGCTCGACCGGATGCTGTTCGGGTGATGCTGAGCTGGAGCCTGCACGACGTTCGAGGTCTTCCAGGCGCTTCTTCAGCTTCTTGCCTGTGAATTGGTCAGCCGTCTGTGTGGGACAATTATGAGCGGCGAGGCAACTTACGGTAATTGCGTTGAGCGATGCGGTTTTGTATTCTTCTACGCTCGGCCAGGTCTGAGATCTTTGTCCAGTCCTCATTGGGGTTGGCACTCGCACTGAAGGCGCTGCTGGTGCTGTGGGCGGTGGGATATTGCTTAGGTAGCTCTTGTTGAGAAGCGTACTGAGGAGGATACGAGTATGTTGAATGGCGAGACATGTCTGGTCGGTTCATTGTGGATGTGTTCTTGGTTGTGTTTAAGACAGTACTGGAAGGTATGAGGCCAGGAACAAGAGAGCGATGGGTCGGTAGTTATCGGTGGAGAAGCTGGTTGCCTGCCAATACCAGAGGTGGTGTCGGGGTCGTTCGAGCTCCATATAACAAATCAAGCGATGCTCAGGTCACTGGCGCAGCCTGCTGAAGAGAAGGGCCCGGGCGGAACGGCATCCCTGCACCTGCACCTTGGGCCATGTGTAGAGCGAACGCCCTTCGCGGATGCTAGCCACCCCTGCTCCAAATACGGTCTGTCCGCGCGCCGGCCTGCAGAAGGCTTGCTGCTGCGCATCACCGAGTGCGCCGCCAGCCAGCCCAGCTCTGGACGCCTTGAGACTCCAGTGCGCAGACGCATCCTGCAGGCCTCACACCATGGGTCGCCTACACCTGGCGGTGGCCACACTCGCGAGCTAAGAGCGGTACCTCCTACCCCGCCTCTCTGCTGCTGCTTGCAAGGCTGAGGATGCGTGCCCGGAATAACACGCTTTGGTTGTTTTTGGCCCATATCAGAGTTCAGAGTTGTGTGTTGGTCGTCTGAAACTGCGCACGAGCGTCTACGCGTGGTCGCTGACAGAACGTCTCATACCGCAAATACCACGCACCTATTCAGTAGTAATCCAGCGAGCGGGCAACAACGTGTGCGATGATACACCGGAATGCCCGCACGGAGGCGGTCGGCGGGCGTAACTCCATCACCGACCTCTCTCCCGTAGACGACACCGTCCACGGCGATATCGTTGCGAAATCCGGTATCGTCGTCGCGATGCGTCAACAGACACGATCAGTCATCCGCGTTGTAATGCACGCAGCGACGGTGGATTGGCTGGCATCGGCGGTACTAACACGACTCGTCGTGAACCTTGATAGCATGCCGGAGGCTCCCCACCAACACTACTCCAGCTGGGCACTCGACTACTGGTCAGCTAATCTGTCCACAGGCAAGCGTGCTACCGCTGTTATCCTGTGACGATGTGCAAAAGCGCGTGTGCGCGGAACAAACCGATGAATGAGCATAACTCCTGCACGGCGTGCACAAGAGATGTGCCGGCCTATCACAGGCCTGCGGACAGCACGACACCTTTGCAGCTTCACCGACCGCACCCATGGCAGCCACAAGACATGCCAGGTCTCGAGATATGCGCCAGGGCCTATCAGCCCTACGCTCGGGCAGGTGGGGGAGCCCAAAGGCGCGAAGATGCAGAGGGAGGCTGCAGCTTGTACTTTCTTGGTCATCGGTCTAAGTTTAGCAGCTCGCTGTTACGTAGGTCACGCATGCGGTTTAGCTGTCGATCGTCTCAAGCCAGCGAGAGAGGATGGACAAGCGTCTCACCCCGTTGCGTTGTAGCACAACGCTCGCACATGGCAGCCAGCCCTACGTGTTTCATGGCGTCTGGCAGTCAGCACCATATGCTGGACAAAGTGCTCACTGTCATCGACGACACGTGGTGCGTAGGGATGAGCAACATTCTCCCAGGCCGTGGGCTCAATGTGGCTCCTCGCCCTGCTGCAAGACAGCGCAAGAAAGATGGCATTGCTGCCTGTCTCCGAGCGCTGCTGCGGAATGCTTCCCAATCGCGACACCGCTCGCAATTGACTCAATTGCTCGCAATAAATCTTCAGCCGTACTTACGAGGCAGCGAAGACTGACTTTACCAATTGCGGGCTGTGCTCTGCTCGGAATCTGCCCGGTTTCGCTACAGCGTCGCTAAATCCTCGAATCCCGCGCGACCTCAGCCGCACGCTATTTTGCGAGCCACGCGATACCTCGCACACCCAATTCACAATAATGTGCCCATGGTACCATGCCGCCGGCTTCGCACGAAATCTGGCTCCGATCCTTCACGGGGAGCATTCCTGATGACCAGAACCCGGATTCCGTCTTTGGAATCAACTCATGAGACATCTCACAAAACACACGCGCGCGTGGCCATCCACATATTATTGACCAGGATCACTCGACGGCCCCCAATCAATGCTTAGAAAGACGTTAACTACATCGGTCTAACAAATACTCCGGCTACATCACACCTCGGATGAGAAAAGTCCCGTGGGAACACGATTGCATCTGCAGGCTGCAGCCACGTGTTTCTCTCGCTTAGGTCGTTTTCGTTCAATCCTACCTCCTGTTGCGGTGGCCTGATAGGGTGCTCCGTCCGCCATCGTATTAAAGCAGGCATTAACTCGGCGATGCCGGAATCCTGCCAGCCAGCGTTACGTGACGTGGTATTCGAATTCGCTTCAGCTGTGCGATGAGGAATAATGAGCAATTGCGCATGAGTGATAAGGCTGTGCGGCTCTTGGCTTCCAATTGGTATCCTTGCGCAACAGACCTTCCACGGAATGGACTGCATGAATTGACAAATGGCACGTAAAGGCCTACTACGAACGCGGCTGTACAATATAGATTTGTAACAATCCTGGCAGTCAATTGCAGTGCCGAGACATGCCTACAAATTACATGTATAAAGCATATCATGTTATAGGACTGACGATTTGCCTATTATGTACAAGCGTTTCATCTAATATCGATCGGATTGAGCCGCTTTAGCGAGGCATTCGCGCAAGCAAGCAATCTAGAATCTGATGAGGCTGCATGGGAGGAATGAATCCGTTACTTGACTAATCAGTCGAGCTCTCTGGGTCGGCTCCACTTTATACAGCTGACTGATCACGGCAGAGCATTTCCTGTTTGCGATCTACTTGCTCTCTTGAGGCCAATGCATACGCCATGCTAAGAGGTGTGACTATACTCAACACTTGCTACATACAATTGATAATCACAAGTCTGCACATGGTCTCTCGATGGGCTATGCAGCCAGCTTAAGTCTAGACTCGAAGATCGTAGGAGGTTGGTTATCGAGGGACTCATAGACATTGAGGAGTATCTCAGCGGCAAGGAACCCTGTTTCAATGTGCATAGCTGCGCATAGCAGCATTCGAACATGTTAACCTATGCGTACATGTAGACTTATGAGCTAGAACTATGTATATGTATGTATTGAGTGGGAAACAGGGATAACCCCACAGGGTTAGTGTCGACAGAAGTGCCATCGTCGAAAGAGTACAACAATACACATGCGCTTTTGACGTTGCGATTTGCAATGCGTGGCTACGTG
This sequence comes from Cladosporium cladosporioides, assembly GCA_002901145.1. Taxonomy (NCBI): domain Eukaryota; kingdom Fungi; phylum Ascomycota; class Dothideomycetes; order Cladosporiales; family Cladosporiaceae; genus Cladosporium; species Cladosporium cladosporioides. The sequence continues at coordinate 806,536 of NOXB01000017.1, forward strand.
ACAGGACTGTCCGATTTGAGAATCAGCATGCTGGTCAACCTTGCTGTTCGTCTACTCTGACCGTCGTGGCTTCCAATGTCTCCAACACCGCCCTACACCCGATGGTGCCGCAACTCCCGACACCACCAGTTCAGCTTCGGGCTCAAGTGATACGGCTTCAAGAGATTGCCCGACCACCAAGCATTGATGCAGCATTGACAGACCGCTTTTGATGACATGCCCCGGTCACTCAGCCATCACACAGGAGGCGGGTCCGCCAAACAAGACTTCCAAATACACGTTATATCAGTTTCTTATCTTGCATGTCGGCCGTACTTGCTGACGACGTCGCCATGTTCCTGGTACTCATTCCAATCGAGATGGGACGTTTATAAGGAGTTCTACGTCACGTCTTCATGCGAGTATGCAGCCACCAACATCTGTCAGCAACTGTCACCGACGAGCCGCACGGAACGGACGGCGTCAAGACTGTTACACGGACATGATTTGAGAACGACATCTTACAAGCAACACTCGGAACATACCAAATAGCGCTTACATCGCCCTGTATGTTTCGAGAAGCCTTGCGGCGAAGCTTCCGCGTGCATCGCCCTGCATCTCACCGCCTCCCGACCGGCACCCACAGTGCGCCCTACGCACAAGCAACCACAGCGATGAATAGCTACTTGATCTGTAGCCTATCACCGGGAGACCGTGCCTGCTTTTCAAGCCATTGCGTTCTGACTGTGCCGCCAAGAATGTCAGACTGAGCTTGTTCGCTGCTAAGCCTTTGCCAGGGCCCTGTGTGAGACATCGTGTTTGTTGTCTTTCGGCCGACAGAACACGCACCTCTCAGCTCAGCCACGATATCGAAAATGGTACGGGGCTGTCGAAGCGGCTGCGATCCCCGATGTTCTTGGGATGCTACCCAACACGTGGGTATCGGACGTTCTGAAGATCCGACGAGAATGTTGTCTTCACTGGCTGTAGAGCGGCTCTGGTCATCTGACAGCGCAGGCGACTCTTGTTGCGCGAACAAGTGCGCATACATGCTCTTCAATTGCAATTCTATTCGGAGTTATACCGGGAGGAAGATCGTGAGCATGGCTTCAGTGCCATTTGTTGGATCCAGGTGGCTTTTCAAGGTGTACTGAACTGGTACCAGAGATAGATGCCTTCAAGGAATCTGCACATGAAGAGACCTCCTTTTCGAGCAGCGTACCCTCGAAATGAGTTACGTGGGTCTTCTAACCGTTTGGTGCAGTATCGAACATCTTGGAAGACGCCGTAGACTTCGGTCGTGGAAGCATGCCGACTGAGGGTTTGCATGATCGCTTCCCAACTGTTCAGATTCGGCTTCCTTTGCCAGAGATGAGATAGTCGCCATTCCAGACATCTGTGCTTCAGCTATTCGCGTCCAAGATTGCCAACGCCGAACCGTTACTGGAGCCTCAGTGGCCCGCAACTAACATAGCATAAGCTTTCTAGAATCTGGATCGATTGGTATCTGTGCATCGCAGCAGATCTGGTGACATGCATCAAAGCCAAGAAATCAACAACGACGCGTTCTCGACTCGCTAGGAGTCGAGGGAGTATAAAAACGAGTGTACACAAAAGCCGGCAGATCGGAGTGTTGATGTCATCGATGCTATAAAGTTGGAACCACAGATCTATTCTCGCTGGCACACCAGATATCAACCACCACACTACTTCCGCACGATCTGCCGAGTTTTGAAGAGAGGAAACACACTTGCGAGCAGCGCGGTAGTCACGGCACTTGTCGCGTAGCAAATAAGTCATTACGGGTTCGTTTCTGTGACGCGACCCTTTATTGTTGACGAATGCGCCGTTACCGTTTCGGCATCACTATGACCGAATCCGGCCGTCTTCAACCAAACAGTGTTTCAAATCATAGGAGGTAGAATTTCAAGATTGCTCACAACATCCACGTGCTAAGCTCATGCAAGTTGCAACGCCTTTGAACAATAATAAAGGATGCAGACGGCACACTACTTGCAGTGATCGGGGTTAAGTCCGCATCATGCGCCAGTGCACTCTCGAGCTAAACCCTTAGTTGATAGTGCACGATCACATCCCGTCTCGAGTGGACCAAGCACTTTCAAGCTGCCGACAATGAGATAGGGGTCACGGTCTATCAACAAAGCGACTGGACGAGCATGCGAGTTTGTCGAACTCCAGTGTCTTGACTTTCGAACAAAGTACAGCGACAATTACTTACCAAGACGTTGAGGCCCCACGTTGCAAGTCGTGTTGCAAATTTGGAGCTTGCCAGCGTCGACATCAAATTTCGATGAGTTCAGATCTAAGCATGATCGACATCCAATTCTCTGAACTGCAGGAACCCGAAGTCCGTGAAGTCGCAACCAATTCGACACCATCACGTCACATCACGATCATTCTCGAATCACTTCACAACCCACCACTCCAAAACCGACCAAATCGAGTGTCGCAAAGACAAGCTTTTCGCGAAAGCAGGGCGCTGTCGTACATGAGCGGCTCGGAAGATGCGATCTCTATGTGCCGAACGAGCAATAGGCGATCTACGCTCGCAAATCTCTCGCGAGTCACTCTCAAGATGGCCCTAAGTGTTAGTTCCCCGTCGATCAGATCGTGGAACTCGATATCACACGCTACACGGTTTCTTTGGGACAGCGTTAGCTTGTGCACGTGGAGATCCCGTTGTTCACGAAACAGTCCGCTAGTCTGATGTCCCAACAAACGTCCGGAACTATATAGTATTCGCCGTGGTCTTTTTGTCTACACAAGCTCTCGTCCGTAGGTCTCTTGACACGATACAATTTGCCACTACCTGGCACTTTATACTGGTATCTTGATCCCAGCCCATTGAGAATGCCTGCGTTTGGAAAGATCGCCACGGAGGCTCTGGCCGCGAGAGGCTTGTTGTCTGGGCTCGGCGAGACTGTCAAAGATGTGACTTCAGATCTAGAGGGTGCCGTCTCAGGTGCCACAGGCAGTACGTCCAAGTTGATACCACGATAATTCAGGAGGCTGACTTTGCAACAGGCCTCAAGGACCTCGGAATATCACTGCTTGGTACAACAGAAGCCAAGACACTGCCTGACTTTTTGACCAACAACCCCATGACCGATGGCTTTCCATGGGGCAGCAGAGACTCGAAGAACACGAACTACTACGACATGAGTGCCATTCCCAATACAGGAGTAACACGAAACTACGACTGGACCATTTCGTCACAACCTTGTGCGCCCGACGGCGTCACCATCGACTGCGTTTTGGTCAACGGTCAGTTCCCGGGCCCTCTTGTGGAAGCCAACTGGGGAGACTGGATAGAAGTAAAGGTCAAGAACAATCTCACCGAGCTTGAAGAGGGCACTGCGATTCACTGGCATGGCTTCCTTCAGAAAGAAACACAATACATGGAACGGTGTCCCGGGTTACGACCAGTGCCCTATTGCTCCAGAAGGAGAGTTCACATACCGCTTCAGAGCTTCGTTGTACGGTTCGACATGGTACCATTCTCACTACTCGGCGCAATACGGCAGCGGCATGGTCGGCCCGATGGTTATATATGGCCCGAAGAACGCAGATTACGAAATAGATTTGGGACCTGTGATGGTTATGGACTGGTACCACCAGAACTACAAGGATGCTATTGATGGCCTATTCCAACCGTTCCCGAACGCAGTTGTCCCCAGGGCTGATTCAAACACCATCAACGGCAAAGGATCATACGGAGACGTCGAGGCACCGATGATCCCAACCTTCAACTTCACCTCCGGCAAGACTCATCGCCTGCGTCTGATCAACCCATCTTCTGTTGCTGTCCAGAAAATCACCATCGATAACCACAAATTCCAAGTGATTGCCAACGACTTTGTTGAAATCGAGCCATATACTACCGACGTGATCACGCTGGGCGTTGGACAACGCAGTGATGTTATCGTGGAAGCTACTGGCGACTCGACTGATGCAGTCTATCTTCGCGCCTACCGGCCCGCCGACTGCGCTCTGAGCAATGGTAATGAGGAGGTCACGGCCACAATCTACTACGAAGATGCAGACCGCTCGGAACTACCTACCTCTTCCGCAGGACCGAACGCCTATGACAACAGTTGCAGTAATGACGATCTCAGCTTGACCAAGCCATACTATTCCATGAAAGCCGACGACCCCAGCGTGACCGAAATTCTTCCCATCGAGCTCAAGTCGAACGGAAGCCACCTTGTCTGGTACCAAGCCAACCGCACTTTCCGCATCAACTACAATGACCCGATCCTCCTCCGCGCCAACGAAGGTGATAACGATTACCCTGAGATCGAGAATGTGCACAACTACGGCACAAACAAGACTCTGCGCTTCATCATCGAGAACCCCGGCAACCAGTACCACCCCATGCACATGCACGGCCACAACATTCAGATCCTCGCACAAGGTCCCTGTACCAACAACGACACGGTCTTCGGCGGCAACCAGACCAGCAATCTGGAAAACAATATCAACGGCTTCAAGCACAAACGCAACATCGGCAGCTCAGACTGGCCCGGCGAGGCAGGCGAGACGATGGACAACTACGGCTCTTGCTGGGACGGCACAATCACCAACCCCGAGAACCCGCAGCGCCGCGATGTGCAGAACCTGCCAGCTGAGTCGTTCATCGTGATCCAGTGGAAGCAAGATAACCCTGGCGTGTGGCCTCTTCACTGCCATATTGCGTGGCACTTGAGCGCAGGCTTTGTGTGGACCGTTCTGGAAAACCCTGATGCCCTGAGGGACGAGATGGATATCCCGGATATCATGCAGCAGACGTGCCGCGATTGGGATGCATGGTCTCAACGAAATGTCGTTGATCAAATTGACGATGGTCTCTAGGCTTTGACGTCCAAGGAAGGCGGATGATTAAGCATCATTTCATAGTATTGGCTGCGTTCAGCCCACTTTCGTATTTCAATTGATCGTTAGGATGTTCAGCCTATCAGTCAGTGCCTCATTTGTTCTGTGAAGCAGTTATGTTCTCGCGCAACACGTCTATCTCTGTCTGCTTTCGTGTTGACATCATATAGTCCTCGGGTGCTGTGTTAGCTATGATATGGCGCCCTCACTTCCAGCTGCCTGGATTGCATCGGCACGAGCAGTAAACGTTCTAGGTAAAAATCCCTACTCGTAGGTCAGTGCATTTCCCGGCAGCCTTCATCACATGGTCGTACCCGCTGCTGTTGGCTCGAACTTGGGGTGATGCACCAGTGAGATACCTACGAAAGCATGCCAGTAAACTATTGACTGGCAGGCCAATAACATCGGGAACAAACCCAAGGACTACGATGTCGGTCATCGAGAGATGCTATGCGCGAATTCGTGACGATTGTATCAGCGCGTATAATGCCAATCTGTCCCTGTAATATCCTCTCTGACTTTGTAGTTCGCCTCAGCCGCTTTCAACACCCCAAGGTCGATGTCGGCCAGGACTAATCCCTCCGAACTATCCTTTATAGCATCAATAGCACCGACATAGGGTACAGCCACCTGTGATAACCCCACATACACATCCGACGGCCCACCAGCATCTGCAAACACGATCGCGCAGCTGTTCTCAAAGCACCGTGCCGTAATCAGGCTGTTGAGAAACAAGGACTCGTAATTCGGGTTCAGCTCCAATCCAACTCGATCCGATTCATCCAAGGTCCAGCAAGTGGGTACGATGATGATATCGGCACCGTCTCGAGCAAGCTCCCGGAATGCTTCGGGAAAGGCAAGGTCCCAACAAGCCAACATACCGATCTTTCCTATCGGTGTATCGATGGCAATATGCTTTTCTTGGCCACGCGACTGATGCGGTCGTTCTGTATGCCAGAGGTTTTTCTTGCGGTATGAGCCGAGGACTGTACCATCATTGGAGATAAAGTATGCAGTGTTGAAGAGTTGGAACTCTCCATGGGCATCTTTGAGTATGTTGTCACCAGGTAATGCAGCCTCAGATTTTGCCAAATGTCTTTCCACGATAGTCCCCGGAACAATACACACTTTGAGCTCGCGGGCCAGTTTGCAGTACCCATCAAGGTATTCATGATATTGCGACGCCTGAGCTATGTAGGTAGGATCCTCGGGCAAATAGCCATTCAGGTGGTACCTTTTGAGAAGATCAGAAAGGTTGAAGGGGAATGATTGTATGGATGCTCACTCTGGTAGAACGACCAGTTGCGCTCTTTGATAGGCCGCTTGACGGATGAAGTCGCAGGCTCTGCTGAAGTTGCCCTTCATGTCAAGCGGCTGAAACATATATTAGAACGAATGTATCTGTATGAATGTGTCGATGTTAATGTCTGTACCTTCGTGTGCAACTGGACGACTGCAACCCGTATCTTGGAAGCCATGCTGCTGGGAAGAGGAGAAATGTGTGGGTTTGGAGCCTATGTGTGGAGCGGAATCACAGAATATATAGATATAAAGCTGCAGCTCTGGAGTACAGCTTTTAGCGTGTTCCTATATGCGTGGTGACACAGCAATTCTCTACAGTTCTAGCTCATAAGTCTATGGACATCTCGATGTCGTATTATGCCAGTATCAGCAGATGTGGAATCGAGTCTTAATATCATTCCCTTAGAGATGATAGTGGACACTTCGGAATATTGGACTACCAGTATAGTCCTACCTGAAGCTCTCGTCTATTTCTGTAGATATTTGCCGCGGAGATAATCATGTTTGCAGACTTTTGAGTATCGACTGTATCTGTTGACCCAACATTCTCCCATACAACTTTATTCATCGAACGAACCGGTTGACATAGTCAGCTCCAAGCCCGATGGCCTGATACTGCTCCCTGGCTTTCTGGATCTTGCTAAAGACGTCCTCCACACCAACAGTATTTCCATCGACGTCCACATAAATGTAAGCACCTGTAACATGAAACATGGTGATCATTTCCTCAACATCTTCGGGAACCTCCAGCGTATGAATGTCTCCTGGCGGCTCAAATGCGTAACTCCCCTCCTCTGCCCACCATGAATGCTCGAGATAATGCCATCGTCCCTTCAGTACAGTTGCATGCACCGGGCCGGCATGGCGATGGCGAGAGAGAATTCCAGACTTGCGTACGCGGAGGAGATTGACAAAGTATCCCTGGCTGACGGAGAAGAGCAGTGGGCGGAACCAGACTTGATCAGATTGGGGAACCCAGAGTTGCTCGTCGCAATCTAGGGTTAACACGTCACTGACCACCAGATCTTCAGGGACGTTCGGAAGTGGTGGGCCTCGGTAGGCGAGAGCTTCACGTCCCGAGTCGATTTTGGAGGGAGACATGACGGATTCTGGAGGCTCGGAGAAGGATAAAAGCGAGATTGGCTGGAGCTGAGATGATTGGCGGTGATACATGTCACGATAAGTCTCACGATTTTATGTCTATTTGGACCGCAGCTGGAAGGGCCAAAGCCGTATTCCCGTGCACAATCCTCCACCCTCTACAGCGTCTCGGGCGCGCGCCCAAAACTATGTGTTCGCTGCTAATGCCACTATAGAGCTCGGGCGCTTCAGGCGCGCGCCCAGCCATGGCAGATCTCCCCTCAACTCTGTTCTCTGGCGGCACGTGGGTGGATACCTTATCTGTACTTTGGCGCTTAGGGCGCCTTGTAATGCTGACCCATGCAGATACTCAATTATGCGCTACCGGAAACACGACCATGTTGAATCCTGATACTGCAATCCTAGTACTGCTCGTAGTAGTTATCCTCTATCAAGAAGCACCGAACGGTGGTCGTCAAGTGCAGAGTGCCGATATCTGTCAGACTTCTTCATCCGCTACTACCTTCTCACACACATTGAAATTCCAGGCCCTCCATCATGGAGAAAGAAGACTGGTGGCGTGAGGCTGTGGTATACCAAGTCTACCCTCAGTCGTTCAAAGACACCACTGGCACGGGAAAGGCGATCTCAACGGCATTACTTCGAAGCTCCCGTACCTGAAAGATCTGGGAGTAGATGTTGTATGGCTCTCTCCGATCATGCATCGCCAATGATTGACATGGGATACGACATCTCCGATTACAGGGCAATCAATCCCGACTTTGGTACCATGGAGGACTGGGAGCGTCTGGTTGAGAAAGCCATCAAATTGGACTCAAGGTCGTGATGGATCTTGTCGTCAACCATACTTCAGACCAACATGCGTGGTTTCAGAACGCCATGGTAGGAGGAGACAAAAAGGACTGGTACGTCTGGCGTGGCAAAGGCAAAGATGGAAAAGAACCTAACAATTGGGGTGCCATCTTCGGTGGATCGTGTTGGGAGTGGAATGAGAAATTGCAAGAATACTACTTGCATGTCTTTGATGTCTCGCAGCCTGACCTCAACTGGGAGAATCCTGACGTCCGAGCTGCAGTGTGGGATTTGATGCGTTTCTGGCTAGACAAGGGCTGCGACGGTTTTAGAATGGATGTCATCAACTGCATTTCCAAAACGCCTGGCTTCCCTAATGCTCCTGTCACGGACACGCAAAGTCCGTATCAATATGGTCTCATCCATCGATTTAATGGACCAAAGGTGGCGGAATACTTGCGCGAGATGCACGAACAAGTCCTCAATCACTATCCGCATGCTTTCACCGTGGGAGAGGCGCCCGGTTTGAAAGATGCTGAGCAGGCACTGCCGCTAGTCAAAGATGGTAAGCCACTGCAGGTATGTCATCGTATCCTTCTCGTGTGTTACATTGTCGCTGACGCAGATAATTCAAGATGCTTTTTGGATTTGAACATATGTACATCGACCACCAGCCTGGCAAGACGTGCTTCAACTACAAGCCGTGGAAGCTCACGGAGCTCAAAGATATCCTAGGCGGTTTCATGGACTACAACCAAGCGCACGGTGGTTGGGACAGCTTGTATCTGGAGAACCACGATCAACCGCGAATCGTCAGTCGATGGGCTAACGATGGCACGTACCGAGATGCTTCTGCAAAGATGCTGGCAATTTTCCACGCCACTGGCCGAGGTACGCTGTTCATATATCAAGGACAAGAAATTGCAATGGCGAACCCGTCATCCTGGTCATTCGATGAACTCCGCGACTTAGAAGAGATCCAATACTACGAGGCGGTGAAGGAAAGGAACGGAGATCTCGAAGATGCGTTGAAACAGATCCAGCGCATTGGGCGGGACAATTCTCGAACGCCGATGCAGTGGGACGCAAGTGACAGCGCAGGTTTTACTTCAGGCACGCCGTGGATCAAGCTGAATGACGACTACAAGGTCTGGAATGTGGAAACTCAGCTTGCAGCCGAGCACAAGAGCGTACTCGGCTTCTGGAAAGAACTGCTCAAGATCAGAAAACAGCATCCCGCTCTCGTTACTGGCTCCTTCACAATGCTTGAATACGATAATCAAAGCGTGTATGCCTATGCGAGGGTCGACGACGCTGGCCAGTACCTTGTTGTATGCTCATTTTCGCAGGATGTGGTGACGTGGACAAGTCCAGTCGAACCGGGGTCATTGCTGCTTGGGAACTATGCTTTGAACGATGAGGATGCCGCTAACATGTTGAAATTGCGGCCATTCGAAGGCCGACTGTACTACTTAGCCAAGTAAAGAACACGCCTGATCTTCTGAAAACGCCGACTTGCGTACGTTACTACACCCGATGGTCAAAAGTCTGTACATGGCATTTCTCAATGGTCTCTCTGGCAAATCTTAGTCTGCGCTGGTATGACCACATTATCGTCTTCAATTTGGACACACTCCTGCTGTCATCTCACTGGTGGGTCTGTCTAAGCTGGATACATAGCTGTTGGCATGAGCACGGAAAGGTGTTAGGATATATGCAGACTAGAGATGTTCTTCCCATTGTGAAACTACGAAAGCTATAGGACAACGTTGACGTCGTTCCTCATCTGGCGCGTGACATCTCAGCGGAGACTATCATTGTGGTACGAAGATAGGCACCGGGTAGAACCTTCAGCAGTAGTCACTGATGTCAGAGCGTCCTCCGCTATCCCTTCAGGTCATATTCAGAGGCCCATGCTTACGACAGCCGATACTGTCATGGTTCGATACCAAGGCATACCTATACTTACGCGTTATGACTGTATGCACATGGTTATTGCAAGCCTCATCCTTGATTGAATTACCTCGGACATTAGCGAGAATTACCGATGAAGCAGTTGGCACAAAGGGCAGCACTGCTGAGAAGACGCAGGTGGGATATCAGACAGCCAGACCGATGGATCAAGATAAATGAAGAAAGTCACTATGTATTGATAGACCTCTCACGCTTAAAGTCGCCCTTCGATCAGCACAGGCCCATTTTCAGCAGTCTTGCATGATCGCAGCTCATACTCCTCCGTCACAATCCCAATCGCAGCTCCGAGAAGCTGTACAATGGATTTAATCTCTTCCCTCGTGACGATATAAGGGGGTGAGATGATGATGAGTTCCACGTCGAGCTCCCCGGTCTTGCCCAGATTGCCGAGCACGTTCAGCCCTAGTTCCGCTGCCACCTCAACGATGCGATTTGAAAAGTTGTCCTCTCTCGGAAAGGGCGTTTTGAGTTCCGTATCAAGTATGAACTCGACGGCCCAGAAAAGGCCACGACCTCGAATGTCGCCGACGTAAGGCAGACGGCCGAGCTGTTGCTGCAACTCGGACTCGAGGCACTGGCCCATTCTTTTAACGTTGTCGAGGATGCCATCACGTTTAATAATTCGCTGTACCGCGAGAGCAGCGGCACATGCTGTGGGATGAGCTTGGAAAGTATGGCCATGTGCAAGGACTTGAGTGCCTCCAGCAATGCCGTCGAAAATCCTCTGTTGTAACAACACACCCGACAAAGGCACGAAGCCTCCTCCCAGAGCCTTGCCGATCATTTGAATGTCAGGTCCATTGATGCCATCTTGCTCCCACGCGTGCATTGTACCTGTCTTTCCCATGCCACACATAATCTGCGAGAATCAGTATATGTACTCCAGAAAGTAGAAGAGAGACTCACCTCATCTAGTATCAACAATGCTCCGTACTTATCACAAACCTCACGAACAGCCTTCAGATATCCTGGAACAGGAGGAACGCACCCAAGAGTCGTTCCGCTGACAGTCTCTGCAACGAACGCCGCAACTGTGTCGGATCCCAGGGCTTGAAAGGTATCTTCCAGCTGCTGCTTCAGCCTCATCACGTATTGAGCATCGGTCTCAGAATCATCCTTCGCTCTGTAGGCATAACATGGATCGACGAAGGAGACATTACTCGAGATCCAAGGACGATAATACTCTCTCCGGGACTCGTGGCCGGAAATGCTCAGAGCGCCGAGAGTGTTTCCATGATAGCTTTGCTTTCTTCCGATGAAGTTCACGCGCTTTCGTTGTCCGATCTCGTAGAAGTACTGTGTGGCTAATTTTAATGCAGCATCGGTTGCCTCGCTGCCAGAATTGACGAAGATAGCTTTCGTTAATCCTCCAGGAGCGTCTCTGAGAAGCTCATCAGCGAGCTCTTCGGCTGCATCGCATGTGTATCTGCTCCCAGAGTATACGTATGCGATCCGTTCAAGTTGATTCACAATGGCTTGAGTAACTTCTGGCTGGCGATGGCCGAGGACTGAGACACTAGGACCAGCTGAGGCGTCTAACACGACTTTGCCAGACTCCAAAGTGAGTGAAATACCTGAGCCGGAGACAATCTTCTGAGGCTCGTATGCCAATGCGCGATGGAAGACGTGCGATTTGGCGACAAAGGCGTCGACAGGCATGCTGAATGGGTCGGAAACTCTCGATTAAGTCTTGACGAAATGCTGTATCACGAAGCCACGTGCAGACATGTGCACAGTACGCTTCTCTTCTGTTGTATATACATCGTCACTTCGCCGAGAGTAAATCCGTTCTCGGCGGAGTCCTCTTGTAGCCATCCCGTCGGTGTTGTTTCGCGTTGCCGTTCATCATCGTCGTCCACTCTAGTCCTCTCCAGTCCACGAACCCAAAACAAGAGGAGGGAGAGAGGCGCTCGTCGCCTGCCTATTCGAGACTAAGGGCGCCCGGCGCTTAGGGCGCGCGCCCAAGTGGGGCGATAGCATTACCCCATCCGGCCTGTCGGTACAAGGTTATCGCGTGGGGATAAGCATATCGAAGCATCTAAGCAAGGTTGAAGGTTGCTGCAGCTGGGACAAGCATCAATAGTATACCTTGTAGCTGAGCCTCCGCGATATGGCTCACGTGGCATGCGAGCAAGATAAGCCGAACCGCGTCCTCTTCATCTTGAGATAGCATGTAGTATCAAGATATATAGGTTGTGTCTTCGCTGACGAAACGACATTCTCCAGTCGAGTTGTCTTTCTTCCTCCTCTTCTGCTAAGAGATACGCGTTCTCCCTTTTCAACATGGGCAAAGATATCGACACAGCCGCCAGTGGCAAGACCGATGCCGACGTTGCTACTGGCGATGTGACCATAGTCAAGGGCGCCAGAGATGCGCGCACCGTCGAGCACAACCTGTCTCTGAGAGAAGCTTTCACCGCATACCGTCCTGCAGTCGGATGGGCGTTCCTGTTCTCTCTCGGAGTGATTATGGCCGGCTTCGATCCACAACTGGTTGGAACACTAATTGCGATTCCGCAATTCCAACACGACTTCGGCGTGGAGCTTCCTGATGGCTCGTTCGTCGTTCAAGCGAAGTGGCAATCCGCCTTCAACCTGGGTGTGCCTGTTGGACAATGCGTTGGTGCATTCTCAGTGGGATGGCCGTTGCAGAAAATCGGTCGACGGTGGACACTTGCGTGTTGCTGCGTTGTAACGCTCATCACTGTCGCGCTGCAGACTTCTGCGCAAAACCGGCCACAGATCCTGGTCGCGGAGCTCATCAACGGAATCGTTATCGGTGCCTACCCCGTCATCGCGCCGACCTACATCTCTGAAGTCACACCTGTGGTATTCCGTGGCATTGCCTCAGCATTCATCAACCTGTCCTTTGTGATCGGCCAATTGGTTGCTAGTGGCGTCCTGGCGGGCTGTCAAGCTCGTACCGATCGATGGTCATATGACATTCCATTCGCCACCCAACTCATCTTTCCTCTCATCATCCTCGCCTTGCTACCCTTCTGTCCAGAGAGCCCGTGGTGGCTGGTTCGCAGAGGCGAAATACAAAAAGCCGAGCGTTCTTTGCAACGCTTGACCAACGGATCGGTCGACACGAGTGCGTTGCTCGCGCACATCGAGCTCACCACAGCTATTGAAGACGAAGAGACGGAGCAATCGCGTTTCATCGACTGCTTGAAGAAGACCGACCTTCGCCGGACAATCATCTGCATCATGGTGTACGCAATACAACCTCTCGTGGGTAACTTCCTGGTCATCGGTTACGCCGTCTATTTCTTCGAGCTCGCTGGTCTGGAGACTTCCGCGGCTTTCAATTTAGGGGTCGGGCTTCTGGGTGTTGGTTTCGTTGGCACAGTCCTGTCATGGTCGCTTCTTCAAAGATTCGGCCGGCGCACAATATACATTGCGGGAACTTGCATCTTGGTGGTGATTGTTCTTCTGGTAGGGGTTCTGGATGTTGTTCCGGGCTACGGCACTTCCAACCATGGTGTCGTCTGGGCACAATGCTCGATGATGGTGATCTACAATTTCTTTTATGACCTTTCTATAGGTCCCTTGTGTTTCGTATACCTTGCCGAGATCTCGTCTGCGAAGCTGCGCGACAAGACAATCGCTATTGCCACTACCATCAATGCGCTGATCAACGTTGCGTGCGCGGTAGGCATCCCATATGCTATCAACCCCGACCAAGGGAACTTGAGAGGCAAATTGGCCTTCGTGTTCTTCGGCGCATCGCTTCCATGCCTTGTTTGGCTGTTCTTGGCCTTGCCGGAGACCAAAGGACGCACTTTCGAGGAGCTGGATATCATGTTCCAGAGGAAAGTTCCAACCAAGAAATTTGGTTCATATCAGTTCTCCGACGATATGGCGGAAGAGGTTCACGGCGGCTCAGCTTAGCATAGCTACGATGGTAGTTTATGAAATGTCATTTGCGGCACGATCAAGATTATTGCTCATAATTCTGCGCGTGCCTGAAGTTTTTTTGATGCTCATGCCAGCAGCTCTTGATCTGAAGCGAACTTCGTGCACCAGTGAGATGACGCGGGAGGCACATCAATATCATGGCAACAAGTATGCTAATGCCAATCGGCACGGTACCATGAATCGCCATGTCGACCACTGAGAAATCGGTGAAGTTGGGCGCAGCTCTAGGACGAGCGACAGCATATCAGTGCAGTCGCGTGTCGGGTGAAAGTACCAAACAACGTACCCATGTCAAGAAAGCGCCAAACTCCAGTTGCGCCGCTTGAGTATATCCCACCAGTCGAGCGACTCGCCAGGTATATCCGTGATGCTAGTATGTTGAAGCCATAGCTCTTCCAGAACCGACAATGCAGACGCAGCGTTCTGGAATTGCCGGTAGGTGATGATATGCTGCAATCTTTCGCGAATGAATTGCATGTCTTGTTTGGATCTCGTTTCGCCACCAGCCATGAACAACGGAAATAGTGAGGTGCATTCAGGCAAGCATTTCAGAGGCATTTGTCCTATGTAGTGTATCACGGCGGCGACTTGACCGCGTATCTTGTCTTCCACATCTGTGGCTGTCGTAGGCATTCCACATCGAAGGATGCGGTATAAATGGATGAAGAGCAGCGCTGCGGTAGGCTTCGGCGAGGCTCACGAGGTTTGCATTGTCTGAAGCAGGACAGGTCCAGTTTTGGAGCTCACGTTCGATCTCGTAGGCGCGAGACAGAAAGTCCTCGCTGCCGAGGAGCGGGTAATTCCATGCCGCTGTCGTCTGAGACGATAGTGAAGTGGTGTCAGAATCGAATCTGGCACCAAGATCGGCTTCAGTTTGTGGCAGCATGCGGCTGTTGAGAGAGCTAATTTCCGAAATGAATGCCAGAGGCTCGTATGCTAGCCCCATGTATGAGTCAGCTTCATTGCTCGTATGCTTCATCCAATATCGGCCGGAGATGATAGGTTCGCGATTCAATGTTACACTCATGAGGACATCGTGGTAAGCAAAATTTCGCAGCAACCAACGACCTTCGTAAGTTTCAGAGATCTTTTCCAGTCCATGCTGATAAGATTGTGATGCAGATGCTTGTCGGATGATTTGCGCAGCGCCTAAGAGGTGATTGTGCCATCCCGCTGTGTCCCCGAGGATCGCCGACATGGAACAAAAGACGAGACAGCAGGCCAAAGCAACGTCAGGAGATTCATGACTTTTGTGTAAAGAGGTCGTGAAAGATTGAAGGGCGGTGGAACGGTGCTCCAGCGCTTTGACGCGATACGTGTCGTCGCATAAAGACAGGTGAGAGGAAGCCCACGCGACCAGCATATCCAGTAGCGTCTTGTCTTCGAACGCCATAGGGAGCAACACTGTATATGACTCGATGAGCTGTAATCTTAAAAAGGAATAAGGAAGGATGTCACGCTGGAGATCACGCACCGGTCAAGAACCCGTTGTTCTCCAAGTTCGTGGTCAACATGGCGTTGAAGGCTTGTATGTAATACCTCATAGCGAGTCTTCGATCCAACGATCGAGATGACAGTTCTTTGGAGTCGCTGTGGAGGAAATTGGTAGGCGTGGGTGCAATCTGAGTCGCGGAAGTGGCAGGTCTGCCAGACATTGGGC
Organism: Cladosporium cladosporioides; assembly: GCA_002901145.1. Lineage (NCBI taxonomy): Eukaryota > Fungi > Ascomycota > Dothideomycetes > Cladosporiales > Cladosporiaceae > Cladosporium > Cladosporium cladosporioides. Next base: position 822,158 of record NOXB01000017.1, read on the forward strand.
GCGGCGATACTGGCATTCCCAGGTCTCGAGGCTGTTGCCAACAACACACGAGATTCAAGCGACTGCAATGCCCACATACTTCGCGGGCGCCATCGCATCGCTTTCGCCTATCTCACATGTCAGCATCAGAGTCGGCTTGTGGAAGTGGTCCGGGTCACGTACCTTCGACGACACGTCAAACAGCCTACCCTGTTGCGTCTCTTGGTGGGTCGATCGTGTGATTGAGTTCGGGCTAACTCAATAGCCATAGAAGTAGAAGCAAGATCTTCCATATTTTGTTGTATGCAAGGTGGCGCAAGACGGTATACTCAGCTGTCCGATAAGGTCGCCCTACGAACTGGCAGCCGACGTCGGCTTTACATTCACCCGAGCAGACAACAGACAACGAGCCAACATCTCGTCATCTGCGACGTTGGAGGAGCATCTTCCAGCTCTTGAGCTTGATCATGATGCTAAGATACGACGAAGAGCATGTCTTACCAGTCTCCTGTAAATAGTAAGTAAGTACGCCCCGACTATCAGGCATATATTCAAGGACGCTCATGGCTGCCACTGAGAGGTTGGTGAAGACTTGAAAGCGGCGGCTGCACAATGACATCTCATGAAAAGTCAGTCCACATCTGGATTATTTCAATCGCCTATGTGCTTTATAGTAGACGTCCCGCTGTCTGGTTTCAGCGGCAATCCGATAATAATAATCACTCTGCTCAGGTTTCCTTCAATCGAACTTCCTTCACCCAGCAACATTCTTGCTAGTACGCTCCAAAACAAAAGTCCCTCAGACCACAGATAAGACCGAACAAAAACCATCAAACGCTCAGGTTGTCGTTGACGGATTTCCGAGGCGTCTCAAACACTCGCTCGTGACCACGGTAGTGGCGGTGGTCATTCTTCGACGTGCGCAGTCCGCTTGAGAACAGTAGAGCACCTCCAATGGTGATAGTAGCGATAGGTAAAAGGAAGAATTGGACAATCCCAAGAGAAGGGCTTCGCCAGGAATTCAGTTTCCTTAGCCTTTGAACTTCACCTCCTTCTTCCCCTCTGTGAGTCCTTCGCCTTCCTTGACCTCGACTTTCTTCACTTCCATGATTCTCTTGCCGCCCATCTCTTTGATCTTCGCGATAAGTGTGTTGCTTTCGTCCAACGCTGCCACGTCGTCGCCACCTCCTATCGATTTGCCGTTGATGAGAACGTTTGGAACTGTGCGACGGCCAGTGGATTTCTCAAGCGCAGCTTGGAGGCCTGGTCCGAGGGGATGTAGGTCTAGCTCGACGACATAGGGCGGTGGCGTTATTGTGTATGAAGAAAGGAGGATGTTCTGCAAAGGAGAGTTAGTATGAATTGTAAGATTGGAATATAGTGGAAGTACACGTACTTTTGCCTTCTTTGAATAAGGGCAGTTGATTTCGAGAATATGATTATGGGACCCTTCTTGAGGATCGAGTTCATTTCGACTTCGATTTCGTGGTCCGAAGCGCTCTCCTCTTCGCTCTCGCTCTGCTTCTTGGCAGCGCTGCTCTCGCGCGATTTCGCGGCGCCTGTGTTGCCCACACGCGCTACGCCATCGTCTTCAGCGTTGGGATTGACGACGACTTTGCCGCCGTTGTTGCTATTGCCTCCACCCTCTGAGGGTACCATCTTGCGTCCTGCAACAGGCTTGCTGTCTGCAGCTGGAGCTTCCTGGGCTTTCACGCTGGGAGCAGCTGCTGCAGGAATATCTTCCACCATTGGCTTTTGCTTTGTTGCGCCCATTGCTTGCTCGTGCTCTTCTTGGATGCGCGCTACACGATCTGCGCGAGTCTTTTCTTCGGCTATTACTGCATCGCGCGCCTCGGTGTCATGTCGCGTTTTGATTGCTGCGACAGTGCGAGTGTAGAAAGGCGAGCTGTAGGTGTTGCTCGCTCCATGGGTGATGTAGATGATTGTGAGGGTGGCCAGGAAGGCGAGCAGTAGAGCTGTTTTCAGCCGACGAGTGGGAGGCATTGTGTGAGTTGTTGCGTGGAATTGTGGTCGATGATGATGTTGAGCACAGCTCAAATGTACTGTTGCAGAACAAAGACAACTTTGAATGCGCGGCAACTACTGCTGCAGTTAACGAGGTTGTATATTGCGGCGTACTAGTATCGTGCTTGCGCGCGCCAGAAATAGTTCCTGGTTGATGCGTATGGCGGGGCGCTGTGAAACAGCTAGGAGGAGGTGTAAGCGCCGAGTCGCTACGACCTGATGGCACTTCCTCAAGACGACTTGTGTGTTGTAGGCAAGAGCTTACAGCAGTACGACGACCAGGATGAGGTGGGAACAATGTGAATACAAGACGAGGGCACCATCAGGATCGGCAAGGTCATGTGCTGCAGTGCTGGATGCGCGCTGGCGTTCACACTAGGAACTTACGAGAAAGACTTTAACACAGCATCACTTTGCTTTTGGATCCTTGTGGACTGCCGAATCTAGGGTGACCTATCGAGCGCCTCAGGATTTCTGAAGCTTCATGTGATCAATATTGCTACTTTGCATGGTCGCACATCATCGGCAATATATTATTCCAACGTCGATACCAAAAGTTTCATCGCTATAGGGCATAGAAAATCGTATAGGGTGCTCAGCTTTATCGACTCCGCGTGCTTCTGCTTCTCCTAATTCGCAGCAAATGACGCATTCTTGGGCCTTTTCCCCGCCTCTATATTGATCGCGTGCCGCGCTAGGAGATGCTAGGCGGTGTACCTGCGTGGGCAGAGTCCAGGCCACCCCGGAAAAGACGGCAGCTCATCTTTGGCAGCAACGAAAGGGGTCGATCACAATTGTTATATCCTTTTCGGGGTTGGCTGGAGTGCCGTGGCATATATCGTGGCATGGTATATCCAAGAAGAGAATACCACATTCAATCTCCGAAATTGCTCTCACGATACAATACAAGTCAGACGATGTGTTCCATATAGTACCGCTTAGCATTCAATCACATGACTTTTCACATGCTATCCCGAGCCTGAGGCATACATAAGATAGCTTCATTTCTAAATCTAAAATCTTGAATTGCCGATAAGATACCAGTCGCAACCTATCCACCTCAAATAGGTCAGACGACTACCTCAGCTGCGCACACAGCCATCATGGCCGATCCCGAGCAAGGTGAGCCAACCTGCCTCCTCAATCACCATATACGATCCTCGCCTTAACACCAAAACGCACACAGGCCCGAGCACAGTTCCCGAGGCTCCGACTCCAACCTGCGCAAAATGCTCTAAGCCCGAGTCGTCGTCCGACTCGGACAACCCTTCGCTCAAGCCCTGCATTTCCTGCAAGAGCGTCTCATACTGCTCGAGAGACTGCAAGAAAGCCGACACCAAGACGCACAAGAAAGTCTGCGCAAGCCTTGCGCAGGAATACATGAAGACGGCCGATGTGAAGATGGCGAGCAGACAAGCTCCTACCAAGGAAGCTCACAGAGGCGGTCTGCAGAAGTGGCAATTCGATACGTGAGCAAAGATCTTTCTAGAGGATTTGAGCCGAGCTCTACCGTTGGGCGAGGCGAAAAGCTCAATGGAACGTCGCCTGTGGAGAGTCTGAAGGCAAATACACAACGTCTTGCAATGGGAGGAAACGCTGGTCAAGAACGAGCTGGACACAGAGAAATAACGACCGAGACGAAGCGATCAGTTACAAATGCATATGAGTATCGGCTGGTTGGGGCAGGCCCGTTTGCCACGCAGCAACACGGTTTCATCAGTGCTCGACGACAAGGTGGAGAGAAAAACTCATGCAATTGATGAATGTACCTAGGTAGTTTAACAACTTTTCTGTAAAGATCTCGGCCAGCAGCTATATTGTTACTACCGATCATCTGCCAAATTGCAGTCCATCACTCCATTCATGCAGCATGCTCAACAATCCCTCCAAGGCCAGACACGCTACAATCGATTAGACCTCTCACTCCTCAAGGGAAATGTTTGACAGTCGCTCCGCCAAAATCGCAGACTACAAGTCTCCTCTTCCAAAGTGCAAGTCCCGAATTGCATGGGCGGGAGTCGCATGAGCGGAGGCATTCGTCTCCGCGCCCTTCCCAGTAATCAAATCAGTCGCATTACGAATATGCTCCACCGCCTTGAGGATATCTCGAAGAGTGACAGTCTCATTTTTCTTGCTCCACCCAAGCGAAGTCGGGAGACGTTCGTTTTCTAGAGATTAACTAATCAGTACCATCTTGTTTTTAACGGCAATGGTGTGGTCCTGCCAAAGTACATACCGAAAAAGTACTCCACCAACGCCCGATCGGCCGTCCCAACCTCCGAGTCTCCAAACGCTATGATCGGAGCTGCCAGCTCCCCGAGACTGAACTGCTCCATTGTGGCGGTGAAAGTGTACGTCGGGTTAAAAGCTCGAGAATCGATTTTGGCGGGCGAGTTTGCTGTTCGCCAGCTGCTGGGCTGTGAGGACGCTGGAAGTCCAGAATTGCTTCGAGGAAGCGAAGACAGAGGGGTTACAGGTGATTGTTGCCGTAGTAGGCGTCCATGCGACTGTGGAGTAGCGGCGTGAGTCCTGCGTTCATTTCATCCTGTGGCAAAGGGACGCTGGATGTCATACCTGAGACTGGCATCGTGCTCGAGGACGTTGTGACGGTTCAGTTGGTCCCTGTGGTAGTATGTCAGTATGAATATGCTTTTCCTGCCCATGGAACTAGTGATGGTGACCCACAGCGTGAACCAAGTCGCATTAGGATCAGGATTGGCCGGAAGAGCCATCTTGAACATTGTCTCTGATAGCGACGTGTCAAAATTGAGGCCATCTTGCAGGGCTTTGACAACAACGGATTCAGTGAGGTTCAGACCATCACGATGAAGGTAGCCATGATTTGCTAAGGTGTTCATCATCGGACATGGACCTCTTGCTATAGAATGTGAGCATGCGTCACCGTCAAAACGACTATCGTTGTCATGCATGCATACCATCGCTCTCCAGTGCAGGATGCCATTGACCTGGCTCCGGCTGTTGCTGACTGGAGACTAGGCCTAGGAACAGGTTGCAAGCCAAAGTAAGTTTGATCATGGTAATTTTTCAAGTAATTGCGACAATTGGTCAAGGTTAAGGTCGATGCGAAGGTGTGAACGTCAGCTTGTAGAACAGACAATCTGGATCTCGCGCAAAGTGCAATGATTCTCAAACGCAGTACAACGAGCAGAAGAGCGCAATTTGTACCAGTTTCACACCTCCTGTAGGCTCCTACTTTCCATTGTCAAAGGGTGCTACGTGCCGCATCGCGAAGCACTTCACCTCAATGTCGTCTGCCGATCTTCGGAACAACGAATGAACGCGTGACACTTTCGCTATGACACAGCATTAATGTGGAACAAGCACCTCGCGAAGATTGCGAAGGTACTATAAAAGCCCAATGAGACTATTCTGATTTCGTGGACTCCCCAAAGAACGGTTCGTAGCAGAGTGGCTTCGCTGTTCGCGAAAAGCCCGAGGTGGTCGGATCTTGTTGCGAACAGGATGGTGAAACATAAAAGGGCAACGTCATGGTCTTTGACGGTTGTGTTCCCACTGACCGTGTAGTGTACTGTGACTGTTGCCAATCCGTCGTTGGTGACTCGAGCTCGCTTCAGACGTATGAGATATCTTAGATGAGTTTCACGACTAACGATCAGACTCCCGCGGTCATTCTGGACGGACCCATCAGGGATGTGCGCAATGGTGCAATGTGTTCAACGTCTGCAATTGCTTCCGACATATGTTGTCAATCGTACAATCTATCATGACAGGACACAAAGCCAGACTCTAGCATAGCCCTTCTCTACAATCGATTCAGACTTATGCCTCCTCCACCATCTCACCATCCTGCTCACCCTCCTCGCTCGTCTTTCCCTGCGGTCCGATCTCCCAGATTCCCGGATCCTTGCCCTCGCGATCCCTCTTCGTCCTCCAAGGCTTGTGGCCCAAACCTTTCAACACAAGCATTGCCTTGGCACTAAGAGCGAAACTCTTGACCAGCTCCCTCATGCGACCAGCACGAACGAGAGGTGCCGTGAGTTTGTTCTCCTCCTTGGCAATGGCAACGCTGAGGTCCATGGATTTGAGCAAGCTGTCGCGCGTAATGAGGTAGCCGGCAGAGTGAAGGACGGTGTTGTATGCAATCAGCGCTTCGGGGAGGTAGAGGTCTCGGAGGCTCGTGAAAGTGTCATCATCGGCCTCGTCAGGGTAGATCAAGAAGGACTCCTGAAGGAGAGGAACCATGGTGGCATCAACAGCTTCGTAAGCGTGTTTTAGGGAAGTCGGAACACTGGATGGCAAGGGAACTTTTTCGCGGTAGCGGATCTCCTCGTCACGCCAGTGCGCGAGAGCTTCGAAAGCGTGGACGAGCTGCTCCATGTGGTAGTACGCGCGGGATTGGCGGTACATGAGATCCCATTGTGTGGCTTCATCGGCACCGACGGGCGAACGCTGTCGTATTGGCAATGTTCAAAGAACGCCCGATGATGTGATAAGATTTCTCCTTCGACATTACATCGTAGGGATAGGTTTCAACGATTGCGCGTGCGCAAGCAAAGCGGCCAGTGTCTGTAGATGCGTCAGTGGAAGGTCATACATATGGTGCTTAGGCACTGAAACTTACACAAGCAATCGCGAAGACCCATCTTGAGGGCAAGGAAGGTCTCTGTCCAGTGGCCCTGCAGTTGCTGGAACCACTGGTAGCTCATGACAAATGCCTCCTCTTGCGGCGAAACTTCTGACGGCAAAGCACCCGCCTTGACTCGTTGACCAGGGTACAGATCCTCTTCACTCGATTCCAAGATTCGGATACCTTTCGTGTTTCGTGTCTTGCCAAAGAGTTCGTCTTGGAGGTAGTTCGTCAGCTCCCACAGAATATCCTTGGGGCTGAGACCAAATCCATCAACGAGGCTAAGCAGTTCTTCTCTCTCCCGTGGCGATGAAACATCCTGGAATACTCTGGACATGGCAATCATGTAACGCTCTTTTTGAAGCCTCGAAGCGTACACAGGGGTGTTGTCACGTTTTCCAGCTGTGCGGAGCTCTTGGATGTATGCGTCCACAAGGTTGTCCTCAATGTCTTGCTCGTCGGGTTCCAGATCTGAATCGCGAAGCACCTGTAAGATAAGGCAGATGTGAGTTGTGATGCGCAGGCTCCTAGGATCGGTGACAATCTTATCCTCAGGGAATCCAGAACCGTGCTGTATCACAGCTTGAATACGGTTGGTCATATCGGCGGGGTTGCCCTTAATGTTCTTCGCACCAGCGATAGCTGAGCCAACGGTGTGGATGAGACTTTCAGATTCGTTGGCCAGCAGATAGCTTTGAAGCATCTTGATCGGCGTGTTTGACTCGTGCTTTGTCGTACTCGTCTTTCGTAGACCGTTGATCAGAGTTACAATTTCGAGTTGTGCTGCGTTGGAATCAGCAACGCCGTCTTGTGTGTAGCCGCGCTTATTCAGCGTTTGAGGTACACGCTGAGGGTAATTCCTCTGAAGGAATTGATCGAATTGCTGGATTAGTACAGCATTGTAGTGAGCATAGAGGTGGTCGTCGACTGAACGGCTGATCTTCTTCACAGCATCAACATTGCCGCCGAGAAGACCATAGACAGCAGCCTCATAATCGCCGACAGTCTCAGACTTTGAGGCGAGGAAGCACATCTTTCGCCACGCGACATTCGAGGCTGTGTCGGAAGTGGCCATGGTCTTGCCCATAACAACGGCTCGCCAGCCTTCTTTGCGTTCCTCGCACCAGTCACAGACCTCTGACCAAGGTTTACCGCGACGTAACATCTCATAGCAAGCGATCCAGAATGCACGCTCAATATAGGCATCCTGCTTCTCCAGAGTCCGTTCCTGTCGTACTGGCGCGTCCGGGTCAAGACTTGTCACCAGCATCTCATTGTTGTCTGTTCTGCGGATCTGTGGCAGTGGCGAGCTGTCTGGTTGCGGCCAGGTCCTCAGTCTCTTCTCTGATTTGATCTTTTCTCTTGTGTGCATCCAACCTCTTGTCCAACTGCCTTTACCAGCTCCGGCGCGTTCTTCAAGTTCTTCCACAATTCCTTGAACATCGCTCTTCTGGTTCTCGGCAGTCTGCTCGAGCCAAGTCTTGATCATTTGCCTCTCACGAGCAAGGTCGTCCTCGACCAAGAAGCGATCATAGAGCTCGCTTTCTGATGTGTACCGATGGACGTTACCCAATCGTGCGAGCTTCTCTTCCTTCTCTTGCTCTTTCGAAGGCGTGCTTGTGTTATAGTGCAACTCCAGAACAACGCGGAACAGCTCCCACGTATCAGCCTCCTCCTGGCACAACCTCAGTTCCTCAACCTGCTCCATCTTCCTTTGCGCGGTGGAAGTGCCGAAAGCTCCTCTGGCCTTTGCTCTCCCAGCGCTCTCAAATGCACTCAAATGAGCCTGCTCGCTCCATTCCGTCCGCAATTGCTCGCGAACCTCTCTTTCGTGTCCCTTTTTCAATTCCTCCACGGCATCCTCAGCAATGCCCTTGAATTCCAGCACCAGATCATGCGCAGCATCATATTGATCCTGCGTAGTAGGCAAGTTCTCGAAAAATTTATCCAACGTCTCGGCGAAGATCTCGACCTCTTTGCCCACGCGGTCTGCAATGTCGCGTAACGAGTCGGTGGCTGTTTGCACGGCGCCTCCGGTCCTGGTGGTGGAAAAGTCCATATCGGCCGCGTCGTCTGCTTCTTCGAGGTCGTCTGCTTCTGTGTCGGCTGCTTGCGAGTGTTCGCGATCGAGCAGCTCCCACGAATCTGACTGCTCTTTCCTTGTGTTTGCAGCTGCGGCGCGAGACCTGCGAGTAACTGGTTTGGAGACTCCGGTCGATGCTGCGGGTGCAGTCGCATTCGCAGTCACACTGGCAGCAGCTGCAGCTTGCGACCGGCGCGTCATTGGCGCCATTGTGGATTGATGCTGTATTGTTGCACGTGATAGAATAACAATAGGCGTGGGTTAGGCGCGTGCAGTGAAGGCAAGCGCAAGAATGCTGCGGGTGAACTTTGAGCTCCGTCGCCTAGCGTGTCTCAAAGCTGTGCCCTGCTATCACTTCGATCAACAACCTTGAAATGTCGACAACATATAATTACCATACCTACCTACTCAAATCGAAGGCGTTGGAAGATGGATGCGTACACACTATGATCGCTATGGAGACAACGCACTCTACAATCATTTAACAATTTGAATACTTGAGATACCCTGCCTTCACGCACTCATAGAGCACCGACCCTTGTCCTCTTCCGCAGCAACGTTGACTATACCTGTATGGACATGGCCAGAGAAAGTATAAAGGACATCAAACCACCCCGATCACGATCATCAACGTCTAAGAAGGAACAAGACCTCCTCCGCATCATTGAATCCCATTTAACAGGTTACGAAGTGCCAAGATCAAACATATTCCCATTTCAGATATCTTCGTATTCCCAATCGTTCAAGCCTTGCTCCTGTCTCCCCTTCAGCTTTCTTCTCGCGTAGACGAAGCTGGCCAGGGCTCGTCGCATGCAGATCCGTCTCTCAACTTTTCCAAACAAGTCCTTACATCAATTTCGTGTGACCTAGCAGAAGGAAAAAAGGCTGTAAAAAGGAGGAGGAAAAAAAAAACTCCATTGGCTAAGATGCACAAAAGGGTTGGGTAATTTTCGTGGTTGTTGTATTGCTTTCTTTCCTCCCGACTCCGACTATGCTACGAGCAGCTCGAAAGACTGCCGCGAAATATGGCTTGCGAGAAAAGAAAAAACTTCTTTCGCGCAGACAGCAAGTGCTCCTGATCTAGTAGACCTTCTTCTTCTCGTCGAAGCTGACCTGGCCAGGGCCCATGTTGATAAGAAGAAGGAGGCCACCGACGATGGAGAGGATCTGGAAGAAGTCGTACTTGGCGAAGTCCTTGTGGGGGTGGTGCTCGTGGAGCTGTAAATGTGTGTTAGTTGATATTCTCCGTATCTGGGTCTCGAGAAGACAAATGTTTTCAAGACGCATTAGACTTACCGTCCAGAAGTTGTTGACAAAGACGTTGAACACGCTCAGAATAGTCACGAGGATGATGGCGCTCCACTTGGCCTTGAAGCCAACGACAACCATGACGCAGGCAACAAGTCCGACGAGAATGACAGCAACACGACCAACGCTCCACTCGCCGGCGAAGACAAAGCCAATGAACAGGAAGATGAGCAGAACGCGGCCAGCGAGCTGGAAGTACATCTTGCGGTCCTTCTCGTCGAGCGAGGGCAGGCCTGCGGGCGCGAACTTTTTGCGGACCCAGCTGTCGGACAGGACCATGAGCAGACCGCCCATGACACTGAGGTTGCGCAGGAAGAAGTTCAGGTCGAAGATGAGACCATAGCCGAGGGCTTGGGTGACGACAACGCCGATCAGACCCATGACGGCGTACTCGCTGTGCTTGCGGATGATGATCATGAGGGAAGAGGCGAACATGGCGACGACGTTGACGATGAGGAAGAGGTGGGTGATGCCGCTGGGGACTGCGTGGGTTGTCAGCAATTGTCTCCTCATATGTATCGTGTCCTCTCTGGAATTGTGTCTTCCGTCTCTTTCCTGTCATATTCCACTCTTGCCCCGATTCTGCCCTCCCAGGACCACGTCTCTCCAAAGAACAAGTAGAACTTACTATGCCTGTAATCATGCAAATAGACCAGCTGATCGCTCCATTGCGTAAGAATCCGGAGCGCATCTTCAAGGAAAGTGACGACAATGAGGAAGCGGCCGATGGCAGGCAAGTAAGGCTTGACCGGCTCGCTGAGCGAGTCCAGCCAGTCCTCGATCTTGCTCGTTTGTTCGCGGATGGCGTCGAGAGGCGAAGGGTCGTTGGTCGCGTCGTTGCGAGAAGGGCCCGCGCCGGGGTTGAAGCCCGCGTTCTGGCCCGAGAGGTGGTAGCCGGCGGTGCCACGGATGGACATGGTGGGCGGCTTGGTTCGATTTGTAGATTGTGGTGGTAGAGAAGGACAAGGAGTGTGGCTGCTGCGCTGCAGCGCGGGTAACGTGTGAGAGAATGGAAGGGAGCTGTGCAGGCGGACTGTCTGTGTGCGGCTCAGCTGTAGTGTGCTAGCAGCTGCTGAGGTGAGCTCGCGGAGTGCTGGGCTGCTTATAGAGGGCGTGGGCGTGAATGGCTGGCGGGAAGTCGAGATGCCAGGATGCTGGTGTAGTAAACAGCTGGCTCCGGTGGTCCTTAGTATTAAGGCTTTGGCAGCTCCGTCAGAGTGGGGTTCGGCGCCTTTTGCTGCTGCAAATGCTCGAATGGCTCAAGGGGTCTGGTCTGTTTCGGGTCTGGTAGTGTTCAGCGCCGCTGCCAGCTGTTCTTTGAATCCAGTCTAAGCCGAGTTCGCTGCTTCAGATTGTCACGCCTTGTTCGTTCGCTTACGCTGCGTGAAAGAAGTCGGGATGACAATAAAGCACTGGAAGAAATAAATCTGCCGTCTTTTTCAAGAACTGCAAATCGTGGCTTTCCAAGAGGAATTGATCGTGCAAGCAGGGAAAAGGAGCGTGATGCGTCGATCCAAAACGAGGGACTGGTCGGCTGCAGGGCAGAGCGATCGAGCGCTATTAATAATATTAGGACGACCGAGGGAAAACGAGGCAGTAGTGGTCCGACACTCAGCACGGGAGCCTCAACCTCTTATACGGACCAAAGCACATAGAGCACACGTTACGACGAAGGCATTGGAAAAGGGATGCTGCCGCCACGTTAAGGGCTACCGTCTAGCTACTGCCCACCTTGGATGGCGTTATGGCCGGGCGGGCATTCGATTTAATTACACGCCATCGAGTCTTCGCGTGCTACGTGAGACAAGTCAACGTATTCACAATAGCAATGCTCTCATGCGCGTCGACGAGCTCTTGCCGAGCCTGCTCAACCGGGCCTGCGGGTCTGTAGACGTTGGTGGCAAAACGGGCAAACGATATCTTGCTACATATTGCAAGATACATAGGAGGTACCTGTAAACAACCAGCCTCGGCAGCGACTCGGGGAGGAGGAACAATAGAGTTAATCGCCTAGGTCAGATCTGATCAGATTTGGTGCCAGCTTCTACCAAGCACGCCATCCACCTTCAACACGGTGCGAGTAAGCCATGCTAGTTAAAGGAGTCAGAAGAATAAATGAGCAACGACATCATTGTCGTCGAGGAAAATATCGTTCTTGCACGATCGCCATAGAAGCATACCACTATTAGGGGGAGAAGTTGGAAAGGTGAGACACTTTCATTACGCTAAAGCGAACATCGCGCTTATGATGATCGCTTGGCTTTGTCCGAGTAGGGCGAGCCCTGGATTATTATTGTTCCTGACCACAGCGCCTCTCGGACGGAAAGAGTCATGCTATCACCCTATTCATACCCCGTCTCGCATGTCATGGAAGATTGATCAAAGAATAAAGATTGTGCCGATGAGGATAGATGATATCCCATCTGGAAACATATCAAAAGGTGCCACCAACGCCATCGCTAAACCAATGCCACTTTTTGTCGTAGTAACCCCATGATCAAATTTGATCAAAGCATCACGCCTTTACCGCCGTACCACCGACATCCACCGAAGCTCGTTTCCTCTTCATTCCCCGAATAGGCTTCCGCAGCATCTGTTCTCTGTTGAAGTACTCCTCCCACTTCCGCGGGTCGCGAACAATCTCCAACCCATGTCCGGCACTCAAGCAATGCTGCCTTAACTTCTCCCTGCGGGTGTCGACATAAGGGCATGCAGGACCCGCGGGGCAAGGCACGCCAGTGGCAGGATCGTGCACGCTCTTGGTATGTTTCGTCCTATTCGAGCTGTCGCTGAACCCTTCGCCACAAATGGTGCAAGTGAACTTTTTGTCCGCTTCGCCGTGCACGCCGGACCGCATATGGGATTTCAGCAAATCACGATATGCGAAGGCTTTCCCGCAGACGGTGCATTCGAAAGGCTTTCGCCTGTGTGTTTCTTGCGATGCACGTCGCGTTGTTGCTGGGTAACGAATGAAAGGCTGCAGCCCGGGTAGTCGCATTTGTGAGGTTTCCATTCCGTGTGTGAGTGTAGGTGGCGGGACAGTTTTGGTTTTGTGTTGAAGACGCCACTGTCGCAGCCGTTCCAGAGACATGGGTGATTTGATCCGGAGCCTACAAAGTGTGCAGACTGCACGTGGTGATGGAGGTCTTGAGGGTTCGCAAATAGTTGGTTGCAGATATGTGTGCCGTGGTTCCAGTGGCACAAGTACTGGCCATCGGCTTGTAAGGCTGCTGCTCCTTGCAGTCGACGATGTCCGCCGCGGCTACTGGGTTCGTGCATGGATGATACTGTGCTTGCGCGAGTACTTCGTGCGCTAGGAGTGATTGGTGAGCTTTGCACACTATCCTTTTGGAGAGCGGCACTTAGAAGTGGTTCTATCGAAAGTCCCGAAGTGCAGGGCACTGTTGACACATGAGGTGGATGCATATGCCCATGCCATGATGCGTGATCCATTGAGAAAGAATCATGATGTGATCCAGTGTGGTTATGTGAAGGGTGGGGGCAGATGTCTGACATGCAACATGTAGTGCATCCATCTGGTGGGTGATGATGCTGGTGATCATGGTATGTGTGATGTTGGATCTGTGGTTGGTCCGTGCAAGGGATAGTGCAGCAGGCACTGACATCCTCGCAATATGGGTCTTCGCAGCAATCCGCCTCAACTGGCTCACTGCAGCTTGGGTCTTCACAAGGGCTGTGGGCTTGAGGTGGTAGAGGGCATGGGTCGTGAGGTAAGTTGCATTCTGCATAAGAGTTGTCAAAGACATCCGGCGAACAGCAAGAGATGGGCTGCTTGTGCATGTTCGAAAACATGTCTGGGTCGCAGTGAGGGTCGCAGAAAGACATGTCTGGACAAGGTAGGTCGCAGCAGAAAAGGTCCTCGTAGTTGAAATGTGTGTGTGCGTGGTCGACAGCACACGCAGCAGCATGAGCAGCTTCCTCTGAAGATTGAGAGGTCTGAGAGGTAGATATAGGGAACCGGTCTAATCCGAGGTAGTCCTGGCGATTGATCTGCTGACCTTGTGCGGATGGTGGCATCATGGGCTGGCCATAGCCTGGATAGCCATTGGACTGCATGGTCCTTGCGGCAATCAGGGTCGTCGGATCTTCCGGTCTATCGTAGCACAAGGATTTTGGTATGATTTTTCGTGGTGAGGTTCTCTGAAAGTTGTTCCACGGGTTTTTTGGGCAGGTTTGTGCGAGTATGGTCGGTAACGAAGTAGGTAGCGACAATTGACGATTATTCCAAGAAGCTGCCAGTAGCATGAGGCAAGAAGGATCTGGCTATGTCGCAGAGGGTTTTGCTCGAGTCGCCAATGCGCTGACAATATCCGCCGCAAGGCGTTTGAGACAGAGGGGAGCAGAACCATCAAGGTGCTCAAAGGTGACGGAAGAGAATGACAAGCCAATCATGTGAATACAGATGTGTCGTCTCAAAACGGGCAAGAATTGAGCAGGCGGTCTTGGGTGTGGGGCATGCTGATAGGCATCGTGATTTGATCTACCATGTGTCTGTCGGAAGACTGGTTTTGGACAGTATAGATCTGAAGCTGCTGTATTTATTGATAGGGTGACAGTGTGTCGCTTTTCTTGGTTGATGCTTTCGAGTTCTCACCCGTTCCTGAGACCCTTCAAAGAGCACCATCAGACCACCGCCGAGGCATGATGCTGTACCCCAGCTCCAGGGCCAAGCACGTGGAGGCGGGCGATCGCATTCACCTGCGGCCTACCGCGCAATAGCTCAACACGGTCCACTCACAACATCCATACCTCTTTCTCGACATACTCTCCGCCGCTTGCGTCGGCGACTCACCATGGGTAACTGTTTCGGCAAGCCGTCCAGCAAGAACTTCGACGGCGAAGGCCGCACAGTCGGCTCAGCAGCCGCCGCTCCACCACAGAAGAAAGCTACCGGCAAGAACACAGCACCACAAGGAGGCCGCACACTAGGATCAAGCTCACAAGCGCCTGGCAGCTCGTCTCCCAGGGAAGCTGCCGCGAAAGCCGCCGAGGTGCGTACATATCAGTATAGTCCGGAGCCCGGCCTGAGCAAGCATGCGCCCAAGAAGATGGTTGCGACCGCTTGGATGTGAAAGCGTCGAGGAGCACTACTCTGGCACACCGGGCTCTACGGATTGCAATCGCGATAACAGGACAACGAGCTGACCATGCTCTCTCACTACCAGGAACGAGCCAAAGCATCGCAAGGCGGTGCCAAGGGCAAGCTTGGCAAGCAACTCGATGCACAACGTTCGCAAACACAGTCCGACACTCTGAAGCAGAACGCGCGTGATAATATCGCGGTGCGGGACGCCGATTCGGGTGCACAAGCGAGACAGTGGAATTGATGCGACGACGTGAAACGACATGATGATATGATTCAAGATTCTGGAGATTGGAGGTCGAGACAATTGTTGGCATATTATACCCTTAAGCTGCGCATCTGGCAGATCTGGACAAGGCTGTATTTACATGCGAGCAGAGCTTGTGTGAGATCTGGTCGAACATGAAGGACAAGTTCCCCAGTGGTGTCCTTGGCAGTTGGACGTCCTGGCCGACCTTGCGGCGGAGATCCATTCCCATGCGGAGGGCAAATTGATCGTGCGCACTGCAAGTGTTCTTACTACAAGAATATATTTTTCCCTGTCCCGTTTTTGCACAGTACGCCTCATGTAGAAGGCTTTCGTGATCAGCCGATAGCTCCGTACGCCAGTCGCTGAAATGATTCCCATATTGCGCTCAAATTTGCAAGCTCAGTCGTCGAATCCACCAAATTCGCCATCTTCCTCCTCGTCCTCATCCTCGTCTTCGTCTTCCTCGCTCTCCTCACCAATCTCCTTCCTGGTCTTCCATCTTCCCAGTCGTGCATCATCCAGAGCTTCCGTCGCACGCTTCCTCGCAGCCTTGTTCGGGCTCTCTTTGGCCATCTTCTTCAGAGGCGCAATAAGCCTCTCCAAAGGCGAAGCACTGTCTTCGTCTGCCTTGTCCAGCTCATCCACGTAAAGGTCTACAACATGGTATCTCAGACCATTGGATATCCTCACACTCCTAAGCTCAAAAGGTGTCGCCTCCAGAACTCCCATATATGCCTCCACAAGCTCCTCGTCCCAACCAGTCCTGCGCACGTACTGGAAGCCCTCCTGCACGTAGCAACGCACCAGGTACAAGAATTTGTCCATGCGGAGAGCATCAATGCTAGGCCACTCGCGGGACATGGTTTGCCAGAATCCATCGACGAAGGTCAAAAAGTTTTCACGGGTCGGCAGGACGTGGACTAGGTCGGCGAGGTCGCGCGCGAGCTGCTGTTGGTTGCGCGGCTTGTCGGACATCCACATTGTGTAGTATAGGCCTTTCCAGAGCTTCAGGCATTCGGGCGGTGAGAGAGGCGCATTGCGCTTGAGGAATGTGCGGAGGGCAGAGACGGCGCGGTCACGGGTGGTGCGATCTGCGTAGCGAGGTGATTAGACGGCTGCAGATTGGCTTTGCATGCTCGGGTATACTCACTGCTAGATGCGAGTTGCTTGATGAAAGGGCTTGAGCCCGCTTGTGCTGTTTCTGTGGCCATTTTTGAGGTGTTATGTGGTTTGCGACTGGACGATGCAGTCTTCACATAGATGGACGTTCCCCAGCATCGCCTGCTTCCAAAAATTTAGGCGGCGATAAGCCTCATCAAAAGCCGACGATTGACTGACGCCCGGACATGCCTGTGCCACGTGCACGCACCGTAAACAGTAACAGTCAACATCATCCTGCTTGCTGCGTGGTGATGACATAAAGCGCTCATAGAGTGTCTAAAATATCTGTAAAAATAAGCATGTATATCTAATTAGTAGACCTATTCTAATCTGATCTAGAGAGGTAAATATAAAGAGTAGTATGTAAGCATCACGTGTTCATCAAGTATATACGCTAAGCCCAACTAGGAAACGTCGATCTTTAAGCTCTTAAGCTCCTTACTTTACGCGCTCTGTACATTCCGTTTGCCTTCCTTAATACCTCTTTAATTGCTCTTAAACTTGCCTCGAAATCTACGCTTTTCTATAATCTGACAAAGCGGCTCAGTCTACGCGGATTGCCGCGTTCAAAATCATGCCTGCAGCCCGACATACGCAATCTAGAGACCCTCCTGCCAATACCTCACTGCGACGCGCACGGGCCACTCACAGGGTACAACCACATCAGGTCTCTAAAGTCCTCTGCCATCGCGAGGTTAATGATGTAAGTTATATCAAGGCATTTCCATGGAGCCTGTTAATAATTCAGGATAGGTTCCTCAATTTCTAGTGCGCTGGCGCACTAAGCAGGAGCCCTTAGTCCCACCTCGAGCCGTTTGCTCATGGCACGATCTGGACGAGCTATCTTTAACACTTCACTTCGTTCAAGCTTATCTGGATGACTTGCCAGCACCGGGATCAATCACAGCTCGAAACCCTGGTCTTATCGCTCCCACTATTGATAGCAACCCTCTTAAGCGGAAGGCACCTGGTGCCACATCACATGATCACGCAGCATCAAACACAGGTCTCCTCACGCCATTGCCCTCCCACGTGAGCCGTTCACCATCGGTATCCAGCCTAGACCTTGCGTCTGAGGGCGATGAGCAGCAAGATTGGAAGGCCATCACTGTTTATAATGGCATCATTCAGAAGAAGGAAGGCTGGATATTTCCTAAAAAGGTGAATCAATCGTCTTTGGGGTATGGAACAGAACATAACTAACATTCAGCAAAGCCCAAATCTGGAAAATTTGCATCTGTGAACGCATCAACCCTTCCTACCGAAGTAATGAAGAAACATGCAGAAGCCTGCCTTGGACCAATTGCTGCAGCTGAGCGCATGATCCGAGACGCCTTCATGGAGAAGCTGCGCTACGTACCCGGCGTATATCTCGAGAACGAGATTGATCGTACCACGCCTTCACTCGACTTTAAGTTTATCGACAAATTTGTGCTCGGCGAAGGCGTCTATGCTGCAGACCCGGAGACTAATCCAGGATGCCAACTGCCCTGTCGACCACACATGGGTGGAGACTGCGGCTGTGAGTACACGCAGGACTGCGATTGTCTCGAATATGCTGCAGTGGATGAGAACAGACTGGCGGCCAAAGACCCAGTGCGTTTTCGGCAGTATCAGAGAGAAAAGGCTGCCGGCGATTTCATCGATACTGAAGGCTTGCCCAAACGCTTTCCCTACTCGAAACCTAAAAATGGCACACCCCAGACGCTCAGCGGCTTTTACCGTGAACAAAGGCACGCCATCTATGAATGCAACGACAAATGCAACTGCGGTCCGAGATGCAAATCGCATTACGTCAACAAAGGTCGACACGTCGAGTTGACCATTTTCAAGACGGCAAACCGTGGATGGGGAGTCTATTGTAACGAGAACCTCGTTCAGGGAGAATTCATCGACGTGTATCTTGGCGAAGTCTTGACGAACGAGGAGACCTCCAGGCGTGAGGCAAAAGCCGATGTCGAGAAAGGCAGCTATCTGTACAGTCTCGACAAATTCATTGGCGACGACCCCACCCTCACGGCCGAAACCTGCTACGTCGTCGATGGACAGTACATGGGCAACGCCACTCGATTTATTAACCACAGCTGTGAACCGAATTGTCGGCAGTACACGGTATCTTACAACAAGTACGACCTCCGAGTCTATAACCTGGCGTTCTTCGCGTACGAAAACATCCCTGCGGGAACTGAGCTCACGTTCGACTACATAGACAAGGACGAAGAAGAGGAAGAAGATATTCTGAGGAAGCGAGAAGCGGCGTTCAACGACCCGGAGAACGAGGATAAACGTCCTTGCAACTGTGGCGCGCCAAAGTGCCGCGGCTATCTGTGGGTGTAGCAGGGTCAGCACCGGGCCTGTTTTGTGACATGTTGCCTTCGGACCGAGTTTCAATATTGTTGCATATCAAGCGGAATGACTTGCATGGCTGGCGTTTGGAGCATAGCACTGGCCTGGGCATTGGGCCAGGCGGTAGGATCACTTACTGATAGCGACTTAGTAGTAACATTGAGCGAATGATCACGTTTCACAAGAGTGCACCGAGCACTGCAGCCATGGCTCGGGACATGACATGAGCGAAGGGTGCGGGAAGCATCAAAAAATTCCATGACTCCTCACTGCAACTGTGTCCCATTGCCTGTTGACACTTGATGCTTGACTCACTCGTCGCTGTTTGCTGAATATCATGATACACGATCACAAGGCCAAACACCACTACTCAAGATTCGCATAAAGCAATCATCGCTGTGGCCGCTCGGGAACATCGCATCTCTTGCCCAAGGGACACTTCTCTCCTTCAGACCTTCCTCATCACTATTTAACGCATCAGCCGAAGCGATGTGCATGCTGACGCCATATCGCTTTACCTGTGCGAACCCATTCGGCGGACACGATTGCGGTGACGGCTATGACTTCGACGTCCGCACCTCTTGTCACTGTGAGCCAGTCTGTACCAAGTTCTACAATGCGCCAGTATTGTTGGCGACGTCTTGTGGAAGGTGTGATGAGAAACCCAGGTAAGTAGATGGCAAGTATTGACAGGGAATGACGGTGCGCTAATAGACCTGGCTGCAGAGTGGTCAGAGATACTTCGCCGCACAACGACAGTGTGATCGATCTGGACAGCATGACAGAGATGGCGCAGAGAATTGACAGTATCCTTGTATTGTCAAACGGTTCAGTGCCTTCGTGATATTTGAAAAGGGAATTCTGGGTATCGGAGGTAGAAACGCGCAAAAACCACCATCGCTCAAGGTATCCTGTGCTCCGGCGGCCGCCACGGCACACCAAGTACATCGAAAATCTTCCGCTCGTCGCGACTCTCCACCAGCGTTCCCTCCGTGATCTTCTCTCGGCCTTTGCCTCTCAGAACATCTTTATACAGTCCCCTCTGATTGAGTCTGTATCCTTGCTTACTTGCGAGCAGCCGCATGCTACGATTGAAAATGTCGTTTCCAGTAAAGTAGATCAGCGCGGCGCCCATCTCTGACCACGGTACGAGCAAAAAGTCGATACGACGCCACTGTATCTGCCCGGGGAGACAGCAGGCGCCGTGCCATTTAGAGCCGTCACCGGAGGTCGCAGCCAGAGCAGCTTTCAGGAAGCCTGTAGAGAATAGTTTTGGCACGAGTTGGTGAACTACGGCCTTTCGTATGTGGTCGATGTCAGCGTCAGGTTTGGTGATGATGAAATCTATGTCGCCAGAGTCTTTCGCTCCTCGCCTGTAGGAACCACCTATGGTGACTTCAAAAGCCGGTTCAAGCTTGCGCAAAGCTTTACGCACAACCTCGCCATGCTTCGTGACCTCATCGCGAGGAATCCGCTCTTGGAAGTCTTCAAAGTGTGCGATGCCTATCTTCTGGTTTTCGGTCAAATCGGCTTTCTGGACTAGCTCGTCAATCGTCTTATAGCCCTGCCTAACCCATTGACTGGCAATAGCAAACCCTGCAACCGTATATCTTCATGAACGTCTGAAGAATCTGGTCTTGCGGTTCTGCAAGAGCATTGTCTAGTCGACGCAAACGATTCGTAAACGCGATTTCTTCGATCTTCGTCGCCAGGCGTTCTCCGACATTTGGCAGCGCCAGGGCCTCTTCCTTTGTACGGACTTTGGTCGGATGGTTCCTCAAGGTAGCAATCGCTTTTCGGTAGGCCCTGATCCGCCATTCGTCGCCCATTTGCCCGTAGTAGTCCGCCATTTGCTGCAAGATTACAATGGTGGCGGCATTGGCATTATTGCTGACTTCTCCGGTGTGTTTCTGCATACACTGGAACCTCTCCTGCCATGTCTGCATCCTATTGACGTGCTTTCCGTGAGTTGATGCCGATGCAATATTTTGGGGTGCACCATCAGAACTGCTAGGGCGGCTGTCATCTTCGTCTAGCGGCATCAGTTGAAGATCTCTCGCCTGGCTGATTGCAAGTTCAAGCTCATCGCTAACGTCGCCAGGCTGAAATTTGTTCTCGGCATCGTCTGCCTCGCTGATACTTGGCACAGCACTGTCTCGATCCGCACGGTTATCGTCAGATGGTTGTGTCTCGGGCTGACGTGCTGTGACATCTTTGCCAGGCGGTTTCAGCTTCAGCGAGGTTCCCGAGCCCTCAGAAGCTACTGCAGGTACGTCGGTAACTGGCATTTTGGTGGTCTCTACTGGAGCAGGAGCACCAGAAACTCTAAACTGAGGACGACTGTGATCTAACAGAGCGCGATATGCAATGCATTCGGACGGCCAACTTTCATTGACACAAATGGTACCACCTGGCAAAGCCTCCATTTTCAAGAATTTCAACAGCATAGCATAGTCCATAGTCTTGTCGACAATAATATGGGTAACGAAAGAAGTCCAGTCACGATGCCAGATAGCTCCGAAGGCGATGGCTTTAGAAATCCGCATGAATCGAGCAGGATTTTTCTCGTTATTTGGAAGAAATAGAAATGAAGTCCATCAAAAGTTTGCTGGTCTTTTGGCATTGGTGTTATCACGTTGTCCCGCTTACGCTTTCCAGTCGCCTGTGGCATGGATGAAGCTGGTGGCAGAACACCTGAGAATGTGTGTCGGGCAAGCGGTGTTGTAGAAACATGCACCTTCTTCTCGTTGGACATGAGCGTCGTTCCATCTTGCACCTGGAGCTGAGCTTTGCGTCCTGTGGAAAGGCTCTGATCTGATATAGAACGAGGCAAGGATTTGCGATTTTTTCTGGCGTCATCTGTTTGGGCAGAAGTTGTATCTCGATTTGAAGCGCCCTTTTTCTGTGTCGGTCTCTTGGTAGATCGCTTCAAGGCATTGACGGACGCTTGTAGACCGGCATCCTCCTCGTCGTCGCTCACCTCGAGCTTTGCCAAATTTTGATGAAATCGCAACTTATCCTGGAGCGCAACGTCGTCCATACCGGGCGCCATGTGTACCGTGAATTGTTCAGAGTTCATGTCCTACATAGAGCATTACCTTGACCTCTAGTATGCAATGAGGCTTGGACATCTCATCCCTTGCACAGGTGATAACATTTGCCAAGATAACTATACGGAAGCAGACAACATATCGCCGGGCGACGCAAGTGATGTTTCTGGTAGTCGCGGTGTTGATGAAGATGTTTCGATGTCGTTGTCGCGGCGAAGTGGCGGAAGCAGTCTTGGCAGCTGCACCGCCGAAGTTGACCAGACGCGTTCAGCCTCGTGTCACAGGATGGTAGCCACGGATAAATAAATAGAAAGAAAAAACCGAACGACCAAGGAGAAAAAGAGCGATCACTTGATCAAACGCTGAAAATGTACGGCGAACAAGCCAACAAACTCGTGGTCGACGCAAAACGCATCCAAAACCTGCCTCACCTCCCGCCCTACGCCAGCACAACCATCCAAGCCGTCACCAAAGAAGTCCGCGACCTCGACCGCGAAAACAGCGAAATCCTCGCATCTTTCAACTCCTCCAGCACGCAATCCAGCGATGGCACGCAAATAAAATCATCTTTCAATCCGGCTGAAAACCCCGCCACAGCTTGCTCGCTCATGGTCAACCACCTCAGCATGCGGCGCAACAAGCGCTGTCTCCTCGCCTACCACCGCACGCGAACAGATAAGCTCGAGCAGATGATCTGGAACGGGCAGGATGTCCTGAGCACTCGACCTGCCCTGGATTCAAACGGCGCTGCTGCCGCTGGAACTGCTTCTTCTCTTTCTGCTGAGGAGGAGCAGTACGTGCATCAATACACGGAGCTACTCGCGCAGTACAAGGGCCAATGGACCGATATTGATCTCACGGGCAGTCTGGAGCCTCCGAAGGACATCTTCGTCGACATTCGTGTGTTGAGGGATGCGGGGGAGATTCAGACAGAGTATGGAAGCTTGAACCTCACGAAGAACAGCCAGTTCTTTGTGAGGAAGGGCGATGTGGAGAGTTTGATCCAGCAGGGGTATGTGCAGGTTTTAAAGTGAGGTTGAGTGTCGTTGAGACTTTACGACCAAAGAATTCTCTCCTCGAGTCCAGCCATGGAGTCCACGACTCAAAGTCTGATCCTCTGCGACACGTCGACCGGTGTCGCCGCACTACGCAGCCAAGTCGTGCCGGAGCACGAGGTGCCATGCTGCTCACGTGCAAGTACTTCACTCGCCCTGGCACATACGAACGCCTACGGTGCTTCGTGCTCAAATGCGGTCGGCTCAATGCGTTTTACGTCTTCTCGGTTGTCATAGCAGAAACATCTCGATTGACAGAGGACGGGAACCGAACGTTCATCCACTCGCGAAAGCAACAGTCCCTGCGACATCGTATGTTGACTCGCTGTGTCTGATTGTATTGGAGGGACAAGGCTTGCAATTAGATTAGGCACCAGGCATGAGGCAATACACAGTCAAGCAGGCCCAGTAGATGATGCGGGCCTTCAGGCGAGAGCAAGAAACGTGTAAGCCAGGTTGTCATTGCATTCGTCAGTGATAACGCGTTTTACCATACCAAACAGGAATCTTCTCATAGCTCATAGCTTTTCATTTTATCATTTTTATGGCAGACACGCTTACCGGTACCACCCCATCACCGCATCTCAAGCAACATAGCACTCGGCTCCTCCAGCAACCCCTTCACCTTCTCCGCGCACCTCGCGCACTCAGCCCCATCAACGACCCGATGATCCGCGCTCCAACTCAGCACAAGCTCCTCCCTCCTCACCAGCTGGTCATTCTCGTCAAAAGCCGGCACAACCTTGCTACGCCCAACACCAAAATCGCAACCTGCGGCTCGCTGATAATGGGCGCCACCACGCCGCCACCGACAGACCCGATGTTTGAAATCGTGAAACTGGCACCGCTGAAATCGCCCGGAGCAAGCTTGCCGGTCCGCGCCTTCTCAGAGAGCTCGCGTAGTCGCTGTGCGATCTGGGCGATGCTGAGGTCTTGTACGTCGCGGAGGACGGGGACGAGCAGACCCGAGGGCGTATCGACTGCTACGCCGAAGTTGTGCGAGCTGCGGTAGGTGAGGGAGGGCTTCTTGGGGTCGGAAGCATCGAGGGCGGAGTTGAGGAGTGGGTGTTGCTGCAGTGCTAGGCTTGTGGCTTTGATGATGAAGGGGAGGTGGGTGAGCTTGCCCTCTGCGGTCTTCATGGAGTTGAGCGTTTTGCGTGTCCGCGTTACTGAGGTCATGTCTGCGCTGGTGCTGTAGAGGAAGTGTGGGATGCTGAGGGATTTGGTCATGAGCTTGAACATCTGCGTTTGTACGGGTGTGAGTGGTAGCTTTGGGTCCTGATTTGGTGTGCTGGTTTTGCAGTGCTAGCGGTGAGGCGGATGGCGACTCTTCTGGTTGCTTTTGTGTCTTCTGTGAGACATGGCGATGTACGTCTTCTTTCGTTACTCTTCCGTCTCGTCCAGTGCCCTCGACGTCGGTGATAGTCACATTGAGTTCCTTCATGAGATGCCTCACGGCTGGAGTGGCCAGCGAGCTGAAATCGCCCTTGCCGTTCCCATTTCTGCTTCGTTCCGGTGTTCGAGTCTCAGCCTCATGTGTTCCAGTACTTGCATTCGTATTCTCGCTCTTCTCCGCATTACCATCGTTGTCCTCCACTTGCCCCAGCTTCTCCGTTTCCGCCTCCGCATCTTCCCCATCCATGTCGATGTCCACCAACGGCCGCCCGGTCACGGCCATGTCGTCCGGCTCATAGTATAGCTTTTTGATCACACCATCGAAAGGACTTGTAATCTCCACGCTCGCTTTGTCGGACTGCACCTCGCATAGCTTATCGAAGTGTTCCACTCGTGCGCCTGGCTGCACGAACCATTGGATAAGCTGACATTCGGTAATACCTTCGCCAATGTCTGCGAGGAGGAAAGGTTTCACGACTTCAAGGCGCGTGGAACGGTGGAAGGCGCGTCTGCGAATGGGTGTGGAGAGGGATTGTCGCGAGAGTAGACGACCCAGTTTGGGGGTGGAGAGTGACATTGTTAGTTGTATATGGTAGTCTTTCTTTCAGGAAGAAGGAAGACGAGGAGCAATGGTGTCTACATTGCTTTCTACAGACGGAATGCTACGTCTTGTCTACTCGCGGTGTCTTGTTTGTGGTGGTAAGCCGAGTCCCAGAGCGGCTGGTGGCGGCTCTGATGCGCTTATCCAAAGGAACTGCAAGGGTCCCTATCGATTGCCGAGGTGCAGATGGGAATTAACATTAATACTAAGCCGAGCACATTGGATATGATGAAGAGCGGTCTTGTCACTGGCAAACCGGCAGAATAGTAAATTGTGGGCTGAGTGCTACTGGATGCGCCTTCCGTGAACAGTGGTATTGCATTGCACACATGTGCAGCCTTTCCTTGGCTTTAGTACTCGAATCATCTATGTTGAGAAGCCCTGTTCTCCTAAATGAAGACACATGGTTGTAACCTTGGACTCTCGAATAGCAAATTTATTAAGCTCTACACGTAGAAAACCATCCTCTTGGTTTTTATTGAGCCGCATGACAATTGTGCTACGGTCAGTGTAGGTAATTGATTTAGCAACAAATTACACCGGCATCCTCGCATCATGAGATCGGGTCTGTCGAGCACAGAATGCTGCGCCTGAAACAATCATTCGCCTCTAGTAAAGTACTGCTCATCCTAAATATTTTTGCGACAAGATTGAGGAGGAGTGACCCTATCGTCGAGCGCGAGACCATGCAAGGTTTTACCTGCCCATTGAGATGTCCTCGCCAGTCGAGCAGAGAAGGCCACTCTGAAAGAGGAATCTTCCCCTGGCAGTACGTCTTCTTTCTTTCCGAGACACCACACTCATGTGATGCATTCAAACCGCCATAACGCCGTTTCATGAGAACCATAGGCAGTTGCACCTCACTAGTCCTCCCAGATACTCTGCCTCGCTTTTTCCAGCTCGTCCTTTTTCCTCTGTTCCTCTGCTTTCGCCGCATCCCGTTTCTTCTTCTCTTGTACTTTCATAGCTTGATCGTACTTCCTCTCTTCTTCTGTGCGTCTGGGCGCTCTCTGCCCAAGTCCAGCCGCGATCAATCTAGCAGCAGTGGAAGTGGTCTTCTCAGGGCGCTTCTCGGGCTCGCCGGTACCACGAGCAGGTGCTGGGCTCCGGGTGCCGCTGCTGCGAGCGCTAGAGTCGTCTGCTGAGCCGTTCATACCGAAAGGTGGAAGTGTTTGATATGGCGAGTTGAAAGCTGTGGTTTTTGTCGTGACGGTTGGTGATGCCGGTGTTGGTGGTGGTGGGCTGGGTGTCGAGATTGGAATGATGGTGGGGCCCAATTCGGCGTCTGGCGCAGCCGCGTCGTCGTCCTCTTCCCAGGACTCAGCGACGGGAATGGGATTTGTGAGGATCTTGGGCGGTTGTGCTTCGGGTGAAATGGCAAGCTTGTCAAGTGAAGAATGTAAGGCGGACGCAGATGCGGATGTGGAAGTCATTTTGGTTAAGAATTATGATAGCGAAAGACTAGTTATTCAGTGGGATACAAATGGGATGGGCAATGGGGCATGGAGAGGGTTGTTCTTATAGTCGGATGCGACGGGCGGATGCGCAAGCTGTACGCGTGCGATGTATTCATAGCTCGCACGAGTCGGCGGTCTCGACCGTTTCATGAAACGGTAGCATTGGGGAAGAAACCAGGATGTTGGAGTGCATCAACCAGTACACGCCTCGGGTCAGCACCGAGAAGACAAAAGTAGCATCGAGTGTGGGGGAGCGATTGCGATCGTGGCTCATGGCTCAAGCTGTCTGTCGAGACCGGAGGCTGTGTTGTGCTCGGAACCTCGACGTCATTTTAAAGCCACACCATCGACACATTTCGATGCAAGATGCATGTACATATGTATCGACCGCACTCAGGAGGTGTCAAGTGTCTATGGATGCTAACACAGACACCTCTTACATCCATCTATGGGCCAAGGAGACCATGTAGCCTTTCTTCACAGACAATTATTTGTAAGGCCTCCAGGAGAGACATCACAGAACCCGAAGTCGGCGTCTGGATGATCGTCACCACTTATTCCCGAGGCCCAAAACACGCCTGCAGCTCTGATCAATTCACAATATATAGCTAACATACGCCACGCGTGTAATTCGGTCTTGTCTATTCTTCCTGGTCGGACGCACTCATGGCTGCATTACGAGGTACTTCAGCACTCACTGCTGCCAGAAGAACTGCAGTATCACATCGCTCGTCACGTTCATTCTCCTCGTACCGAGCACTGAGGTCTTATGATGATACCGTCCAGAATCTACGCATTGGGAAACACACTCGCGTGATATACCAGGTACACATTCATCACACATGCTAAGCATTGACAACAACGAAACTGATCCTTGTCTGCAGGGTTTCACTGGGCGTGTTGCTACTGGAAACGCTAAAGATAGCCTGGAATATGGCACCAATATCGTCGGCGGAGTGACACCAGGAAAAGAAGGTTAAGATCACAGATAGCAAATGAGAAGCTGCTCATGAATACTGACTACCAATCCAGGGGAGCATCTCGGCCTTCCATTACTACCCGATCTGAGGAAAGCAAAAGAGCAACTCAAGCCCGATGCCACGGCTGTCTTCGTTGCGGCACCACACTGCGGTAAAGCAATCGAAGACGCCATTGAAGCTGAAATTCCATTAATCGTTGCCGTCGCTGAACACATTCCTCTGCACGATATTCTGAGAGTTAGTCTATACTTGCTGCGCATTCCCAATGACCG
The DNA here is from genome assembly GCA_002901145.1 of Cladosporium cladosporioides. NCBI lineage: Eukaryota > Fungi > Ascomycota > Dothideomycetes > Cladosporiales > Cladosporiaceae > Cladosporium > Cladosporium cladosporioides. Next base: position 849,833 of record NOXB01000017.1, read on the forward strand.
ATTGCTAATCTCGTCTAGGTATCAAGCATTCTGAAGACACAATCTAAATCACGCTTAGTGGGAGCGAACGCTCCTGGTATCATTGCACCGATCGGCAACTGCAGAATCGGATTCCAACCACTGCCCACATTCGCCCCAGGCCATGTTGGAATTGCCGCAAAGTCAGGCACTTTATCCTACGAAGCAGTGGCATCGGTCACAAGAGCGGGTCTTGGTCAAAGTCTATGCATTGGCATGGGTGGTGACATCGTTGCTGGCACAAACCTTGTGGATTCTCTCAAAGTCTTTGAGCAAGATCCGGAGACCGAAGGCATCATTCTGATTGGCGAGCTAGGCGGCCGAGCAGAAATTGATGCTGCAGAATGGATAAAGGATTACAGGAAGAGAGTGAAGGATCCAAAGCCAATCGCCGCCATCCTGGGAGGCATTCAAGCGCCACCTGGTAGGATCATGGGCCACGCCGGTGCTGGACTGGAAGAGGTGAGCAGGGAGCTACAGAAAAGCTCAAGATCTTGCAAGATGTTGGGTCACCATGGTCGATCACCCTGAGAAGTTTGGCAGGGTGATGAAGGAGTTGCTCAGCAAGTCTGGCCGAGATCCCCAGAAGATCATACAAGATGCCGCACAGCAGAAGCGAGGCTATCACACCTCCTCAAGACGACCTTTGGCAGAGATGCAGCGTCAAGCACGGCAATCCAGGCAGCAGAAGCGTGGACTCGTGCTGAAGACGAATCAAGCGCCTGATGTTCTCAAACCATACATCTCCTCCATTGAAGGACTCACGATCAGCACAGACGACGCGCCCAAGACAGGCTTCTACCTCTCCGTAACAATCGACCGCACCTCTCGCGAGCCCGCTCTCGCAACGGCTCCAACAACAGACCTCTCCCAAATGCGCCACCGCCTCCAGAGGTTCCCATACTCTTTGGACGGTCCACCCAAGAAACAATCAAAGGAGCCATCGCACACGCCCAGCTCGACGCCGCTCCCCCGGGAGCTCTGGCCCAAACTGCCTCCCTCCTAACCGCTCTCAGCAAGATGTACACCGAGAAAGAAGCCATCACCCTCGGCGTCAGCGCCTCCATCTCCATGGACGGAAACCTCACCCTACATGTCCCATCGATGCATCTGCAATTTGACGACTCGGCCTTCAAATCCGCAAAACGCCAACAAGACATCTCCTCCCTCCGCCAGCCCGCGACCGAAGATGCAGACGAAGTGGAAGCCGAAAGCGACGGCATCGTCTTCATCCGACTTCAACCCGACAACCCCGACGCCAACATTGGCACGCTCGTCAACGGCGCTGGTCTAGCGATGAATACCCTTGACGCTCTCAAACTCCACGGCGGCTCAGCGTCTAACTTCCTCGATACAGGCGGCAAAGCGACGAGTGCTACGGTAAAGAAATCGTTCGAATTGATCCTCCGCGATCAGCGCGTGAAAGTGATTTTCGTCAACATCTTTGGCGGTCTGACGGACGGAGGCATGATTGCCGAAGGTGTTTTGCTCGCTTTCAAGGAAGTCAATATGAGGGGTGTGCCTGTTGTTGTGAGGATTCGGGTACTAATGAAGAGGTTGGGCAAAAGATTATCGCAGAGAGTGGGCTCGGACTGGAGGCTTTCGATGGGTTTGAAGAAGCTGCGCAGAGGGTTGTTGAGATTGCTGGCGGCAAGTCATGATACGTGTAGTGTCATCGAGTACGTGACAGACGTTGTCTTGATATACAAACTTGGATTGAACGCCCACATCTTGATCCCAATTGTCACAGCGTGTCCTGACAGGCTGCTATTACAGCAAGCGTATCGAGCATTGCTAGATGCGGTGCCTCATGGGCCATACCTTGCCATAACTGTATTGTGCTGCCAAAATATCTCGAGTCAAACAAAAACCAAAGTGGCTACGCCGGGAACAATAACGAACAACCCCCATCATACATTGTTCAAACTTGTTCAAATTTGTTCATTCCTGTACGCTCATGTTCACCCTTGTGCGCCTTACTATAGAATCGTTCAACTCAGCTGCAATGTAGTTCTAAGAACAAAGGAAATCCTTTATCTCAAAAACATCCAGGGACAGGTTTCAACGACTCTCGTCTCATGCTGAACAACAAGTATTATAAATAAAATCAAGTGAAATTTAATCAGAAATACTTATTTCGGCCGATTGGCTCAATGTAGAGCGTCCGCCTCCTAATACGGCTTAGCGGAAGGTTGTGGGTTCGAGTCCCATGTTGGTCGGACATCTCCGGTCTCCGGATGTTCGTATCAACCCTGCGAGGTTTACCACCTCGACCTCTTTTTTTTTTTCGATCTCGTTGATACGCACAAGGCCATCAAACTGCATTGATTGCCAGCTCAGGCTAATCGACTATCGCAATGGCTGATGGTTTCTGTGCAATTCCACAAATTCGTGGAGATTGAGTTTACTGCTCGTGAGGCTAACTACCATATGATTGCTCTCGACCAGCGACTTCTCTCTCCCCTTTTCTTTTAGCTAATTGCTGTTCCGTTCCCTCTCACCCCTCTGCATCACTATGTCTTGATCGGGATGACAAGGTCTATTGTTACTGATCATTTCGGGTAGAAATTCCAACCCTTCTGAGGATCTGGATTCATCGTCGTAGCCATTTGTTCGGCCCAAGCGTCTGCTTTTTGTTTTCGTTTGAGCATCTGGACATGGCTCCATGAAAACCATCTTCGAGCAGCGGCGACATGAATTTTTTAGTTTCACCTGCCGAGAAATAATCTATTGGAGTTGATTACAACTGTTGGTAACATCGAATGATCAAGAAGAAATACATTCAATTCGAATTCAATACGTCCTTCGACCGTCATCGTAACAATAGGTTCCATGCTACCTCTCTCTCACTCGTCTCGATAGACCGTAGTCTCATGCGTCGCGTTAAAATAATACTCTGATGAAACCCTTTCACCCTGTCCCTCTTCCGCCCGATGTTAGTATATCTCTGTTTGGATCACTTGCTTCCGAAACGCCTGCGCTTGACGATAAAAACAAAAGCAAAAAGCAAGAAGCACTACCAGGATTGACCAACAATTTTTGTGCTCTCCGAAAACCCATCCCAACTTCGAAACGTAAGAACAATCAACCCCTTCAGACACGCGCAATCTCAACCCGCTTGGTGTTGCTGCCCTTAGGCTGCATCATGGCCTGATGCATCGCTTGCGTTGTGTCGATCATGCCTTGGATATCCTCCATACCGTCGCGTTCGAGCGAGTCCATGAGCTCCTGCTGCTGCACTTCCGTTGAGACCGTTGTTCCACGCGTTGCCGTCGAGGTCCCAGAACTGCTGCATGTACTGGTCTGCGACAGGTTGTGGATCGAAGGCGCCGGGCGCGGGGTATGGGTATGTGGGCTCGAGGAAGGTGGTGGTGGTGTTGTTGGCGGACTGGCCGATGTAAGCCGGGAAGGGATGTTGGATTTGGTTTTGATGTGGGAGTTGGGGATAGAGGTTGTGTTGTTGGGGTTGTTGTTGATGGTTTTGTTGGTTTTGTGGTAGACCTGGATTGGCGTAGGCGTTTTGCGGCCAGGTGTAGTCTGGAAGGAAGTTGGGTAGGTGGTTCCATTGGTTGGGCAGGTCGTAGGCTGGGTGTGGAGGTGGCACGGCGTTCGATGGGCCGGCCACGCTGCCGTTCGCGTTTTGGTGGTAATTGTTGTAGTTGTAGTTCTCATTGCCGAAGTACTGATCCGCGCTGGGCTGCGCTTGTACATTCTGCTGTGGGGCAGGAGGACTCCGTACAACAGGTGGCGTCGTGCCGCTTGAATAGGGCATTGGCGGCGCTTGCTCCACGCTTCTTCTGGGTCCTTGATTGATATACCCGAATGGTGCTCCGGTATTGGTGTTGCCAGGTGGCGTAGCAACGGAACTACTAGCTACTGTTGCCGGACTGGTCACATTGGAGTTGTTGTTCGGGTCTTGCACAGCAGGTGAAGCTGCGTCCGAGGGCGTGGCTGCTGAGATGGTAATGTCACCGTCTTTCTCGTAGACCTTCAGGATCGCCTCGATCAAATTCTGATACAGCTGCACAGCCGAAGCGACACCAGGCCATCTCTCGGACGCAAGCTTGATAGCATCCATTGCGCATTTCATATGTTTGTCCACGCTTTCCCGGCTGTGCTTGCGCCTGACCTCGACGTAACTCAATGACCACAGCATCGTGTTCATAGCCATGAAGATGGCTTGCGTGAAAATCCAGGTAAGGTCTACACTCTTCTTATCGATCTGCGCTTTCTGGATGTAAATGTTGTACTCGCAGGCCTCGAAACATTTAAGCGCCGCTTCCACTGATGGCCGGGGTACTTGCGGAGATGGCCGATAGAGGAAGGCAAGCATGGTGTTGTACCGGACGATAAACCATCGCTTGTCGAAACCAGTGTCTTCGTCTTTGTTGGGAGATGAGTCTCTCCAGACTTCGAGTTTTGCTAACATCTGCTGGAACCAAGGGTCATTGTCGTCTCTGGGCTCTGCCTGTTTGCTGCGATAGAGCTTTCTCCGAATCTCCAGCTGCAACAGTCGCATCTTGAAGAAGTGTATAGTAACCCACTTCTTCAGTGTTGGTGTAGCTGCGGGATCGATACCCTCTCTGGTAATGTACTTGTCTTCGCAGGTTTCGAACCAATTGACATCGAAGTGCTCTTGATCGGTGGCGAGAATTGCAGGCCGTCCAAGGGCATGGGACAACCCAAAGTCCATCACAATGATGCACCAGAATAGCCGTCGTCGCATATCAATTTCCAATGGATCTGCACGGCTTCCATCGCGTGCTCTCGTGATCGTCTTTTCTTCATTCAAACCCAGTGCTTGCGCCAGTCGTACGGCGATGCCGACCACGTAGTAGATCGCGGTCCGTGTAGGGGTCAGGAGTGAATATTCGGCCATGAGCGCAAAGCATTGGAGCGTACTAAGATCCATGGGTCGCACACAGGGTTCCAGATGTTTCAGGGCCGCAAGATAGAAGCTGTCTGCCAAGCCGGCGTACTGCGTATCCATTTTCTGCAGACTGATGGCAATGACCATGCGCGCGACAAAGTTCTGATAGGGTGTCGACTGGACCTCCTCGTTGTATACGGCTTCGATGTCGGCTTCGAGAGTGGGCTCATGTAACGCCGGGTACATGGGCTGGACCTTGAGTATGTAGAGATCGACCAGGACTTTGGCGAGCGATTTGTTCGGCAGGTCGGGCGCAGCGACATTGCTCGTCACCGGGTATATTTTGGATGTCGGCTTTGCCTGTTCCTGGGTGTACAGGTCTTTGATCTGTTGAGCGCGCGCGTCTGGCACAATCTCCCGGATGCTTTTCGAATCTGTGAATTGCTTCGCCAATTGCATTACCAGTCTCGTTGTAGTGATGCCAGACGATGCGCCCAGATATTTCGGCTCGGTCGCATCCTGCATGCGCACCGTCGCGGCGCGCATCATTGCCTCTGGGTCGTCCGCCGTGTCTCCGCTCTCCTCGCGCTCCAGCTCCTCCTCAAGCTCCTTAACCTTGTGCTGTAGGTAGATGACATAGTTCCGGTTTAGGACACGGCCTTTGCTGGAGTCGTAGTATTCGCATGTTGAACCCGTGCGTTCGCAAGGACCGCATTTGGGCAGACTTGGATCGCACCTTGTTTTACGCTACGCACTGTAAGCGTCTGGTCGGCCAGGCGGTGCAGGATGATTGGCAACTTACTACTCTACATCGTGTGCACGCGGTGAGTGTGTGGGCAACGGTGGTGCCGGTGCTGCTGCCGGCTTCGTTGGCGCCCTCTTTCCTGAGGCTCGTTCGACCGGCCATGCCGCGAGTGTGAGAGGGATGTTTGACGGCGGTTTGCGTGCGTCCATGTGGGCGGATCACCAGAGCATTCGCGACGGCCTAGGCAAGGTCCGCGACCAGGGCCTCCGTCAGCTCTTGTGTGTGCCGCTTGCCCAAGCGAAGAGCGTCTAAGTATGCGGCTGAGCACGGCGAGGGTGCCACGGTCGAGCTATCGCACGCCAGCGAGGTCAGACAGGCACAGAGTGGGGTGGGTAGCACGGTATGGGGGGCTATGTACAGGCGAGGAGTGCTGCGACGGCCTCGGCAAAATCGCATTTGTTGCAGCACAAGACAGCACGATGATACAGAGGACCTTGGAAGGCGAGGCGCACATTGCTCGCCCGAAACGCGCCTTCACCGGTTGCAAACACGGTAAATGCGCAGTAGTATCGAACTTGCAATGCCCTCATGCACGCAAGAGGGCGCCCACTCGCGCCGGAGAGCGGCTCTTTGGTGCCATTGGTGCCTGTGGCTTGGTCTGGCCCTCATGCAAAAACCCTGGGCCGCTGTTTGGCGCCGGCGAGAAACCAAGGGTACACTGCCGATTGCGGGTCAGCCTGTCAGTTGGCAGTGGAAACAATCATGCCTTGTTTGTGGGAAGGACCCGCTGACCCGAGACTGAAGAGCATGATCGCAATGAGGCATGCAGATCAAGACTGCATACACTTCCCATCGTCTACGTGAGGTATTGCTGCCAGGCCTTGCACCGCAGGAAGACGATCCATCGCATAGGCACTGCCACCATACAAGTCTTGATAGGCGGGACGAGATAAAGCTACCACCGCGAACGACAACTGCGTTACTGCTTGTCAGTTGTCAGCCGAAGCCAAACCCCACCGAACAAAACGGCAGCAAAGTATATGTGTGTGTGTATGATTAGCCGAGCAGCCCTTTCCGATGGCGTTTTGTCTTTTATCACTATTTCGATTATCGTGCGAAAATGCAGTCCCGGTATCCCCACATCTGCCCGTCGTCGTAAGAGCATTCGTGGTCGGTCGTGCTGTGCGAAGTTGCTGAGGGGCTTGCTTGCCGCGGCTCGCTCGCACTCACCTTGATCTGGTCGTGGTCAGCAAACGCCTCGACTACACGCCTCCACCACCTCAACCATTGCACTGGCTCGCAGACATACGCCGTCGCCCTACCACCACGCGACACAGCCCACTCTGCAGCCTAGCTCTGCATGCGCATTGGATAGCATCCCAGATACGATCCCACGCTCCATGATAGCACGCCTCCTCAGCTTTAGGCACTTCCGGTCCGCAGGGCTGAGGCTGAGCTGACCACTGCGCGGCAAGGAATACAGGTGCGTGCCACTACGATGCAACCCCCTACAGCCTTCCCGTTGGTCATCTAAACGCCTTGCTATCGTCCTACCTGCGCACTTGGCTCGTCCTGCTGCATGCCAGAGCCACGATACTCTGCACAGCTGAGTCGACTTTTGACTCTGACTTTCCACCCTCATCGGGCCATCCTCAATCCACTTCACACGAACCTTCCTCCATTCCGTTCGACTGTCCACGTGACAAATCGCTTACCATGCCGGGCGTAGACGATATCGATGGTGTGGACCTGATGCCACTCGAGACACCAATCCTGAAGGTCTCCCGGCCAGTAGCAGCATGCTCGAGATGCAGAACTGCAAAGATCAAATGTGATGGCAAGCTACCCGTAAGTCGGCTGTTGCATCCTCCATGCTCAAATTACTGTGGTACTGAAAACTGTTCTCCCAAAGGCTTGCACATCATGTGAGAAAAACGGCCGGGCAGATGAATGTACGAGTACAAACGACCAATTCGCTAGGGGTAAGGAACGCAGCTATGTATCGACCTTGGAAACTCGTATCGACAAACTTCAGGCCAAACTGGAAGACGCCAGACGCAGAAAGCCTTCAGTCATCTCAATACCTGACGATGACATGGCAACTGTCGTCCCGTCAAGAAGGCCGTCTTATGAACCTCGAGCGCCGGAGGGACCGCCGACACCGACCACGAGTAAGTCTCAGCGTCGCGAAGAAGCGTCCGCAATTGATGAGCTCGTGTCTGGCTTTGGCTTCCTCTCTGTCAACGCGACCGCACGTGATTTTTATGGTTTCACATCTGCAATGTCCTATGCACGTCTGATCCTCTCGGCTTGCACCAAGGATCCCCTGCCTCAAGGAACCAGTAAAGCTCTGCCGCCACACAACATCACTGCGCAACTCGTGCAGCACTATTTTGACACATTTTACCAACTTGCACCTGTCTTCGACAAGGCAAGCTTCTACGCTTCTGTGGACAATGTCTACCGTGGGCAGCCTGGCCAGACTGACTCTGTCGACCACTGGATGTTGCGGATGGTCCTTGCCATCGCAAGTGCCACACTCTCCGAGCGCAGTGGCGATCAGTACTACTTTGAGGGTATTGGCCACGTCTGCGCAGCTTTGGAGCATGCTGAAGTCGTCTTGCATCCCGGGTCAATCACTAGTGTACAGGCCTTGGTACTGCTCGTTGAATATGCCATGCTCGATCCCCATCATTTTGATTCCTGGAGCTTGATCGGTGCAGCTTCCCGTGCGATGATCGATCTTGGACTTCATCAAGACCCTCCGAAGGGCACTGCAATGTCCAAGCACAAGCTGGAGCTACGACGCAGAGTTTTCTGGTGCGTCTATTGTTTCGACAGGTCAACTTCGCTTGTTCAAACCCGAGCCTTTTCCTTCTCGGACAGCAGCGCCAAAGTCAAAGTGCCTTTCGCTCGACTGCCAGCTTCGCAGCCTCAGTCTCCGGCCCCTCAAGAAATCAACGCGAGGCCTTGGAGGGACTCACATCAACACACTCTTGATTTAATTGAATTGCGCCGCATGCAAAGTGAATGGTATCATGACCTTTTCCAGTCGGGACGCACGCCGTGGAAGGACCCAGAGCCGTACATCTGGGAAGCATGTGACAAAATGAAGACTTGGTTCGAGAACATATCAGCCAAGGCCTCGCCTAACATGCTTGCATTCTTTGAGCTGGACATGCTTTACTCGTATGTATACGTCCTGTCGCCCTCGCCACGGGTGCCGACGGTTACACCTTTCGCGCAAACTTTGATCTTCGAATACTGCATCCGTTTTGCAGATCTTATGCTGCAGCGAATTAGCCATCCAACACATACAGCACCTACAACGTTTTACGATGCCATGAGAGTGTACATGACGGGCCGTCAATTCCTGGAATGTATTGCAGCAGAACACAGAAGGCCTGCTGAACGGTGTGATACCACCGCGCCCTGAAGTCAAGGCCCTCAATCGACCGCCGCCACCACTTCCTCCCATCAATGTTCCTCCTGGCCAAATGCACAGCATTTCAATACTGCGCGAAGCATAAATTGCATCAGGCAAATTTCGGAATGTCTCTCTCGTTTCGGCGTCCGATGGGGCTATATGAGGTAAGTGATTATGTTGCAAGTAGAGATATATACGGACTAATCTTATCGTACAGCTGGAATCAACGCTACCAGAACGAAACTTCGGAAATACTTGCGGATCTTACTGGGCGCCTCAGAGAACTCGAAGTACTAGCAGGAACTAGACGCCCAAGCGTGTGGCAGACCAACTCTTCAAGCTCTATCGGTAGCAACGGCAGTGGCAGTGCATTTGGCTCACCAAACAATAGCGTGGTTGGTCAACCTATGTACCAGTCTCCGCCTCCAATTCAGAATTTCGGAGATACTTCTGCCAATGCCAATTACGTGGCTGCACCTCCAGCTCGCGGCTACAGCTCTTCGCCACAATACCAACAGGATCAGAACTCGTATCAGCGAAGAGGCTCCACTATACCCCAAAATTATGCTGGACGGCCCTCGAGTGCACAGCTTTCACCGCCCGCCCAACAATACGGCTACAACAATGCCTCCGCGCCTCTACAACAGCAACAGTACTTTCACGAATCCACAGTCGCAGTTTGGTGCTTGGGGCGGCTATGGCGGCCCCTCTAGACCTGACACGTTGGACGAAGAGAATGCTGTAGATCCCAACTCCGGCCCCTGAAGCTTCCTATGTGGTGATGGCTTTGCTGAATCCGAGTCTCTTTAGCAACCGCCTCCTACAGCACCACAGGTGCAAGGACCTGCCCTACAATCGACTGCTGTTACCCACAACGAGAATGCACTCACGGATCCGAGCAATCGTCGTAACAGCATTCTTCTCCCCAGAACGGACGCCCAAGGCCGACGTCGATCTTCGATGCAAGATGCTGCAGACGCTATGTTAGCGGAGACCTTCCAATTCCCTGGGCCGACGGACCGGGTCATGCTGCCTCCACAACCTTCGCGGAATATGTCATTAGAAGGGCGAAAGGTGTCCTTTGGACAGCCTCTGCAGCTCATAGACTCGAACGAAGTCTTGCCATACAAAGGAAAGGGCAAAGGCAGAGCCAGAGGTTTTGATCTCTTCAACACGGGCGAGAGGATGTTCAATGCGTGGGAAGAAGCAAATATGGGCGGCGCAGGAGTTTTTGATGCGCCGGGGCCTGGGAATGTCTTTGTGCCTCCACCCGGCTTCTTCAGTGGCTCCGGCCAATTTACCTTTATTCCTGGGCAGCTAGAAGCCTCGCAATCTACAAGTCACTCTCGGAGCCAGTCACAGATGCAGATGCAGGGTATTCAGGCCCAAACTGGAGATTATCAAGGCGCTCAGGGAATGATGCACCCTTCTGTAAGCCAACTACTAGCGCAAGCGACTCAACCACCACAAGCACCTCTCCCACAATGGTCTTCGCAAGCCCACCAGCTGCCATTGCAACAAGCCTACCAGCCACCACCCGGGTTCCCCAGCAACCCCAGTTCACAGGCCAGACATTCTTTCCCGGCAGCGAAATCCAGCTACCACAATTCGACGGCGTCCGACAAACCGCCGCAGGACAGCAAGGTTTCTCTTCGGCGGAAATCCCTTTGCGCATCGGCTACCATTTCCAACCAGGCCGAGGCTTCATCTGCCACGTCTGCTCTGCCTGCGTTGTTCAGCCGGGAATGCATGCCTTCGAAGGCCAGAATCGCTGGTGCTGGGCTGACGGGCCTGGGATGAGGGCCGACGATGAGGCGAATGCGCATAGGCGGCCGAAGAGGGCGAGGATGGAGCCTTTATATTCCTTGATGGGGATGGGTGCAGGCGGTTGTTGTCTCTCTCGTTTCTCTTATTCATTCTCGTTTCTTTTCACAATTCCAAGAACATGCTAAAGTGCATTCAGAGCTCTCGATACAGAAATGGAAAAACTCACCGTTCCCTAAGTTATTCTCACCCTGCTAGTTATTTCATCGATCTTTTGCGGGCGATTGTCAGGATCGCGAAGATCGTGAAGAGAGTCTTGATTCGGTCTTGTAGTTCATTTCTTCCTTTCGCTTGACCGCTAACGGAGCTGCGCAAACGTACCCAAATGTCTCTTATCGTCTATCATCGTTGGAGTATGTGACATCCACCGATTTCCGAACCATCACTTTCTGACTGTCGTCGCTCGACACGCTTCGTCGCCGCGATGGCTCTTTCTGGCTCACTACCATCGACTGGAATTGCACGTGGTCGGGTCGCATCTGCTCAAGAAAGGAAGTAAGTGGTTAGCCAAAGACATCTCCCGTACACGTTTAATCTCTCTTATACGTACCCGACTTCCGCTCTGCGTGTTCTTCAATGACTGCATCGCGAAGCTGTTGCCGCCGCTGAACGAGGACTCTTGGTGCGTCGTCTGCTGGATGAAGTCGTCGCGCGAGAAAGCTCCCAGCCCGGTGTTCAGTTTTACTAGGAACGGCATGAGGGTGGGGATCACGGCTGTTGTGAGGCTGTAGACCATTTCGCCCTGCGTCCAGGCTGTGAGGGTTGTGCGGGCGAGGAAGGGTTGGCTGTCGAGCGGAGGGAGTGCAGGGCGAGCAGGCGGTAGATGGCGATTGGAATTATGCTGAGAAGGAGTGTGTTAGTTGAGAATTGGGTTTTGTTGTTTGAGAGGGGATGTTGGGGTGCGCTCACGGGAGTCTTAGGGCGAAGACGACGATGGCTTTCAGCTTGCCTGTCCAGTGTTTCTGTAGCATGAAGAGCATCCGGAGAGTTATGAGGATCATGAGGAATTCTAGGAGGATGCCGAGTGCAATTATGACAGTCCATCGCGCATACTGGTCCTATGGTTAGTTTTGTCTGTTTGCGAAAGTTGGACGGAGAGAGAGGTGGCTCACGATCGCATCGCATTCGTGGGAAACCTGTTCCCACGGCGAGCTCGCGCGACATCCGAAGCCGATCATGAATATTGCAGCAATAGCCATGAGCATGCTCAGTAAGATGCTGAGTTTCGAGGCGAGCTTGTGCCAGTGCTCGGACTCAGAGCGTAAAGAAGACACAGTACGGTCGCGTTCGGAGGAGAACGTCGAGAGGAGATAGAATAGATCGCTCCGGTATAGCATCTGAGAATATATCAGCCTTTCTTGTAAGACTTGTCGCTTTGAAGAAGTCTTTACCTTCTCTGTAGGGACTTGTACACCAGGCTGAATGATACTGGCCGCCTTCCCAAGTCCTTGCGAAGCAGCGCCGATCACCAGACAACTCTGAATGATCGCAAACGCCGTTGAAACTATGATGGCAAGATCATCGTAGAGCAGTCTAGATCGGAAAGGGTAGCGAGTGTAGAGCCTAATCGAAGCAAACAACAAGATGAAAACAAGCCCAATACCGCTGGCCACCACAGCCCAGCCTCCACGATCATCAGGTGTATTTGCATAAGCAGGAGGCGAGTAACCCGCCGGTAAAGACATGTCGAGCACAGAATCACGCACGTAAGCGCAAATGCGCTGGAACGATGGAAGGTGTCTTCACTTAAGGGCCTGGCATCCTCAAACCGGGCTCAGATAAGGCGAGAAGCTATTCGCGTGCATAGATTGTTCGCTGCGCACATCGCTACCCAGCCAGCTATCATGCGTGCCGGATTGCTGGAGCCATTAAATCCGGTGCACAGGTTTTTTCTGCATCCTGCTGCCGGCAAGTGGCGCATCACCTGTAGAGCACAATCTCGGGGTTTCCCAAGGGGAGAAGTCCTTGGTGTCTAATTTAGTCGAGACACAGCTGTTCACCTAATCTCACGTCTCTCAGGTAAGACATAGAGTCTTGCGGTGCTACAATTGCACGGATGGATTAGCCTAAAGTGCCTGCGATAGAAGATATTCCTTCGACGAGCATCCAATCTCTCCAGCGGGATCTCAATGGGAATTGAAGATGTACTGAAGCTTGGAGGCCTCACATCTCAGCGTGAGGAGGACCTAGTTCCGGTGCCTGCATAGTACTCGTACAGAGTGGAGTGGAAGTAGCCGGCCCTATGGAGCGAAGGAACATGGTGTGATTCCATGGCTGCTTGGGCGCAGTAGCTTCGCACGTTCCTGATAGGTGTTCATCAAGGTATCGTAGCTGCCAAGCCACACGCTCGCTTCGCACTGATTGCAGATGAAGAGCGGATGTCGGTCAATGCCGCGCATCGACGACGCTACGTCCTCGTGGGCTCATGGACGAGCATGGAAGCTGTTGTCTTCCACCACAGATAAGCGAATTCCATTGGCGAAGACACCCGAGTCTTCAGACGATCACGCCCTCATGCTGTCTGACAAATTGTTGCGAGTTAACTTATCAGAAGGGCGGAAGAATGAAGTCGGCAAGCGAACGCCCAGACGTCTGGTCAAGTGGAGCAATTGATCCTTCGGAAGGCAGGATGCCACGCCGCTTCAGACCTACTGATCCTTAGCGCACTTCATCCCACGCCTCTTCCTCTAGCAGTCCATACAACACCTTTCCCCGTCACACATATCTTACAACCCCTGCAGGACAATAGGGCTGCATGCACGTGGGCGTACAAGCGACGCAGCCCAACAATACGATGGTGCTACGCCTACACCAGATTTGCTGAAGGACACTTTGTGTGCCATCGGGTCATTCCATGCCGACTTGCAGGTTCGCACTGCACGAATACGGGAGGCCTGAACTTGCTTGCCTCATGCAAGTGCAGAAAAGTAATTAACCGGCACCTGCATTCTTTAGCTTATTGCGCCCTGCAGCCTAGCCAAGATGGAAAATATGCTAAACTCCGCCTGCCATGCCACAAGGGCCTTCACAACTCTGCAGAGTACCCATACGTAGAACGCTAGACCTCCGGGAATATCCAAAGTGCCGCATCTTGTACGGATGAAGCAGCCCTGCGCCGAAGCGAGACGGGACAGAGATTGACGAATCTGCAAGCTCGGCTGCCATGCATGGTGCCATTTGACTATGTAAGCTGCTTTTCTTTGACCATCATTCCGCTTCATCTTGTACGCCTTCCAATCTCGCCTCTGTTGTCATTGGCGTTGTTGTGTCTCTCCTTCCGCGTGGTTCTTGCATTGTCTTGCAGCTGTACGCTGCGTCCACATCCACAATGTCTGCTATAAACATGGACACAAAGGGCCAGGCGATCGCTCAGGAGCAAGGGTTTGATCACCAGGATGGTGCGAAGTCTCATGTTGCCGCCAAATACCTTGGAACAGAAGGCGACAAAGCTCAGATGAGAATGCTTGGGCGAACTCAAGAAACCCGGCGTGTTTTCACCTTCATTACCATCCTCGGATTCGGCTCCACTCTTATTGTCACTTGGGAAGTCCTCCTCACGAACATTGGACTAATCTTACTCAACGGAGGTACGGCTGGCATGTTTTGGGGTTTCCTCTTCGTCTTAATCGGTTGGATACTGGTGTACTTGAGTCTCTCTGAAATGGCATCTATGTGAGTCTCGTTTCATCTATAGAGATCTTCTACTCTGAGATAGTAACTAATTGCGGTACAATAGGCACCCACATCTAGTGGCCAATACCATTGGGTATCCGAATTTGCACCCGATCGCGTCCAGAGATTCCTGTCCTACATTGTCGGGTGGCTCACCTTCACGGGCTGGCAATCCGCCATCACTGCAATTGGATCTATCGTAGCTGGCGCCATACAAGGCCTAATTGCGCTAAAGAACCCAGACTATGGGTGGGAGCGCTGGCACACCACTCACTGACAATCGCTGTGGTCGCGTTCTGCGTGTTCATTAACGTCTTCGTTGCCAGACGTCTGCCTCTAGTCGAGGGTTTCCTGGCTCTGGTCCACTTCGCCGGTCTGTTCATCGTCATCATTGTGCTCTGGACGTTGGCACCAAGAAACAACGCACACGACGCCTTCTTCCAGTTCTCCAATAATGGTGGCTATTCTTCTGACGGCGTCTCATTCATGGTTGGCATACTTCCCCTGACCCTATGCCTGCTCGGATTCGACAGCCAAGTCCACATGGCCGAAGAGACTGAAGATTCTGCTCGATCCATTCCCAGGACCATCATGTACTCAACATACATCAATGCTTTCCTTGGATTCCTCATGGTCATCACGCTGATGTTCACATGGGGAGACATGGCCGAGATCTCGGACTCAGCCTATGGCTGGCCGTTCTTGTCTGTCTTCTACAACGCAACAGGCAGCGCTGCCGCGACGATTGCTATGACTATGCTCGTCATCCTTCCAATGACAGGAAGTGTCATCGCCTGTGTGGCAACCGCCAGTCGTCAGACTTGGGCCTTCGCTAGAGACAACGGTGTTCCGTTCTCCGCCACCGTTCGCCACGTACGTATATGCTCATCCGCATAACTCCTGCACTGCTAACAATATTGCCAGATCTACCCCAAATCCGCCATCCCTCTGAACGCCATCATAATCTCACTCGTCGTCTGCATGCTCCTCTCTCTAATCAACATTGGCTCCACCGCGGCCCTCAACGCCATCCTGGCTCTCGACCTCACCGCCCTGTTGGCCTCCTACATCATCTCCATCGGCTGTCTGCTGCGCAAGCGCCTAATTGGCGAGCCGATTCCGCATGCAGAATGGTCTCTCGGTAGGGCAGGCACGGCGATCAACATCGCAGCTCTCTGCTGGTTGTTGCCTGTTCTCATCTTCACTCTTTTCCCTGCGTCTGTACCTGTGACGCCTGACGGGATGAATTGGGGTTGCCTGTTGTTTGGGTTTATGGTGCTGTTTGCGAGCGGCTTCTATGTGGTTCGCGGACGGTATGTGTATATTTCGCCGAAGGAGAGACTGGAGGAGAGATCTTGATGGGCAGGTTGCGACGGCGTTGTGACGAGGAGGGATGCTCTGGCGTGTGCAGTGTAGAGTCCCAATGCTACTGCCATACGTGGGTGACATAGACATGGCTATCCTCCTTAGCATTGCGTTCAAATGACAGGATTGCATGTACTTGCATGCTGCTGTTTTCGATTTCCGACTGATTCGAGTCTCTATCTCTGTCGTTAGGGTTTGGGGTTATGGATTCGACCTGCGAATCAATAAATGTATCGTTCGAACCATTTATCGTGAATTTCTGGGCACTTTGTAGCACATGGTATCTGTCAAAGGCCGTGTATATCTTCGACGATGTATCCCTTGTCCTGGTGGTGTCATCTCGCAATGTGATTGGCCTTTGCTTGCAAGCTCGGACTGCCAGCTTGGAAGCAACTGTACGGACCGCTTTACTCGTGCAAATGATAGACTGAAGTGACACAAAGCAGGAATAAACCAAGTATTGTATTGAGTCTCTGAGGATATAACGACATCACAGTGCTATTCTGCACGCAAAGGCATCGTTGGCGGTCGATTACTCACTAAAAGGACTAGAAAATCACCATTCACTAACAACGAAGACAATAACAGCTACGAAATCAGAACGTTTCCACGACGACACGGTGGTGGCGGTCAGAAGCCATTGCCTTCTCCTCAAATCACATCTGCGATGCTATGCCGTATACACAGACCCGGCCATCGAGAGTGGCCGACCAAAACACATAGCTAGGAGGTATTCAGCCCGAAAGGCCTGTGAAGTAAGAGATAGATGGCAATGACTACAGATTGGTTCGGTCGGTAGAGACGAATCTTACTGACGTACGATCGCAACTAGGCTGGAAACTGATTCGAGCATGTCGACCGATCGCAACGATGGTCCTATGTATGATGGAAGCAAGAGATGTCGAGGCGGCCTCTGCTTGGTTATATGGTGTGAGGAAATCGGTGCTATCATTCGAGTCCAACGTTCCACCAACTGAATAGCCACACCTAACAGACCAGCTATGCGCATTGCTCGCGAGACAAGCCGGCAGACCACACAGGCAAGAGGGTTCGGTCTGGATCCGGCAGGTTGCTCGTCTGATGCTCGTATTTTCCGCGATAGTCTATTATTGCCTGCCTCAGAGAACACACATATGTGACTAGAGTATAGACAGCAATTGCACAAGCATTAGCAAGATCGTTCAGCTACAGCAAGGTTCACCAACGACCAGCTTCGACAACTAGCGAGCTCACTCGAAGAGCCACGGCTAGACAGGATGAGCCTTGAGAGTCCCGCACAACATCTTGGTCAAGAGAGGAGACGTGACACTACGCGCTCAGACAAGTCACGCCAGACCCTGTCGACGGGCCAGATACTGTAAAGTTCAAGGAACGGGACAAGGGTCGCGTGCTCTTGCAAGGAGACCGTCAAGACTCCTCGGATGCCTATACGAAGTTACTGTACTGGCAACATCTGCGGAGTCTACACCAGCAAAACGCCTCGTCAACTCTCGAACGCTCTCCTCGCTTCCCGCGGCTTGGTCAGACGATTACACGGCAGGCGAGCGGAGACAAGTCCACGCACGACAACTGGAAGTGCCTGGAGAGATACTCCGCGCTGCAACACCCTTGCCGTGTCAGCGCTACGAGGGCCCGCAACCC
The DNA here is from genome assembly GCA_002901145.1 of Cladosporium cladosporioides. Lineage (NCBI taxonomy): Eukaryota > Fungi > Ascomycota > Dothideomycetes > Cladosporiales > Cladosporiaceae > Cladosporium > Cladosporium cladosporioides. Next base: position 867,395 of record NOXB01000017.1, read on the forward strand.
TCGGAGCTCGCTGCGTGCCAGTAGGAACAGCATCCTACATCCACCTGGATGGGCCTGACGGCAGGCCAGAGGCCAGCAAGGTTGATGGCGCTGTTGCACGCGTACAGGGTCGGGGGACACCCGAGAGCTCGATGCCTGCTCGCACGCCAAGGTGTTGTAGGGTAGGGGATCGAAGGGACCCAGCCGTGTCAGCCAGCCATCAAGGAAACTCACTGGGGTGCGTTTAAGGGCGGCTCGTTGGTCCAGGGTTTTGTACAGGAACAGAAGTCAAAGGGCGAAGGTTCGGTAGTAGTGAGCCTTTTCCCTTTGCTCTTTCAAGCCATTGAAGAGCTAGCGAAAGCGGCTGATGTGGAGGTGAGGGTCGTGAGGGTGTAGTTTGCTGTGGAGAAAAGACGGAGTGCGCCGACATGAGAAGTCTAAACCATCGCGTGTTGACGAGGGCAAACTCTCATCATGAAACCCGCGGGCGCTGTTGGCAGGTCAAGCCGGTAGGATTGCTAGCTAGGTCATTTGGCCCTCAATGGCTGCGAAGGCGTTGATTGGTAACCTCAGCTGAAAGACAATGGGTTGGAACGGGAGGGACTCCGTGCCGCTGAAGTTAAGCAGAATCGCAGAGTGAGGAGAACGAGGAGACGCGTTTCCGATGGTTATCCGGATGGTGAAATTCGTCGATAGCGCTTGTGACTACTGAGGATGTGCGCTCGAGAGGCGCAAGCCAAACCTTCACAGCGGCGTTAGCGATAGCCGTTGGCACTATGGGCAGCCCGCTATCTCTGGGCTTGCAGTAGCTGCAATCTTGTGAGAAGTCATCACATCATGATTACAGTATCATTGCTTGCGAGATATTTATCGTTTGCGAAGGTCAGTTCTGCGCAAAGTGATTTTCACTCGGCGTGGAATCCGAAAGCATGACCGTGATGCTTTGAGGGGCAGAAAGACAATTCAATGGATCTGAGACCCCGTGACGGAAAGACTTTGGACTAGAGAGCTCTTATGCTTTTCGAAGCCGACAAACAGAGACCCCAGCAATTTGATTGCGAATAGTATACGAGAAGGATCAATGATGGCTGGGACGAGTGAGGCTGGAGTTCCCGTCCGGGAGAGTGGTGCTAGGTATCAACAATCAATGTTGATGTTTTAGTAAACGAATCATGTGCTTGGGAACCAGCTCCGACAAAGGATTCAGCAATGATATATGCTGGCTTGTTGATTGGAGGCGCAACGAGGCGTTGGCGGCATTCAGGCACAAGTCTGCCGATCACTCACCTGCGCCACACCTCAAGCGAGCACACAAGCCGGAGGCGGGTGACAAACCCGATGATGCTGCAGCGGCGACGTCTCCGAATGCCGAATACTCAGGGAAACGAGCCCTGCAGGTGCTCTCAAGTCCCGGAACCGCTGATCTGGTACGAGGTCACTCGTGACCCTTGATGTTTTGCACTCAGTACCGCGACGAAATCCTCGTCAGTCGAGAGGAGTGGTCAAAACAAAAGTTTGCATAGCAGTCGATTCGCGGCGAGCCCTGCGGATACGCTGGGCGACCATCATTAGTACAGCAGCGTCCCACGTCTCCTGGCAGCGGCAGACCATTCAACGTGCACTTCTTATTAACATGCACGTACGGGTCGGCTATTATCGACAAATTCCCTAGTCTTTGTCGACATACCAGGGATTGCCAGGGATGAACGCGCAAGTGCGAATCTGAAGCAGATCGGACTGGGCACATGTAATCTCCTATTGATACCAGGCATCGTGAGATCAAAACCCGTGTGTCGATTGTCGATGGAGAGATCGCAACATCCTAATAATGGCGAAATATTTTCATGCGATTTCATCTGAGACAACTTGCCGCCCAAACCCGGCGTCGCTCCCACATGGGCCACGGTAGAATTTCTCAGCCGTCGCAGATCCGGTGTCATCGGTCGAGGGAGTTGATGCAGGGCCCGTGACGCTACGTCAGGGTAAAAACGTGGTGTAAGAGCGAGATGAGTGTTGATTGGCCATGCATTTGTGACGGTGTGCCTTCGTGGTTGTCGTCAAGGCGTCTTTTCCGCCGGCCGGAACGCGTATTGCATAGGCATCATGATGCATTTGCAGGAATTCCCCGGTCCCTGCTCACGCGCGGTTGTCGAAGGTCTGGAACTTTTGATGTGGATTCCAGGCATGACGATCAGAATGTCCCCTGAGGCCTTGAGCCCAAATCAGGGACTGCGGAAACCACTTCGGGGTAAGTGCGCGCTACTTGGCGGACATGTCACTGCAAGCTCAGAGAGGAACTTGCAGAGAAGGTAAGCGATTGAAACAGATCGACCGATCGCGAGGCTCTGCGGGAGCGCCTGCTTATTTATCTCAACCTTGCCGTGTGTCAAAGCTCAGGCCGGGCTGTGGCTGGTGATGGACTCGAAAATTGAAACAACAGACGCAGGCTTGACGTAAAGCGACTTAGCCAGCGCCGGAAGCAGCGTTCCTATGAACGAAGATAGAAACGTGACGCCCGGTCAAGCCACCGACGCACAATTGACACGACGGACAGAGCACGGAGCTAGAATCCATGACCCCTGGCTATGCGGCTCGTGTGTGCCTCCCCTCGTGCGGGGTCCAGCAAAGAGGCTGAAAGGGTCTGTAAGGGACTGACTATGGAATTGTCACGGGCGATGAGGCGTCGAGGGCGCAAATTTCGCATGGGGACGAGAAGAGGGTCGCGGCACAAAGGCGTCGAGTGCGAGCTCGTACGCTAGCTGTATGGTGATCTGAAAATTCGATCGTGTGTCCGCAGTGGGTTGCAAGACACGCTGACCACGTATGCACTACGAGATATCGCTGCCCGTTCGCACGTCGATGGCAGTCGATTCTACGATCGTCGACGTCATCGGTCCCAGCTCAGGTTCTTGACCGACAGACTGGAAACCAACGGCGTCGGGGCAGCCACTGCTTCGACGGGAAAAGCGGCGTTTCAATCTCGGCTCGTGGTAAACCACGAGGTCGGCAGGGATGTAAGGGTTGCATAAGAAGACTGACATCGGCAGAGGACTAAACAGACCCTGCGGCGGGGACTTGGCTGGCAGGTCTTGCGGCTCGTGCGCCTCGGAGAAGGACCCAGATCGCCGATGTTCTTTGAATGCGCCGCTGCGTGGATGGACGTTGGCAGACAAGCTCGCAGGCGGTTGGAGACGCACGGAGCGGGACGTCCTCTCATCACCTTATGCTCCAGTAGTTAAGGCTGCCTGGCGCCGAGGAGTCGTGTCGAAGCGACCTGCGCCGGCCCGCGATAAGCAGGGCGTTACCATGTTGTGTGCGGTTGTTTTGCCTGCAAGATGGTGGTTGTGTATGGTGGTGAGGCGCCGCGGTGTATCGTGCGATGGCAGCCCAAATGCCATATTGCTGCGTTGTACATATTGTGGCGCGTGTGAGACCGGTGTGACTGCTGCAGGGTGGACAGCTCAGAGATAGGCGCTACACCCCCGCCCTCGCTAAGGCACGCGCTGGACACCTGCTTATTATTATTGCAGGCGGCTTGCTTTCGCGAGCATCAAGCCACTCCACGGCGGTAGTGGTGCAGGCGGCGCCAGTCGCGAGAGGATGTGATAGCCGGATGTGCCGGGCAGCGCCCGCGCGTGAGATGGAGCTTGAGCCGGATACCTAGACAGACCCCATGCCCTTGCCCTTGCTGGCCCCTCACTCTGCGCAGGCCTCGAGCGCTCCAACGCGATCAGGATGCTTTGGAGCTGGGAAGTTTCGAGGACCGTTGCGATTGATATGATCGAATTGTGACGTCGCCCTGCCCGTGCTCTGGCACCTCAAGGTTTCTGGAGATCGTGCGGAGCAGGGCGAGATCGCTGGTCTGCGTGAGGCCTGATGACCTGGCCTGGCTGGTAGAGAGTCGCAGCGCAGAGACATATAGCAAAGACATAGCATACCACAATGCCGTTGCGATCTGCCTGTCAAGAACCAGGGGTCAGCCGTCAGATGCGAGATGGGCGATCAGCCCTCCTGCCGCCACGATGGTCATCAGTCCGCAACACGGTGCAGAGCAAGACCGCTTTCTACTCTCCCGTGTGTATCGCGATGCGACGCACACGATCGATCGATGGACACCCAGCTAGCTTGGCGGCGAGGAGGGCGAGCGGGTTGCACGGCGGCGGCGAGAGATTTCGCTGTCGCAGATGCAAACGACGGCGCCCTGCAGCGGGCATCGTGCGTCTGAGGGCTGCCGTATCTATGTATTGCAGTGGGAGTGTGGTTGCTTGCTTGGTTGCGTGCAGTTGTTGACAGCCACGCACTCCACGACAGCGCACCACGCCTCACCACACCCACGGGTGACGGTGCAGCGTCATGAAGAGGCACAGGGCCCTGCATACCCGCTGCCCTGCTCCAGTTCCCCATCGGCGATGAGGGTGAACGGCCCCAGTATAGCGGGCTCTAGCGGGCGCCATGCAAACGTGCGAGCTGCACCAGGATGTGTCTGATCCTCGACCGGGGACGCTACCGCAGACGAGGGCCCTGGCTAGCAATGCTGGTGGCGCAGACAGGGATGTATCCACGCATCGCATGCCAATTCCAACTCTAACGGTGCCCACTTTCCCATCATCTCTGTGCCGCAGTGCGCCCATGGAAGAAACGGACGGGAGCAGGTCCTGGTGCTCGGCGCCAGCGCCGTTGCCTGCGCTGCCGTGCGAAACAGGGTCTGCTGGACTCTGTCGCTGCGTGTCGGGTAGCGCTGGGGACGTGAATACCATGCCGCCCTAGCAGAGGCACCCTGCACCCACGCATTCCCATCCCATCCGTCGCCAGCTCCCTTATAATCCGCAGGCCCTCGCCTCGATTGAATGTGCTCTGTTTCCCTCGCTTCAGCTCTCAGCCACTGCTACCCCAAACACACGCTGAACACTCGCCATCTCCACTCGCAGTCCAGCCCAGCTTGGCACTCGCCGCGAGCCATACTAATCCTCGCCCATCGCCGCCACCGCGCAGCGCACCACCAGCACCACAGGCAGCAATATCGCTCCCACCGCTCAGCCCATCGTCGCGCTGACGAAGCGTCTTTCGTCGAGCTGGCCCACACATAATGGACGGTAGAAACTCGACCGGCAGCAAGGTATCACTACTCAACGATAGTAGTGACGTAGCTCCGCTGGCCACCAAGGCGCATCACCAACTCCCGCCGCCCGCCGCGCACTATTCTTACCATCACCACGCCCACCACCTCCCACGCGCACATTCTCGCACATCCAGCCGCACCTCGACGCCCAGCCTCTCGCCGCAGACGCCTCCCCTCACCCGCAGTGACTCGAGTGATTCGCGCGTTTTCGGCACCCCGTCGCCTCTTACCCCGGCCCAGCACAGCTTCCACCAACGCCAGCCCTCGCGCGACCAGCAGCAGTACTTCCTCGTCCAGCACCGCTACGGCAAGATGGACGACCCTGCCATGACCATGTACCCGCCTCCCGACGCGTCTAACCTTGCCATGCCTGCCAACCCGTACGCCATGCCTGCTCAGATGCCTGTTCAATCCGCGCCGCCCGTCCAGCCCATGCAGCCAATGCAGCAACAGCAACAGCAACCCCAACAGGTCTACCGCTCATCCAACTCTCCCGCGTCGGAACCATCACGCGTCTCGACCGTGTCTGCCGCGTCCAACAACGCGCGACCTGTCGCACCCAAGAAGAACCAGTACCCGTGCCCGCTGTCCAAGCAATTCAACTGTGCAGACTACTTCACTACCTCTGGTCACGCTGCCCGCCACGCCAAGAAGCACACCGGTAAGAAGGATGCCTTCTGTCCCGAGTGCAACAAAGCCTTCACCCGCAAAGACAACATGGAGCAGCACCGTCGCACCCACCAAAATGGCCGCGGCGCGTCACGCACCAGTGGTAGCAGCGATGACTCGAAGATTAAGAAGTCGACCAAGCCTGCACCCAAGAAGCCCGTCAAGGCTGAGCCTGCTTTCGAGGCTGCTGTCGAACAGCAACTTGCTGAGCAACAGCATGCCGAGCAACAATCACAGCAGACTCAACCCCAGATGCCCATCATGCAAGCTCAGATGCAACCTCAACAACCTCAGAACCTGCAGCAGGCACAAGCACAACATCCCAACACCGACCCAGCCATCCTCATCCCTCCTGTTGGCGGACCCTACTTCCTCAACAACGTTGACTCTGGCCCCATCCACTCACTACCTATGCCTGCTGTCAACGAGTCTGCTATGCGTCCCGCACTCTCACGAAACGTGTATGGCCAGAACTCTCTTGACTATTTCCCGCCTGCACAGATGCTTGGTGAGCTCGACTCTCTCAACTTCTCATACCCTTCGCCTGGTTTGTCCAATGGACTGAACAGCCTTGCCCTTGCCGCCAGCGAACACCGCCGATTGTCTGAGGAGAAGACTTCCAAAAGCCCTTCCAGCGACGGTCCCACACCCTAATGGCTAAACGCCTGCAAGGTGGCTGAACATCACCGCCACTCATCATTCAAGGCACTGGCCTGACTCTCCGAGGTCGACCTACACTACGAAGCATAATGATAATCTCCGCCGCACTCACAAGTCAACATCTTCTACTTGTACTTTTACTTGTTTTGCACATATACCCAGTTTCTGTGCTCTGTTTACTCTCAAGCATGTCGACGGGAGGGCGTCCGCATGCTACGCGATAACGCAGAGGGAAAAAAGAGGTCGCGGCGAAGGCTCATTCGCCGCGAGCCCAGGCAAAGGTGGCTCTTCCAATTTTTTTTTTCTGATTAGGGTATCACACACCTTGTCCAAGCGATGGAGTTTTCTGGTTTGCTCAATGGGAGGTTCCTAGCGCTGCTATCTTTTTACTTTGGCGGCTATACCACGGACTGGCTCGGTTCCAGAGGAAGAGGAAAAAAAGGTTCCCGAACCGAAGGTCGCGACCACTCGGCTTCGCTCGGGTACATTACATGGCACGCAGAAAAAGAACACCGGTTTACCTAGACTGTGCTGCTTCTCAGCTGCTGGGCAGTATAGAGAAAAATAGCATGCGTGCCACCACTAGCAATTACAATTATTAGCCTCAGAAGCAATATTACCAAATTCTGCCCCAAGTCACAAGCCGTCTCGAAATTTTCAATCAATTCTCCTCCACGCCGCGCTTCGCGATCGCGATCTCTGCCTCCCATAATCCGGATTTGCGTATGCGCGAAGCTCGGAAAAACAGCGCACTGTCTTAATTGTTCACCTTAGCTGAACTTCGCCTTTCGCCTGGCTGGCTGAACGAAAAGCGACGGCGCGCCGCGCTCGCGCGCACGTCCAATCTCACATGTCTTAACTCCCAAACCCATCCGACGCGATTAACACAAATACTCCGATTCCTTCAGAAAAGCACGATGTCGCGTGCGAATCATGTGTCAAGGCTTTTTCTTCGAGAGAGCCCTCACGTCTCCATAATCAAATCACCACATTAGTGTCGTACCGAAATTTCAATGTTATTTTGCTTACACACCTGTGTTGCCTGTCTCTCCCTTTCGTCAAGCGTCAAATCCCATGTTTTATCGATCGATGCGCGCATCCGCGAATCATTATTGGCGCGTGCGTATTGCGTCTAACGCTCTTGCCCGTTTTTCCTTCGCCTTCTTTTCCTTCTACACGCTCGCTGACCGACTGTGTCTGTGCTCTTGTCTGTTCTGTTTTATTCCGTCTTGAGGCAGCGAGCACACCCCGATGGCCCGGGCATGATCGCCTATCCTCGCCCGTCTTTTCTGTGCAGTCCTCGGGCAAGCCGAGCGAGCGGTCTCGGCATCTGGCCTCCGGTCTGCACTGATGTTCTCCTTCTCACATTACATCATATGCTTCACTAAGAGCGAGGGCCTCAGCCTTGCGCCCCTTCCGCCTTTTAGTGCTGCTTGCCCTTGAGTCGTTCAATTGATTGTTTTAAGGATCATTGGCGAGACGGCAACGGCTGCCGCAGTAGTCTAGTACACTTACAAGTGCCTCTCGTAACGCATTGACGAGGACTATATGTTGCGGTGTGCTTCATGTTTGTTTGCTTACCTTTCTCCTGAACAACAATGGTGGTGTACGAGTAGCTGGTAGTGTACGAAGCATCAATGCGCAAGTTCTACGTTCTACGTTGGCTGGAGCTTTTCCCTTGTGATCTCCGACGATGACGGTGGTGGACGGCTTTGACCACTGTGCTGGATGGCTCTTTGACCACAACTTCAATGCCCAAAAGCTAAGCTAACATGCAAATCCTGGGTAACCCATGAAGGCCATCAATTTCGGGACATGGCGGTCGCGAATCATGGGAGAATCATCATCATCCGGAGTTGTTTTCCGCTTTCTTTCGCTGTCATGGCTTTTTGCCTTTCTTCTACGTTTCTTCCCTGCTTGTCGTTTTGAGTCGCGGACAGCAGTAGTATGTCATTTTCTTTCTAGTCTTTTTTGGCGCTGTATTCTAGCTTCTGCTCCGTGCGAACGCATTGTTATTTGAGCTTTTGGGCTTTGCAACTGCCTGTCTTGAGACTTTGCGATCGATCGCGACGACTTTCCAACCCCTGCTCGTCGCGACGAGGATTGATGCGCTCTGCATTATTTTGGCGAGATTGCTGACTGGGATGCTTACAAGCGCCTTTTGCGTGCGTGGCTTGCAACATGGGTTCCTTCCCGAAGGTCTGGAACGATGGTCTTTCGAAGTCTGGTCCCTGCAGAGAGGTGCTGCTGCATGTTCCCTCCCACGAAGCTCCTACTACAGCGAGAATGCGTTCGTCACTGTGCACTTTTGGGCAATTGAGAAGCTGTGTTTTGGGACGTCGTTACACGGCGATGTCTACTCCGTGTCTTCTTACTTATAGTGTGTGCATTGAATTCAGCACTGAAAGGCTCGTATCGTCTCTCGGCAGATCGGTCTCGTGAAATAGTGTGGCGAAATATGGACTACGCCAGCTTTACGCTGTTGTGCAAGCCCCAAGTAGTGTTTTTGAGCGGACGATACAAGGATGAGACATGGTGCCCTGCAACCTGCAATTCAATAGTGCCTTGACATTGATGTGACAGATTACTAAGGCGGGCCCACGCTGATATGGCCCTCAGAGAATGACAGACGCACATGTTTGTAAAGGCTGGGACCAGACTCTGAGCAAATGTCATTGGAATACCCGATTTCAAGTGCCAAATCAATACTTATCGCTTGAAGATGTAAGTGAATTCTTCCCCGTTTAGGCAAGAACCGTGTTTTGCGCATTTCTTCTCTCTACCATATTTTCAATTGCCCACCTTCAGTTTTGTGAGGTTTGTTTCCCATAACGCCGTCGCTAAGTGCAAGATCACCAGATGGTCTCATTCCCGATCCAAGCGTACTTCAACCCTGAGTTCGTCGAATGTAAGCTCCCGCACCGCCACCCAATGCAGCGCCGCTCGACTCGTCTTTCAGCGCTTGCTGGTATCGCGACTGCAAACCACCATCCGCGCCTGTACCCTCCTCTTCCTCTTCGACCTCATCTTCATCACGCTCTACCCACTTAGGCTCATCCTCCTCCGATTCGCCATCCATTCCTCAGCTTCACTCACAGTCTCAGGCTCCTCCTTCGGCTTGCGCCTGTACTTGCCCGTGCCCTTGGCGCGAGAAGACACCTCCATGTCCTGCATCAGCCTCTGCATCTCCTTTTCCGTGCTGCCGGCCTTCTCAGCCTCCATCTCCGTCTTGCGCTTCTCAAGCTCGGGTTTGTATTCTTTGTTGAATTCCGCACGCTTGTCCTCGACCGCGTCGAAGAAGTCCTCGACTCCGTCGCCGGTCATGGATGACACGCCCACGACGCTTAGTTGGTTGTAGAATTCCTCGAGAACCAAACTCATGCTGTTGAGCAGACTGCCCATGTAGCCGCTTCCCTCGCGCTCTTCTTCTTCCTCTTGGCGCACGGCGGCCTGGAAAGCCTCGAAGTCGCGCATCCAGTCGATGGCTTCGGTGGGCTGCTTGACGTCTGTTTTGTTGAAGACCAGGATCATGGGCAACTTTGTCTTGTAGAGGATCGAGATGGCGTAGAGCATGTTGCTCATGAAGGTGGAAGTGTTTTCAGTCGTGCGAGGAGTGTCGATCACGTAAGCAATGACCGTCGGGAAAGACGAGGCGAGCGAAGAAAGCAGGATGGAGCCAGAGGCGGACCAGACAAAGACTTCGATTTGACCTGGAGTGTCTACGATGATGTGTGAGGTTGTGGGAGCTGCGGGTTCCTCTTTTTTCTCCTCGCTGGGCTGGGGCAGGCATCGCTTCTCCAGGATAGACATGACTTGATCGATCTTGGTGCTGAAGAGGTTCAGGGAAGTGAGGATGCCGCCGTTAGGTCCGAGGTTGTATTGCTTCATGACTTCCTTGTAGTTGACCGAGTCGCGAATGTCGATGTTGGAGTCGAAGGGTACGCTGCGGACGGCGGGGTCGAGGTTGACAACGTAAGGCGGCGCAGTCGTCTTTGGCGACTCGGTGTGTTGAGTGTGTAGGTATGAGTTGATGCGCTGCATGAACGTCGTCTTGCCAGATCCTGCCATGCCTACGCAGACAATGGCGACGGGCGGCTTGTCCTGGGTGGTGGAGGATGCCATGATGGAGGGGTCTGTTGAGGTGTTGTTGGTGGTGCGTCTTGCGGTCCAGGCGATATTCCAAATGTAGTCCGTCCTAGATAGAGGCGGGAAAGACAACCCGGGCAAAATTGTGATCGTTGGTTATTGTTTCGGTTGTTGTGTGTTGCATGTGAAGATGAGGTCACATTCACGAGAAAATCCCAGGTCGAAAGCTTGTGAGAGCTTCCTGCAAGTGGACCCTCATTCGCCTTGACGCAACACCTCGTTGCGACAAATCCAATTACTCTCCATCACTACACAAACTCCACAATGGGCTTGGACGATTTCGAGCGCGAGCTTGCGCAAAGCAGTAAACCGCGCGAATCGCACCATCGCAGTCGGCGCGATCGAAGTCGCAGTAGAGACAAGGACCGCGAACATCGTCACCACCGCTCGCACCGACACAGAGACGATGACCGACGAGAAGATGAACGACGACACAGGCATAAGCGACACCGCGATCGCGACGAGGACGATGAGAGAAGACACAGCAAAAGACATCGTAGCGGATCGCCCAAGCGTGAAAAGAAACGCAACGAAGAAGTGAAAGTGTTCGACTCGGATGGTGACGACGATGAATGGGTTGAGAAAGAAGCAGATACTGCGCCTCCTCAAGAGCAGACACTGGACTCGCGTGGTGCGGATCTAAAGGAGAGTAAAGTGCAACGCGATTCCTGGATGCAAGAGCCGTCGCAGCTCGACATCGACTACGTGCAAAAGAGGAAGCAAGAAGAGCCCAAAGGCCAATTTGTTGGCGCAAAAGATACGCACGACTTCAAAGTACACGAGAGCCAGGTCAGCCAACATCTTGCAGACCTGCAACGCGATTTCGATTCGGACGGAGATGAGGCAGGTGATCAGAGCGCAGTCAAGGACGAGCCAGCCCAGCACGAAGTCAGCTACACATTCGGCGATAGTGGCAGTGCATGGCGTATGACGAAGCTCAAAGCTGTGTACAGGAAAGCAGAAGAGAACAAGGAGTCAGTGGATGAGGTTGCGCTGAAGACGTATGGAGATCTTCGTGATTTCGACGATGCTAGGGAAGAGGAGCGAGAAATGGATAGGCGGAAGATGTATGGCAAGGACTACGTTGGCTTGGAAAAGCCAAGCGGCGAGTTCTTCCAAGAGCGCAAGTTGAAGGCCGGCATCAGGCGAGAGTCTGCGCCAGACCCGCACCAAGAACCTCCAACAACGTCGAAGCAGGGCGAGCGAATGGCAGAAGCAGAACCACCAGCTACCACTATTGCCCTAGACACCTCGTCTTTGAACAAACTCAAAGCTCAATTGATGAAAGCCAAGCTCATGAAGGCACCTAACGCTGCTCAACTGGAGCAAGAGTACAACCAGGCCATGGCAGCAAACGCAGCACAACCAGACGTGGTAGTATTGAATAACATGGACAACCGTCAGCTGGCCGGTGATCGCAGTGGCGAGGTGACAGCTGTTAGCGGTAAGCGCGGACGTGAGCGCGGTCTTGTGGTCGAGAACGAGGACATGAGCATCGAAGACATGGTGCGTAACGAGAAACGTACCCGTGGCGCCATGGGTGGCGAAGGCCGCAACTTCGCAGAGCGCATCGCCAAAGACTCGAAGTTCAAAAACGACCTCGACTACATGGACGACAACGCAACAAATCTCAGCAAGAAAGTCGTCAAATCGGAAGTAAACTTACGCAACACCACCATCGGCGACTTCCAGAAGACTCAAAAGGCCCTCGCCTCCTGTCCGCTCTGTTACCACGAAGACTCCACACCTCCCCAACCACCAACAGCACCAGTAATCAGCCTCGCAACCCGCACTTATCTCACCCTGCAAACCGAGCCCGAGTTAGCCAAGTACGGCGCTGTCATCGTGCCGCTCCAGCACCGCCTCAACCTCCTCGAATGCGACGACGACGAATGGGAAGAGATCCGCAACTTCATGAAATCCCTCACTCGCTTCTACGCCGCGCAAGACAAGAGCGTCATCTTTTACGAAAACGCCGCTTTCGCCGCTTCGCGCAGAGGCCACGCCGCGCTCGTCGCCGTACCTCTCCCTCACCACCTTGCCGACAACGCACCTGCGTACTTCAAGGAAGCAATCCTCGCGGCCGACGAGCAGTGGAGCCAGCACAAGCCTGTCATCGACACGCAGGCGCTGGTGCAGAAGCCTGGGTACGGGAAGCAGGCTTTCCGCAAGGCGCTGGCGAAGGAGATGCCGTATTTCCATGTGTGGTTCTCGCTTGATGGTGGGATGGGCCATGTCGTTGAGGATGAGCGGAGGTGGCCCAAGGGGGATCTCTTTGCGAGAGAGATTATTGGCGGCATGTTGGATCGTGGGCCGGAGACTATCAAGAAGCAGGGCAGGTGGGAGAGGAGAGATCGGAGGTTGGAGAGTTTTAGGAAGAGGTGGGATGATCATGATTGGACTAAGGTGTTGATTGAGGCTCGATAGGGATGACTTTGTACATTAGGATATACTTGTGAGGCTGTGATCCCGTAAAATCCGGCATAAATGTTATGCTATGACTTCTCTTCATTCTCGTTCATTTCAGGGTATCTCCGTCATAACATCAAGAAAGAACAAAATGAAACTCGTAGCCAAGGGAAACTTTGCAACATCTCCAACATCATCCTCTCAACGCCTCCACAAACAATCCCCTCATGCCTTTAAGCAACAACACGAGATCCCTCGCCTCGTTTGCCCGCTCCACCACCGCCTCAATCTCCTCACTCTCCAGCCTAGGCTTCGTCGCCACAACCTCGAAATCTCCAACCCCGGTATCGATCTCAAACCACCCCTCCCCCCACCACCCATCCCCAACTCCTCAAAGCAAAATCTCAATCTCTCCCCTCCATCCTGCGCACCCTCAATTCTCAGCCCAAGACACGTCTCCCAGAATCGCAGCTCAGGCACATTGTGCCGCGCTTGCGCGTCGAGCGCGCGCTGGTGCGCGGCTTGCGCTTCGCGACGGGCGCGGATTTGGGACTGGGTGGAGGCGATTTCTGCTTGCAGCTGGGAGCGGTGGGACTCGTGGGCGGACTTCTGCTCTGTCAGGGCGGAGATGGCGGCGTGCATTTCGGCTGTCTCGGCGGATTCTTTTTGCAGGGTTTCGGCGTGCGAGGTTTGTTGCGATTCGAGGTTGAGGATTGCGAGGCGGCGGGTGCGTTGAGTTTCTACGAGGAGGCATGTCAGTTTTGCCGTCTTCTGCTACTGCTGTGTATCCGTGGCGGTTTCGACATACCCTCTAGCTCGGCGACGTTCATGCGGAAAGCATTGCGTTCTTCCAGCACGCGCTTCCGGCCTCGTTCGATGAAGTCGTCGAATCGCTGTGTGAATTGCGCCATGCGCTCGCGTAAGTCGTTGAAGCCGAAGTCGACTGATGGTAGGCTGTCGGCCATGGAGGGCGCATCGGTGTTGTATGGTCCTTGGGAGGCTGAGAAGGATGCGCCGAAGCGACTGGGTGTTGCCGGTATCGCGGCCATTGTTGCGGTTATGGTTGTAGAGACTATGCGATTGATTGCGACGGTCCAGGTAGCGCCGATATGATATGTGTGCAGTGTGGCTGGTGTATTTCAGATTGTCGGCCCGGTTGTTGTCGTCGCGTCAAAATGAAGATGAGGAAGGTTCAAAAAAGCAGGGTTCAGACGCCGGCCTAGCAACGCCATGCGACGCGGCCCGCCTTTGCAGACTCGACCTCCAATCTTTGATCTCCGTCTTGCCATCCAACCACCTTTGTTAATATCACCATTTCGCACTGCACAGCAACATACAACACTGACTGGAGGCTTAAGACTGCTACCGACTGGTCTATCTATTATTCTCACTCACCGTGGATCTGCAACCGTATCATGTTTGCGCTCAAGCCTGACTTTACACGAACCTGTAAAACTATAAAGCCGAATGGCTGATCAGGATTGGAATGGCCTGCCATACGGCCATTTCGGAAATGCTTTTTATCAACTCGATGAGGAGACCTGGCAGTTTGAAAAAGCACCTGGTCTGCCGCGTATCCTCGAACCACTTGGACATCCGGAACTATCCGTGCCATCTTCTCGCCCGTTAAGCAGTCTAAACCGCACGAACGGTGTTACAGAACCTCCGAGCGTTCGTTACGAGAAAGAAAAGGCCGAACTTGTGAAATTGGTCCCTTCTCTGCAACCAGCCAGAACGTTGTTGGAACCACTGCTTCATGCTTCCGAAGCCATCGAGAACGCCACCAGCCGACACGATCCCGTGCAGGGAAGCCTGCTCTCTTTTGGACGAATTTTCGATGCATCGACTAGACGAACAACTCAGGTCGTAGCTTTTGCATCTGGCCCAACAGGCAGCGATTTACAAGTTGTACAAGTCCAGCTGCAGAAACAGGGCTGGGACGATAGCAGAGATGTCTGGCTGGAAATGCAGTGATCAACGGCGAAGAAGCCATCTGGAGTAACGAAGGTTCCCCGATTCAACAAATCTGTTTTGCACAGCCGCTAGAATCTGGCGAAAATCTACTTGCCGTGCGGACGATCTCACGCGTGATGATTTTCAAGCCCGTATTGCGTAAAACCGGACCAAATCGCTTGCATCTCAAGCCGTTGTTCGAAACTTCCACAGCGGAAACCGAAGGAAACACCTATTCTGACGTGGTATTCAATCCCTGGTTTCCTCGACAATTCGCCGTCATCGACCAGGCTGCCCGCTGGCGGATCTGGGAATTTCGCAGCAGGGAGTCATCCGATGCTTCGTGCATACATTCATCCACAAATTCCGAAGAGGAAGCTACTGGATCCGATCCAAATGATGGATGGGCACGTTTGATCTGGACCTGTAATCCAAGTGTCATCCTTGTCGCCACACGGCGTAAGGTCACACTTCACGATATTACTGCCACATCGTCGCAATTGCAAGAGATCAATGTCAACGTCTCGGGCGTCTCCAATTGGGTCCTCGACGTAGCGATTGTACCATCTGACCCAGCTCGTCTCTTAATTCTGACCACCACACATATACATGTTGTCAATGTCAAGGATACGAACGGCGAGGCCAGAGCGCAGACTGCACTGCAAATCAGGCACTTCAGGGATTCCGAGGATATCTCTCTTCGCTTTACGCCTTTTCGCGACGATGAAGGTACGTTTAGGCACTCAGACCATGGTGTGAACACAGCTAACGATCTTCCAGCCCTGACAATTGTCCTCCGTTCTTCGCTCAGTCCAACTTTAGTGTCTTACCGCCTGATCCTGAATGATGACCAAAAGACGATACTCAATGACCCTATCCAATTCAAGCTCGGCCTTACTGAGGACCAGATTGGCGATGGAGCGAGCATCCTGAGCCTCCATATGCAATCTGTTGCAATCGCTGAGAAGCGCTCGACAAATGTTGAAGACACTCTTATCGGACAACTGCGCCAAGACGAATGCCGGTTTAACACTCTGACAATTCTCAAGAACGATCTGTCAGTCGAAAGCTTACTATACCTGGACTGTCATGCCGACCGACAAACCTCGATAACTGGTCCACCCACATGGCGGGGCAAGCTTCTGGGCACTTCGTCAAAAATCAAAGATGACTTCGTGATTGACGATGGATTGGTTGTGGCGGACAATGTGGAATATTCCCGCGAACCAATTGCAAGATATGTTGAGCAGCGAAGACGGCGTGCTAAGATTCTGTTCGGGCAGGAGTGGACACTTCATCACGAGCGTACGGCTGACAGAGTCGAGCATCGTAGACTGCAGACGCAAAGCGTAGATGAAGTTCTTACGCAAACCCAAGACATTCTTGATCGGAGAGCCGAAGCTGTCCCTATGCAAACGCTTTTCGAGATGTCTACTGGAGAGCTAACTCTGAACGACATGGATCGTGTCTCAGCCGAGATCTCGCAGCTTACTACAAAGGAACTTGAATCGACACCACAGCCTGAAGACGAGATGGATGACAACGATCGCAGCACCAAAGTCGTGCTCAGATCGATCGAAGCGGCCTCGCTTCCGGCAACTTCACTGCGTCTTTCAGCTGACGTGGCACCTACGTACGATGCAATTGTCTCGCACTGGATCACGCCACTTCACAACAAGGTGCCAGGACGCATTCGACTTGCCAAAGAACAGCTCGCGCGGCGACTAGCTGCCGACCTGACGCTTGCGAGCCACGTCCTTCAGATTGAAGATATCGAGGAGCATCCAGAGACTCAGCAAGACGCGAAACCACTCCCCGAAAGTCAGAGCTGGAGTCTACCTATGCACCTTGCATCCAGCCAGCTTCAGAACCCTTACTCTTCCCAGCTCCACTCACAATCACATTCAATCCTCCAACACCTTCACCATCCGGAACACCATCCGTAACTACCGCCTCAAGTCGAACCACCACCTTCGCCTCCGCCGAGATCTCCAACCTCAAAAAGTTCACTACCTTCACAAAAGCCACCCCCACGGCCCTGCCGCGCAACTTGTCCAAACTCCTCTCCCACTGGACTCCCGGCACAGACCCTGCTGCCTACGATTGGATCGCCACTTCGCGCGCCATCTCGCAAACGCACGCGCGAAGAAGAAGCCGACTCGCAGCTCACGGAGAAGCAGCGTGCCCGCGCCCACCGCAAAGCTGAGAGACATATTCGCAGGCAGCGCAAAGAGGCGCAGGCGAGTCAGGTGCAGATGCTGGCTAGTAGTCAGATGCCTGAACTGGTTGTTAGTGCTAGTCAGAGATTGCCAACGCGGGATGCAGGGGCTTCGTCGCCGGCTAGGCAGGGGACTATGCCTCCTCCTCAGATGGCGGGTTTTGCTGGTGCAGGTGTGTTGAATAGTAGTCAGCCTGTGGGTTTTGGCGCTGCGAGCCAGGCTGTGGCTGGGAGGTTTGGTGGAGGTGGACGGCCGCCGGTTAAGAAGAAGAGGAAGCAGGGTTTCTAGGGGAAGATTGGGAGATGTGTGCATATGCATATTTGTTTTGTACAATTTGTGTCCACAAACGTATATCGTTTACATATACATTATGTACATTGCTCTTAATCTGTGTGGATGACCGGCAGAACACTTCTCTCACATACACAGCTCTCTTGACGCATCTATTGCAGCCCAATCTGTGTACCTCAACCATTCCCGCAAGATTATTTAGTGCATTAATCTTGGGGGAAAAAGAACAGGTTCTCTCAAAAGCGTAGCTGTCGATTTGGCGAAATGTAATTGGTAGGTGCTGATTTGCAACCGCTCGAGCGATATAGAACTCATCGGCCCAGCGCACAAGCACAAGCCTGCACACACTCCCCAGCTATTGTGAAGCTTGTATGTACCAGCAGCTTCGGTTTTTGACTTTATTTCTTGACCATAGAGATGGAGATGAACGCGTATCAAAATCTCTCCGTGGCCGGTACGTTCATATCAATACGCATAGAGCTGAAGTGGCTACGTCGGCCATTGAGAGGAGCCGTATGCAAACCACTTTCTCTCGCTGGGAGGTATCACATGAACGCGATCACCGCTTTCGAAAGCACAGTCGTCGCAGTCTCCACTGTTGTACGTGGCTTCGTCTGTTCTCAAGATCAAGGAAGTGAAGGTGAAGTGGGTCTGCGATGTAATTGTCTGTGGTCTGATTGCACGTTGAGGCTGAGAGATGCCCATGCGCCACACGCTAAGGTCGTTTGGCTTTCTCGGAGGGCGCTAGCCGAGGGTTGCGATCGCGCGATGAGCGAATCGTGCATATGCGCGTAATGCATCTGGCTGCGAGAATTGGGGGGAGAAACGCGTTTGTTTGTTGTCTTTGGCCATGGCGACGCTTCAGGGCATGGATATGAGCTGTCATACAAGCAGGGAAAGCCTCTATTGCCAGTCAATGCCGTGCATACACGTGAATACATGCGTGGAGGAACACATGGTTGCTTACGACAACAAGCCCAAGGACAACGAACTCCGTAGCAGCCAAGACATTAGATCAAGATGAATCCGGTTCCCTGACGACCAGCACCAGTGAGGTTGCTCGCTACTCGAACCTTGCATGGCGGCCTAGCTGCTTCAGCTCGACGATGTATGCACATGCACCTGCGTATGCGTCTGTGCCACCTGCTCGCCTTGTGAGACGCTCCTTCTTAACACACTCGCGCGCCACTGCCCAGTCGCGTACACTCTCTCCTCCCATCTACCGCTCCACTGCCACTCTCTTGCAACACCCGCCCGTACATTAGCACACACATAATACATAGTCGCTTCCACCTATCTCGCGCGGATCAGCGTCTAATACTACACCACAATGGCAACCGCCGACTACGCCCCAGGCGTTCCCCAGTCCACAGGCGACGGCCTTTTCACCACCCAAGCGCCTGTCCAGCCTCTTTCTGGAGTTCCCGTGGAGCAATCGCACCACGCTCCTCCCACCGCCGGCAATGGCGTTGCGACCAATGGTCAAACGATTCCCACCCTCAGTCCCAGCAGGTCCCTCCAACGAGGTCGTCGCAAGCGAGCAATGGCGTCGGCAATGGTCCGCAAGTCATCAGCACCGGCAGCGGCCTGGAGGTACTCTGTGGCCCCCTGTTGAACTACAGACACATGAGTGGGGAGAACACGGACAGGCCAATCTGGAACGGAAGTGTGCTTGTTGTGAGCGCAGCTGGCAACATCCCTGAAAGGCTCAACTTGCAGCAAGCTGGCGCTGGATCGTCTGGCAGGCCTGAGCAGATTGAGGGCACCAAGCTCTACGAGGATGACAAGAGCGCTTTCTGGCAGTTCTCCGTCGCAGTGCCGTTCCTGGACCAAGAGTCGGAATGGCAGTACAGCATACCCGGCATGAAGAGCAAGGATGGCAAGAATGTTGATAAGCCGCTGAGGTTCGTCCCTTCCAAGGAGGAGAGCATGCGCATCATGTTCCACTCTTGCAATGGCTTCTCTGTTGGAACCGACGAGGAAGCTTGGTCAGGCCCGGCTCTTTGGAATGACGTTCTGCGCGTTCACGGACAGCGTCCCTTCCATGTCATGATCGGAGGTGGTGATCAGATCTACAACGACAGTGTTCGCGTCAGTGGACCTCTCAAGCCCTGGACCGATATAGGAAATCCTGAGAAGCGCCGCCACTTCCCCTTCGATGAGAAGATGCGTGCACAGTGTGACAAGTTCTACTTCGACAACTACGTCAAGTGGTACGGCATGGCTCCGTTCTCGCTCGCCAACGGCCAGATCCCACAGCTGAACATTTGGGACGACCACGACATCATTGATGGTTTCGGCTCGTATACCGACCACTTCATGAGGGCGCCCGTCTTCCGCGGCATTGGCGGCGTCGCTCACAAGTACTACATGCTCTTCCAGCACCACTTGCCTCCACCTGTTAGCACTTACACCACGGATGCACCGCAGACCACAGGTGGTCACGAAAAGTCCACACCAGCAGACCCTGTACAGCTGCAAAAGTCGTATGTCGCCAAGCTGGATAATGAAGATCCCAGCTACATTATCGGCAAGAAGCCGGGACCATACGTCGAGGAGCGAAGCAGGCACATCTTCTGCCAGCTTGGTAAGCGTATGGCTTTCTTGGGCATCGATGCGCGCACCGAGCGCACTCGCCACCAGATCAACTACCCTGAGACTTACAAGCAGATCTGGGATCACGTCGACGCGCACGTTACCAAGTCGAACGGCGCGATCCGCCATCTCGTCCTGCTTCTCGGTGTGCCCATCGCTTACCCGCGTCTGCAATGGCTCGAGAATATCCTTCGCTCTCCTTTGATCGGACCTCTCCGTTTCTTGAACAAGCGTTTCGGTGTGGCAGGAAGCTTCTTCAACCAGTTTGATGGCGGTGTCGATCTTCTCGATGACTTGGACGATCACTACACCGCAGGCCAACACAAGAAGGAGCGCAAGGAGCTTATTCACAGCCTCCAGGGACTTGCCAAGAAGCACTCCATGCGTATCACTATCCTGGGTGGCGACGTCCACCTTGCAGCCCTTGGCCGTTTCTACAGCAAGCCCGAGCTGAACATCGCCGCCGAGGCAGATTGGCGCTACATGCCCAACATCGTCTCTTCGGCTATCACCAACAAGCCTCCGCCTACCGCCGTGGCCAATCTGCTCGCGAAGCGCAACAAGATCCACCATCTCGACCACGAAACCCACGAGACCCTCCTCGAGCTCTTCAACAAGAACCCCGGCGCCGGCGAGCCAGGCGTCAAGCCTAAGTCCGCCGACAACAACAAAGCAACCATGCCCAGCAGGAACTACGCCATCATCACCGAGTCACACTCCCACTCCGCCGGCGTCCAGACTAATGGCGTCAGCGGCACCGCCGATGCCACACCCTTCACCATCCCCAAGAACCCTCGCGAACCCCTGCACCCAGGCGAACTCAACGCCGGTACCGAACACGCCGCTGCCCAGGGCATCACCCGCACCAACCTCGCCGGTCTCGACGGCTTGGACGTCACCATCCGCGTCGAGAAGAACCCCAGCGACCGTGAGGGTCACACCGAGGCTACGGTTTCTCGATCCCCGCGCTGGACGTCTCGGGCTACAAGGCGCAGGGCGAGAAGTGGTAGCCTCGCTTCAGACGTGAATGGCGAGAGATGAACGAAAGGGACGCGGAGGAGGATAGGAGAAAGGAGCAGTTGAGAGCGCAAGGGATCATGCCGGGTGTTTTCTATGATTGAGAGATGTGGTCTGAACTGCACGTTCGTTCAGGATCCGCTCGCTCGGCGTGAGGAACGAAGCGTTGCGTGGAGAAAGAGGAGGATGTTTGGAAACACTCTGCTCGTTCTGGCTTCGTTACGGAGCGAAGATGAGCCGGAGGTTTCGAGTTCCTGCTGGCCGTTTGGATCGTTTTGTCTGTTTATTGTTCTGTTTTTTGGAAAGAGGATACCCTTGTCTTTTATGTTATTGTTATTGAATTTTGGTTAAATTGCTTCGCTAAGTTTCCAGCTTGGCTTTCTAAGTTGGTAGTCACTCGTGGGCTCGTTCCGTTCGTTCATTCTGATCTCCTATCAAATGGATCTAATTGCGAAGGGGAAACAAAGGGTAAGAGGATGTCAGGACCTGGATGCGGTCAATAATAATCGAAGTCGATCGTTATTGCTAGACTTGTACTGCTAATTCTGTACGTGTATTATACGCTTGCTTTTCAATACCAGCTTAGCGGCCCGCACGCTATTGTTCAAGGAAAAGCCGTGGATCTGCAGACAACGACACTATCGATGGATCGATCTAACACACTCATCACTTATCGCCGCTCTTGCAACATACCAGTGCTACAACCGCAGCGCAACCGATGTCACTGATCGACTCGCCTCGTCTTGCCTCTCCGCCAGACGTTCCTAGGGTCACTCTTACTTATTATATGGCAATTCTTTCCCGTTCTTGCTCGCTGTGTCACAATCGTATGTCCTACTTTGAAGGTGCGACGTACATTTTGCGGCAAGCCGTTAGTCTGTGACTTAGATACGGCCGATTGATCGATTGAGTGAGCGAGGCTGGAATTGGAACTCATGGAAGTGTGTTCGCTGGTTGGAACTTGTGAGTCGTAGGAGCGCAGGCTGATGCGACATGAACTTTTAGCGCGTGTCACAGACACGTCTTCTCGATCGTCGCAAAGGAAAATCGATTCGCTGGAGAGTTTATTTGCTGAACTGCTCATCGGACAGCTAGATGGTTTGATCAAGACCCGACCTCAGTGTGTGCTACGGACTCATCAGCAGTTTGTCACGATTCCCGAGACGGCTCACAGCGGATTGGTTGGCTGGTCTCGCTGTGGGTTGCCAGCCTTCAGGATAAGGTGGCAAGCCGTTAGTGCGTGTTACTGATGCTTCTTTCTCGTTTGTCGTGAGACTGGTTCGACTCATGGGAGGATTTGTTTGCTCCTTTTCGCTCTTGAATGGATGAGCTGACTGCGGACAGATGTGGCAAGCCGTTAGTTTGTGTTGCGGATGCCTGCTCTCGACTTGACGCTGCGTGTTAGAGGCAAGACAAACGTAGGGCGTGGGTCGCTGGGCTCACATAGGATGTTGGGAAGGCATATCGACGCAGCAAGCCGTTGGTGGGTGAGACAAACGACTTTCCTCGTTCGCCTCAAGGCAAGGTCAGGAACAGCCCCCAATAAAATTGTTCGCTGGTGCTGTCCTGATGGCAGAAACGCAAACCCGATGTGACAAGCCGCTAGTCTGTGTCACAGGTGCCTCCACTCCATTTCCGACGATACAGGATCGACTCACGGGAGGAATGTTTGCTGGCTCATCGATCTCGTTCGAGACCGTATAAAGGTATATGTTGCACTACTGCCATATTTCGGTCATACAGACCGTCAGACAGCCCTGATCCTGCAAGATATCGCGAATAGTGTGTGACGCTACGCTTCCTACGTGAGACGAGGTCGATTCTGGACGAAGATGAGCGCCCCTTTCAGCCATCCAACATCCGAACGACCATTCTGCCTTGGAAGCTTTGTGGTGGAGAGGGAGGAGCCGGTATGGACTCGTTCCTTAGAATGTTTCTGCAGACGACCGTGGCACTGATGAAGCATCATCCCGTAGAAAGCACGCAATGATGGCGACGACGTTCTATTCATCGACAAGCGCGGCGTGCCAAATCCCACCAAGTTCACTGTCTCTGCATCCAGAACAAACACGTGTACCGGTCGGATGGAGTACCGGTTGGTGCAGAGGGATAATCATTCGATCGATTCGGGATTCGGTTGGGTCGGGGGAGAATTCCTGATGACTGAGGAGGAGTTTCTGGAGGAAAGGGCGAGGAGGGGGAGTGGATCGAAATGGAGTCTCAGGCGTTTGGTTGGGTGGCCGTGGGTGAGACGATGAGATTGTATTGGCCTAGCTCATCATGATACAGCTGTTACTAGAATGTCTGCGAGGAGCATCTCAGCGGAAATTATCCTCCGAAACGGACGAGATCTCGAGGTAGGACTGTGTTAGAAGTTTCAGAATTTCCGAAGTGTGTTCTGTTATTTCTGTAAGAGACAATTCGAAATTTACCTCCTATATCGCCTGATACTAGCATAATATGACATTGAGATATGCGCAAGTTTATGAGCTAGAATTGTACTGGGCTGGTGCAGGTTGCAATGTTTGCTGCTGCTAAGTAGGGGATGCTTACGGTCTGCAGCAGGTAGCTGCACGCTGCATGCTGTTAGCGACGCGCTCCGCCTTCTCTTGTTTGCTCAATGCAAATGAGCAGTCAACGATGACGTCTTCGCTAATTATCATCAATGAGCGTATGGTCAATCAAGAGGCAAGAAGATGTCGGTCAAGGGAGTGACCCTCGTCATTGATTGCAAGGCAGAGCATGACATTCAGCGTAGAGCTATCGATGCTTTATGTCAGTGAACACAGGCATGGCGTGATAGAGTTGCATGGTGCTGTGATCCTATGATCGCATGCACTGCTGTAAATCAAGACATTTGTCAACGTTCAGTCAATTCGTGGCAGGGATAGGAGGATATTGAATGTCAGTCAAGGCAGCTCCAGGTAGTCAATGGTGGTTCGGTCAGTCAATACTGGGCAGGTGAGTGGTTTATTGGGATGCCGGCTTGCACAACTGTTGATCGTCACACACTCTCACCCACAGTCTTGGAGATACCGAAGAAGTATAACTCTGTCATACTTGCGCAACTAGTGCACGAACTATCTGCGGACTCCCAGACCATTGGCCCAGATCGAACAATTCGAAGACCTTGGAACGTTACAAGAATGCCAGCAGGAAAATGTCCTACTGCAGGACATCTTCACCGCCTGCCAGGAGGCCGTGTTGTGTATGTACCTGGTACAGGCGAGCCGCAACCAGTAAGTCACACCCATGTTTCCTCACACCACACATCTCTTGAAACGACGTGTAGAGACTTATTCTGTTCTTTAAAACCCAACAGAAGAAACGCAACAAGCTCGAAGTGATCACATACGAAGACGAGGGCACGGTTCACTATGGGCTATACGTTGCAGATTATAGGTACAACAAGGACAAGGAAGTCGAGGACCTGGAATATTATCTGCTCTGTGAAGATGGTCGCGATCCTGGGTTTGGGTGGGTCCGCGGCAAGACTCTGAAGACGCCGAAGGAGCGGGAGGATGAACAGCGTAGAGAGGCTGAGAGGAAGGCAAAGAAGGATGCAGGTTGTGTTGTTTGTTGAAATGAGTTCTTTTTCATTAGTAACGACGGACAGCGGAGAGTTTGTTGGAGAGTTGCTACGGATGACCAGCTGCCGCTGAGTTGATTGCGGTTAGTTGTTTGCTGGCCTAAATGTTGCTGAGATTCTGTTTGTTGAGGTTGAGATGCTCTATGACAACTTTGTATGACTTGTCTCAGATCCGAATGCACGTTCGATTGCTGTTACCTGACCTCCCAGTCCATGTTTTGGCTTAGCAAACTTGAGTGACATGTATATCAAGGCGCATATAAAGGTTGCCTGGGTCCATTCCCGTCACACGAAACACAATTGTTACACCACATCAACCCGCTGACCATGAGCGACGTCGAACACGAGCCAGAGCACGAGCAGGATGAGCCACAGCCTGTGCTGCCACCACCACGGCAAAAGCCAAAGTACAGATCAGCAGCCGACTTCGTTGGAAAGCCTGCGCTCAGACAGCCGGTACGAGTCTTCTAGAAGGAAATGTGTATTCCTCATGCTAATACGAACACGCAGAAAGTACGTGAAGAAGGCCAGAGAGTGATGCACCGGACGTCGCAGGGACACACGGTACATTTGATTATCGACAATGTCATTGACAGTGAAGATACTGATTACACGTACCTGGTGAGACAGTATGGCACTGATTCAGCCTACTACGGCGAAGGCGATGATTACCGTGCGAGCGGAATCTTCCAAGGCCACGAACTGCACGACGATCCTGACGCCTCTCGAAGCTGACAGACACGGGATGGGCACTCACGGGCTAGACACTCACGGGCTAGACACTCACGGGCTAGACACTCACGAGCTCGAAGAAGGCGTCACGAGCCCTGCATTCAGTGCGTTTTAAGCTAGGCTGTGTACGTCTTGCGGTTGTGTTACAGTTGCACGAAGGGTGGCGGAATGACGGGCTGTATTACTTAACATCCTGCTCAGGGCAGAGAAGCTTTGTATCGCTAATGTTTTTTTTCAACTGTTTCCTAAAACAAACTTTGTCTTCGAACCTGACCAACGTGCTGGTGAACATGAGTGATTTGGGTAGTGATGATGTCGAGAAATGGGCTGGATCAGATAGAATTTCGCCGGTAGGAACGATTGACAGGACAGGGCATACATCTGCAGATAACACCAAGCCGCGTGTTTCCAAAGGTTTACAATCACCTCTTTGCTGCAATCGCCCATGGAAACACAAGCTCACAAGCACTCAGAGCCGAGACCGACTTCTTTACAGCGTGTGAAGCAAGCTTTGAAAGAACGCTTGTGTGGTGCAAACCGATGTCAGGACCCGCAGATCAAGGTTCGCTCATGTCAGTACCTCTTGCAAAGAGAAGATGTCGCGCATTACGCTGACGAGTTAATGAGTGAGCACTTTCAAACGAGGCTATCCGAACCTAGCCGCTTTCAAGAGCAGTAGCGACAACTTCGCGCTCTATCGCCGATTTGGCTATCTACAGAATCGACTTCTGCTCGAAAAGCAGGACACCCTTCGTGTATTAGAGCAAAAGCTCGAGGACTATGACAGGGCACACATTACATTGAGCTCCAGGCGCAACCTCAGTGCGGATAAGCTTATGCCACGACAAGCGCTACTTGAAGAGATTGAGCATGCTTTCAATGCTTATGGTAAGATATGAATCGGGAATGCGCAGTCAACGCTCTTCTCAGGAGCACTTACTGATGATACGCCAAAGCCACGATCCTTGATTCTTCCCAAAAGCTGCTGGCAACTAGAAGGCCAACGGACCAAGCCTATCGGAGCGTGCGACAATACATCGAGAACAGCCAGCCACTAGTGGAGGTTGAACAGGAATACATCCAACCAAACATGATCTTATCACCCTTCGTCCGGGCCGGGACCATGCCTGGGTTGATAGGCAGATCAACCAAGCACTCCAAGTCCTGCATAAACCTTTTCCTTTTTTAAATGTGAATGGAAACTCCGCTCTTGAGCCAACCTACCAGGACCAAAATGCTGACACGGTCGCAGCGCATCTTTTGCTCCTCGGTATGCTACTTGTCCAATGCTGATATGCATTGGACATTCACCCATCTCACTATTCACACAGGAAGACGCGCTCAAATCCCGCTCCGCCGAAGAGGTCTACTACACCCAAGCCCGTATCGATCTCTGTGCGAGCTCATTGATCACTTCATGATTTGTGCACTACTGATAGTGCCATTTACCTGCTGTACAGCTTGGTCAAAGATCAGGACGGCAAGCTTGACAGCCATACGACATCAAGTGTGCATCGCGATCCTGCTCGTGTGTACGCTGCTGTTTTCGGTGGTCTTATCGTTGTTCACGAGGGCAAAAAGACATGAAATTTTGGGAGCTGCAGCTGCGTAAGTTCATCTACATGATGACATCGAGCCGACACTGACTTAAAATAGGTATTGCGCTGTTCTAGTGGTCTTCTTGGGGAACGTGCCGGGTTCATGAACGCCGAGATTTAAGGACGTGAGTCCGAGCATCCGTCCGGATCGCCGAGAGGATGGCCTTGTCTATAGTTCCATCAATCACAGGCGTGGTTGACCGATATACACGGCCAGCAGCAGTGATATGCTGTTGGCTAGAATCCTCGAACACCAGTATGGCATCTGCAATTGATCTCAAAATCCTGCGCATGGCATCTCTCAATGGCGGATATTGTGATTTCTAGTCCCTTGCAATTAGTACGAGCTTATGAAATACTAGAGTGCTAGTTTGGGTCCGTCGATCTCTCCGTGGTACGTTGGCCGAGCTTTCGACGTCGGCTGCGGATACGAGCTTTGAGAGATATCCAGGGATACGCAGAACAATGAGCAAGAACTGTAGATTAGAAGTGCAATCAGTGGCATATATCGCAAATAGTAATCGTGTTTCATCGATCAAAACGATCTCACAATGCAAAAGATTAGTCGGTGCGCTACCAATGACCAGGTTGTGTCCAGAGTGCCTTGCACTGGTTGTGGAAACGAGCCTGGGATGTATTCGAATCATGTTCAGGCGTACCTCAAAGAACGTGAAGATCGTTCAAAGCTTGAGCTCAATTCCGTCTTTGGATTTGAAGAGACATTTGAGTCCCTGTAAAGCTAAACCTCTGAAGAATGTTGGGCGAACATGGTTCTCTGTTGAAGTGGACACAATCCGATCGAAGCCTCAAGCCGGAGAATCACCGCACAGGCCATCTCCGCTTATTCGGCCAAACTCTATCGCGTTTTTGGCCGGAAAAAAGCGGGAAAAATTCCTCCTCATTACGCAAGGGATATATTAGATTTTTCAGCCTTCCCGTTCATCAATCAAACCCTTGCCGGGGTAGCTCAATCGGTAGAGCGTGTGGCTCTTATAACAGCAAAGAGATCAACCTCAAGGTCGTGGGTTCGAGCCCCACCTTCGGCTATTCCTATATCAAAGCTCATCAGAGCAGTTGTTCTTTTGGTTTTTGCTTTTTGTACAAGATCTGTATGTATGGTCCATTCTTCTTGGAAGTACTTCTTGGATTTGATGGTGCATTAGTGTAGTTGCTGTTGTGCGCACTTCAGTCTCGATCACGCCCTTCTCAATCCTTCACGGCATAGTAGTTAGTACTCGGTCAGGACCTGTCAACGACCTGAACCGTTCAGGAATGCTTGGAGCATGTGGGCACGATCTAATTGCTTGAGAGATACACGTGTGTACATACCACTATGTTCGTACAACGTGCTAATATTTTTTTATGACCCACGGGGACAAGAATCTCAAGAAGTGCTCCGTGTCAAATTCTCTATGGCACAAACGTGTTTTCGGTTCTACTTTTGCAGATGTGAATCGAAGAAGTAGGTCCATAAACATTATCTAAAATTATTTAAGAATATATCATGATATCCGTGTTGCACATTGTAAACACCCGCCGAGGGCGCTGGTAATTTCACAAGTCCTTGCGAGCGTGCTTGGAGTAGTTGCGCCTAAGCGTAGGTCCGTACTGCGAACGAAAATTAGTCTGTGCTCATTCAGTGCGTTGGGACGCCATTTTTGCATACCTTGATCAGCACGAACGGAATGGGAATGAATGCAATCGAAATGAAAGCCAGCGTGCTGCTCGCCCAATCGACACCAAGATCGGTGTACATGGCATTCGCGAAGAGCGGGAAGCCGGCGCCGAACGCAGATCTCATGAAATCGTTGCCTGCCAGGACAGATGCCGCGTACTCGGGGTACGCATCGGGAAGATAGTTCAAGATGCTGTTGAACAGGAGGAAAGTGCCGACTGCGAACCACGAGCTACGATGATAGGCATGATCCAGTGGATGTCAGGGCGTGAACTCCACCCAAACCAGAAGAGGCAAATCGGAATGCAGAAGGCTCCGACTGTGCAGGCGTAGAGACGCTTTTCGGGCTGGATCTCGCCGTTTTCGTCGAATTGCGGTTCGAGGAAGTAGTACATGTACAGGAAGTATGGCGGGATGACGATGAGAGCTCCGATCAGGATTCCGAGGTAGGCGAGACCTTCGGTGCCGATGTTGAAGTGGTAGATCTCAATGAAGACGATGACGAAAGATTCGAACCAGATGTACAGGATGCCGTACACGAGAGCAATGTACAAGTTGAGCGCGAAGACCATGGGCTCGGTGAAGTTGAGAGTGAAGGGTCGGACCAGAGACATCATGACAATGTCTTTGCCGGTCATGTTCTGAGCCATCAGCTCGGGCTCGCAGACCAGCTTGTCGTTGCCAGTAATCTCACGTAGACGCTGAGTGCGGCGAAGCAGGATGTTGTTCGCGCTGGTCTCAGGGAAGCAGAAGAAGAGGAAGACGAGACAGAAGGCACTGAGCCACATCAGCTCCCAGATCGGCCAGGTCCATGGTGCCGTGAAACCGCCACTGCCGACAGGAGCTGACAACACGCGAAACCTCCGACAAGTGGACCTAGGGAGTTGAATGTCAGATTCTAGGTCAGGTTTCATTCAAAAAGAGTTGGATATTTACCTAGGGTTGGTCCACAAATTGCTGAAATTCCCCAAATTGACATTGCATACGCACGCTTCGATGGTCTGTACATATCAGCGAGCGAGGCACCTCCAGTAGCCAGAACTGGTGAGCCGAAGAATCCTGTAAGGAAACGGAAAGCAAGGAGCATGCCGAAGTTGCTTGCCAGGGCGGTGGGAGCTTGGAAGGCCACGAAAATCACCAGAGTAATGAGATAGACGGGATTGCGACCAATGTGAGGAATCTCGCTCATTGGCGCGAAGATCATGGGACCAATGCCGTAGCCAGCGACGAAGAGACACAGACCGAGTGTTGCAGCGACTTGGCTGACGCCGAAGGTCGCCATCACACTTTGAGTGCCGGCAGAGTAGATAGAGGAACCGATGTAGACTGAGGTGGTGAGAAGACAGATCTGGAAGGTGACGAAGACTTTCTTGCCGGTACTCCAGTTCTGCGGGTTCTCGGGGTCGTCGGGTCCATACCAGGTGACAAGATTGATGTCCCTGCCTTTCTCAGAGTCGACTTTGACGCCGCTTGCTTCGTTGATGGTCTCGCCCTCGCCGATTTGGGTTCTTGATGATGTTTCGGAGTCTTCTCTGGGGCGCTGTCCTGCAGCATCGTCTCTGGTGCGAGCGCCACCAAGGCCATTGATCTCTTCGCCATCCTCAGGAGGGTCGACAGTTCCATGATGAGCCAAATGGCCCGATTTCTTCTCGTCGATAAACTGCTTCCAGAGATCATGATTTTCTTCCTCGGCGTATTTGAAGAAACGACGTCCTGAAGCGACGCGTACTATCTGCCCGAAGGCTGTGTCGCGCATGAGGCCCAACATGCTGGATGTTTGGACAAGACTGTATTTTTGTGACGTAGAGGCGATGATAACCAAGTGGTATTGAAAAGAAATCTACAGGATCATATACATACTCACACACGTGTCTAGACACGCTCCGCGGCGGCTGCACTCATATTTCATTATATCGTCATCGACCATCGAGCGCCTATGCGCACCCTTAGTAAGACCATCGGCATGGAATAGCGAGATTCCGTAGTTCCGGAAGATCCTTGATAGGGCAAAAGGGCGATCGGATGGCGAAGATCTGATGTTCAAGATCTGGGATCGTCATAGACTTGCTTGTCGGGTGGGTCCACTCTGACGTTTTGAGTCTGTGCTCGGCAAGCCACTTGAGGCTTCTTCTCAGACCAGGCACACTTCGAGGCTTGTGTTGTACGACTCGGACACTTTTATCCGCACACTCCGGTTCGATTCACGCATGATCCGAGACTACAAAGTTCGTGGAGCGAGATCTTGAGCGCTCTGTAAGTTGCGACGCCAATCAACGGGTATTTCAAGGCACCTGAAGGGTTCCTCAGTCCAAGCACACTTCGAAGCTTGTGTTGCACGGCTAAGACGACTAGAAAAAATCCGAGAATTCTTCGGCACGATTTGCTCGATGATCCGACACTCCATGTTCCCAGAGCGAGATCCCGAGTGATCTTGGAGTTGATGTAATGTGGTCGTCCTACGCTTTGATCCGTCGTTGTCCCATTGCAGCTGATTGGCTGTTTTCGACGGCTTCGCAGTATCATTGTTCTGGACCAAGGGTCTGAAACGCGTCCTCGTCACGCTCTTACTGTTCTGAATCAGCTC
The DNA here is from genome assembly GCA_002901145.1 of Cladosporium cladosporioides. Classification (NCBI taxonomy): domain Eukaryota; kingdom Fungi; phylum Ascomycota; class Dothideomycetes; order Cladosporiales; family Cladosporiaceae; genus Cladosporium; species Cladosporium cladosporioides. The sequence goes on from NOXB01000017.1 coordinate 898,630, forward strand.
CCCAAATACTATACCATGAGGCCATCGAGCCATCATGCTGCAGCGTCAGTCGGCTCACATACTTGGAATGCGACAACGACGAAGACCAAGGCGATGAACATTAAAACTCAAACGAAGTTGACTAGACCATACTTCGTTGTCTCATGCTGAAAGTTATAACGCTAATTACACCACGTGCTAACCAAGACGTAGTCAGCATCGCCCTTTTGTCTGCCTTCGCTCTGCCTCGAAACACCATGGGCCCTCGTTGCACCGCGGAGGCAATCGCACACGAAGGTTCCATCTGCATAGTGCTCCTCCACCCTGATCTGCTGTTGTACGTCTCGGTGACCCTTCTATGCCGTTCAGGGCCTTGTCCCGTCACATCATGTACCGATCAATCTCTCAGTACCTCAACGGTGCGAACGAGCTGATACATCTGAGCAAGCATTCTTGTGCCCTCTGAAACGTCGTGCGGTCCAGACTCTTCGGCTCGACGAGCCAGTGCCAAGGTTCCGTAGGAAGTTCCGGCTCTGTTCGCGTTGTCTCGTGCATAAAACTGCGTTTGGGCAATGCGAGCGAGGCACCGCGTAGCCAGACGTTTCTCGACGAATCCATCCAGGATGTCGGCTAATACTGTGCCCAGTCTCGCGCCCTCGCAAGCATTTGTCCTGAGCAACTCTGGCGAGAACGGTGTATCGTGATCCCTGAGGAGATGTACGGACCTACCGAGATCCGTTCCCTGCGATGTTTTCTTCATGGTATGTAATTCCAGTGTGAGAACGCAAGCTTTCAGGCTAGGCAAGCGAAGCTTCACGAGGTCCCAGGTCTTCGCAAGTTCTTCGATCCGCGGCCCATAGTCGTCTTGCGACGGTGGCACGCACATTCGGATATGGAGGGTGTTTTACCTGCGCGAGGAGAGACTCTGGGAGGCTGCGAGCAAGGTCCTGGTCAGGACAACCGATCAACAAGACAACGTTGAACATGATATTGTCCAGCAAAGCTTGCTCAGCTGCTTCTTGGAGAACATCGTACACTGCTCTGTCCGCGAACTTCATATGCTCGCCATCGAACAGGGCTTCAGCTTTCAAATCCACATTTCTGATCGAGAAGATTTTCTCCCTGGGTGGATTGTGCTGGTAAAACACGCCGGCTTGCATGATTTTCAGCCGCAGCTCTGCAGGAAGCTTCGCTGTGCGCCTCTGTGCACCGTAAGTCATAGCGTCCCTGGCGATGCGTCTGAGGTCGTAGTTGTGCATAGTCTGAGAATCTTCCCGCAAATCCTCAAAGAACTTGAAGTCCTGTCTGGGATTTAGCTACACTGCGTGTACACCAGAGAATATCACAAGCATACCGTGGTATCTTTCAAGTAGCGGAGTATGCCGCTGTTCTGCTTGCTTTCCTCCGTGCTGCCATGATCGCCACCCTTCATGATGTCGTTCGTGTCAGCCGTGTCGTCTCCGATGCCGTTGGCATCAGCCCAAAGATGGTCAGTGTAGTTTTCCCATCGTGTTACTGGTGCCATCTTTGTTGAGTTCATCAGTTCACTGTTGCCAGGCCAGCGTCGTTGTCAAGTCAAGTCTCGTACATGAGACTAATGCAGCTATGCGTCTGTGTGCATGCTTATGTGGCGCAGTCAGTTAAAGCGGACGACGCAGCTGTAAAGAGTCGTTGGCACGTGCCGGGATGATATAGCACATGAACATGACCTGTTGCTTCACTCTGCCGCGGACCGAGCAAATTGCTGAGCTGCGATGTGTGCTGATATACCCTATGACCAGGAGCTTCTTCACGTGTCTAAAGTAGAAGCACGCCACAGCAGCATCAAGGGTGGTAACAATGCCTTCCGATACCTTAGCCAAGTAAAGTGGACTCCAAATGCTGAAGACTACTTGGGTCTTCCACTCAACACTGAATGAAACTGTCTCTGATACTCTATTGTGATGCTACTCATGAGTCGTAGCGCGCTGCTGGAGTCGCATTGGTGAGCAAAATCGTACTACAGACACTAAACATGAGAGTATGGGTGAAAGACCACAAAGTGAATGAGATTGCATCTACGCTTGTCGTAAGCTGAAGACCTTGAGTGAAGCTACATCCACTTTTCACGTGAGGCATACAACCAACGCAACATGTGTACCCGACACGAAACTAACAGCCTGCACCACCCCTGAGACGCATATGTTAGCGAAGTCTTCAAGATCCACGATTGTCTGAGTACTGACCCTATAAACGCCGTGTTGGCGCCTATCATTGCAGCATAAGCCTGGCGATTCTTTCGCTTTTTTGCTTCTTTGTACATGGCTTTATGATATCGTCGGGCATATTTGTCGTTGGGGACGTAGCCATAGGGATATCCGTTTTGAATGGGATATTGGCCATCGAATTGACCTCTTGAAGGAGCGCAGCCCATGTCGTTTGGCAGGTGTGATGATCGTACCGGCGTAATTGTTGTCTTGATGCTTACTTCAGGATTGATGAGGAGGAAGGCTTGTGGTATGGAGCTGGTACTTGATGAATGATGGTTATGCTTGGAGGTCGTGAGACATGCTATCGACTTCTATATACTTTTGGATCCCCAAGCCCGTCACATCCGGGCTGATGGCGAGTGACGCGTTAGATGGGCGCAGCGAATCTGTCGGCTTCGTGGAGGACGAGAATAGGCCAGCAGTCGCAGTCACCGAAGAATGTGTTGTAGCTGACTAGAACAAGAATGGAAATGCTCTCGCGGCGCTAGAACAACTATAAATTATTCTCCACTGTTTGCACAGACCCCATTGTGATCCTTCGTCTAAGCAAGACAAAGCACAGGATTCGACGGCCGCTTACGTTTCTCTCGTGACCTATCCCTCAACAAGTAACGTTGATGCGCCGCTCATCCTCGCTCTCGTGAAGTCAAACCGTCAAGAGTCACGCTGAGTCTGATGCGTCAGTCCGATAACGGCGTCACTTTGGATGGAAGGTAGGCACGGATGTGGGATCTACACGAATGCACTGGCAAACGACAAGGCTTCGAGGAGACGAGAATCGCTGTTCGTCACCACCGTCCTTCACCGGCTGAGATGGTATAGCGCAAGGCGTTCCTTGCTGCCCCTGTCAAATGAGCAACCAGGCAACGAAATGCCGATAGCCAGACACAGCTGCTGATCGAAAGTGAGTGCAAGGAAACAGGACATGATTGATTAAGAATTCTATCAAACTATCGATGGAAGATGCTTCCAGATTTAAATACCCTTCCCACCGCCAACAAAGTGCTATCTACATGCTTCACATACTTTGCTCGATCGTGTACGTGTATACCGGCCACCTCGACCTATCAAGTAACGACAACATCTTCCCCTCTCGCTCCCTCTTAGAGACTGTATAGGTCCTTAGCCTGTCTGAGTGAGACACATGGAGTTCAGTGATACAGTGGCTTCTGCTTATCTGCATCGGATTGCTTTGTCGCTTTCTCCAAGCAACTGCAATCCTGCCAAGCCCGCACCGTTCAGCTTCGGCAGAGCGGACTTCTCACGACACTGAGAATAGTCGATGAAGTGGTCGACAACTTCAGCAATGACTGTGCGTAGCAATGAACCTGATACAGAACCAACTAGCTCATCGAACTGACCACGGACTTCTGCAGGCACTCCGAGAGCGTCGACGATGAGAGGATAGTCGGTGTAACTGCCGTGGGTAGTGTTGGGAAGTGTAACGGCAGCTTTGGTGGGTTTTCTTGTCGCATCCCAGGTCGAAGTCCAGCTTGGGTCGGTCGTGAGGTTCTTGCCAGCGTGGGACATGATCAAAAGAGGCTTTGTTACACCACAAGATACGGCTGAGCCGAAAAGCGTTCCGTCCAGATTGATGCCAGCGGTCAATCTTTCGTCGCTTGAAGCCGCCTCAACCGCTGTAGCGCCGCCGAGCGAGTGACCATAGACGGAATACTTCTTCTGATTGATGCGAACCTTGCCGCCCAGGAGCTGTTTTGAAATCTGGTCCAAGCGCAGTTGGTCGAGAACAAAGGAAACATCTTGAGTGCGAACGCCCACGGCCGCTTCGATCTGTGCGTCAGTGGAGATGTTGGCTGCCAGAATCGTCGAGCCGTCTGGGAATTCCACGATGTCGGCATCGTACGGGTGATCGATGGAGATGACGATGTTGCCCTTGCTAGCGAGTTCCTGCGCCATGGCGCTGTAAACCAGCCTTGAATTGCCGAGTCCAGGAGAGAACAAGACGACAGGGAACTTCTGGTTCTTCAAGCTACGATCATCACGCGCTTTGCATTGCGTCAATTGCAAGGAAGCAAACGTCCCATTCGGGACGCCGGCGGTTGCCCATTCTTTATCATAGAAGTTGGCTGTAGTGCTCGGCATGTATTGAGACGTGAAATCGACACAATCCTTACGCAGCGCGGCCGGATAGAATGATGAAACGACGACTTGGCGGAAGTGGGACTTGCCGGCCGCCATGGCGTATGGGTCTTTGTCGAGAATGGTCGGTAAGGGCCATTTGAATTGACGCTGTGCCATACTGTCCATCAGGCGCAGGCAAGACAACCGATGCCGCAGTCGAGACTGCGGCCAAGGTCAAGAGGTGAACCAATGCTCCGGTCATGGTCGAGAGAATGTGTAGAGAACTGTGTGTTTGGTGAGATTGCTTTGTAGTCTTGTCGAACATCCGATAAAAGGAAGCAATATTCCTTATATACACCATCTACATGAGCTGCCTACTCCATACTAAGTCAGCAATAATCGTTGCCTTGCCGAGTCGCGAGATGTCTGCCAGAAACGGCTTGGTGGACGCGCACATTCACACCCATAGTACCGTCAGAGCGGACTGCGCTATGGTAGAGACCGCGTGGGAACAACAACGTTGGTGCCGCCAGAGTGATGCCATATTGAGGAAGGCGCACAATGAAAGGACCATCTTGAAGGCAGTCTTGCTACATACTTCCGCGCTCTGACCAGAAGGATGCGATTTTAGCGCCGCGAGATGTCTTCCCTTTTGGGCCTAGCATCACGAACACTTCCTTGGCTGCTGTGGTCCAAGCATGCTCGTACATCCTCCCATTCATTGTCAATGATCATGACGACTCATCAATCTTGCTCCAAATGCATACATTGTGATGGCCGTCGGTACGCTTGGTCCTTTTGATAAGCGACTGAAGCGCTCACGATGCTTAAATTGCGCTGCACGCAGGGTCAAGGTATGAATGATCTGCGTTGACGTTTGTCTAGTGGAGCCGAGACTTACACCGTACTTGGAGTAGTGTTCGAAAGAGACACCTTGTACCAGCTGTCGCAAAACGTCTCTAGATTGCCGGTACGCAGCTGCTACTACGCCTGTGATCACCATCGACAATCAGTCCAGAGCCGACCTCAGCCTGTCCGTTCTGTCGAAGCCCGATGAGGAAGTGAGATCCTTCCAGCACTTCTTCCAGATCTTCCTCCCCAGAATCGATTTTCTGGAGGGGCAGCCGACTGGCATCAATACCTTACGACACAAGCGCCGCAATGTCACGGGCACTACTCAGCATTGGCTGGGATTGGAGCCATGACCGCCTACACACGCGGCATCAAAGGTCAAGGCCTCCATGACCCTCGTATGCTTGAGCTTGCAATAAAGTCGTATCAGCGAAGTGTCGACTTCCTTGGGCGTCGAACTCGTAGTTGTCGTGGTACCTGGAATCACCAATCTATGCTCTCTCTAGCTTTTCTGCTAAGCTTGTTTGAGGTATACTATTTCCTTGCTCAAGTTGCCAGCGATTCTGACTGTGCTAGTTGATGTATGATCCTACTGGAGTAGTCTGGAATGCTCACATGGGTTTCGGCGCATCTGTCCTACTCAAGGCTTTCGGCCCATATTCGTTTCGCGATGGATGCCCACTCTCGTTATATCGCCAAATAAGGTTATTCGAAATCAGCCGATCTGCACTCTTCACCCAGCCTACTCTGTTATCACAAGCGGGCTGGTTGTTGCATGATGAGGCATATCTTACTCGCGATTATGGTCTACTGGAAATTGTATTCGACATATTCCTGCAGTGCTCAATGCTGTCGCAAAGGTTTGTAGGACGTCACTTCCGTGAGAGAAATCGCCTGCTGATCTTTTTTCTCGTTTCCAATAGGTCGAATACGCACACAGAATCTACGGATTCCGACCCTACTACTGTCTTTGAGCTGGTGCAGGAAGGCAAAGCGCTGCGCTCCCGGCTTGTGGTATTCTCTTCGTTTCTTTGCGAGAACACGCAAGCCCTCGAACATCAGCATGGCCTGGATATACTACTATGCGGTCTCCATCTATTTATCCGGCATCTTCGACTACACGCTCATTGGAGTCTGCGACAGCACTGATATCTCTCTGACGGACGAGCAGCTTACAGTCCACGTTGAAGGTATCCTCAGATGGAGCGAAGAATCATTACGGCACAATCAAGTCTCACACGTATTCCTTTTGATACCTCTGCGAATCGCCGGCAATCGATGTAGCACCTCAAAGCAATGTCAGGAAGTGCTGAAGCGGCTTGAGATTCTCCAAGGCCAATTTGCTGTTGCCGCAGCGTTCAGGACTGAACTGCTACAGCTATGGTCGTCAAGATCACTGTACCTATAGACCAGATCGTGGCTTGTCGAATCTCGGTCGCTGCCAACAAAACACGGACAGACAAGCGGGTGAGGCTACAAGCTAAGCAAGCTTGTTCGGAGAGCTTTACTGCGAATCACTGGAGATGAGACAGAATAATGCCCGTACATAAGCAGGTCATTGGTTTACATCAGCTTTTAATACATAAGACAGCTCATATCAGTGTGGTGTTGGGCTCCATAGCCACAATCAACACTTCGCACACGTTTGCGCCGGCGGCTGCGTCTCACAGACAATGGCTTGGGCAGCATGGTTCACCGTTGTCTTGATCAGAATTGCTTTCATATACTGATACCTCATTCTATGCATGGGTAAGACAGTGGCAGTCCTGGCTTTTCCGAGCCAGACAAAGCGGCTTGGAATATGGCAAACACTCTGCAGGTCTCACATATCTATTATTCACCAGCAAGCACTTCCCATGGTCGCCACTAGGACTATGGTATATAAGAACCGTTCTGTCGCATCGAAATGCTCAAAAGCAACAGACACCAGCACACCAACAAGATGGCGACAAACAACCCTAACACCGCTCAACCAATGCACCAACACATGACACGATCCCAAGGTCCAGCCAGCGTGTTCGACACCGAGCACAGGAACCCTGAGAATCGCTACATCCGCTCCTACAACATCATCAACCAGCAATGCAACGTCAACATCAGCTACAAAACAGTCGGCCAAGTGATCAAGGAAAAGCGCGAGAGGCTCGCGACTGAGATCTCTCGCCTCCTGGGCGAGTACCCAGGCCACTGGTTCCCGCCAGCCTTCAGGCCTCGCAAACTACCCCTGCACCCCCTCGACTGGAGCACCGTCGTTCTGCAGGATCTCTGCAACTTCGCGCAGTCTCTGCCCAACGAGCACACTCCCGACCAGAGACGTGCTGCGATCGACGAGCGCATGACCCAAGCAAACCACGAAACCCACCAAAGCGATGCCGCAGCACATGCCGCCGGGGACGAACACGCCACACAGCCCTTCACCACACCGTTGACGGACTCAACGAGCAGCTCCCGCGATCTCAGCGACTTCGAGCGTCTCGAAAGGGAGAACCAGCACTTGGCGGACCAAGTCCAAGGACTGAGCGAAGAGCTCAGCAATCTCGAGGACGAACTGCGCGACACCAAGAACGAAGAAACGAGACATGCAAAGCGCTGCGAGAAGATGGAGGAGCTTGAGTTCCTGAGGCAAGGTTCGGCCATGGCGCGGGAGCAATACACCAATGAGTACCGGCGCAATCGTGTACAGGAGCTTAAACAAAAGCTGGGCTTTCCTTTTATCCCTCAAGAATGATGTTTGTCGGCGCGGTTGGTGCTGCACACGAACATTTCCTAGGCGAGGTTTGGGTTTGGTCAGGAAGGATTGACGCCGCTGGTTTGCTTGTTTGATTTCGTGGCGTTTTGCATTTCGTGGGCATGAATTCGCGTTGTCAAGACCGAGATCCAGAATACGGCAGAGCAGCTAGAGTGGGTTTTGTTAGTCACGGCGCTGAGCAAAGGATCTTCGAAAGACATTAGACAAAAGTAAGAACAAAAAGGGGTCGGGGTTTCTTTTCTACTTTGCCCGTGCTTCAGCACTGTCGTGACGATTGAGCCAGATCATCCGTATGAGCGAAAATTCAAGAGAACAGGACACAGATACACGTGGTTCTCAATTTGCGTGATTCAAACATTGACGTGCACGAAATGTATTCAACAGCTACATCTAGTAGTCTCAAACACATTAGCTTCCGCGCAGAACCACTGGCAAATACAATTTGTGCCCCGATAGCAGTCCGAAGAAAAAGATAAAGTAATCAAACAAAAACAAAACACCATGATATCCCAAGATGTGGCCAGAAACTGTCTAGCCCAATTTTCTCAACATTTGACTGGTACTTTTCCTTTCCTGGTGATGGTGATGGTGTGAGCTAAAATTGAAGATTTTCCGAATCTGAGTTGCTCAGCACTTGAGCGAGAACTTCTCGGAGCGGTCGGCGTTCATGGCGCCCCAGTGGGTCTCGTCGGAGGCCTGGCCGTTGTCGCCGGTGGAGTGAGGCTTCCAGGGCTCGTCGAAGGCCTCGAAGTAGAAGGAGTTGACGCCCCAGTCGAGGGCACCGCAGCTGGAGAAGGTGTTAGTAACTTGCAGGTGAGATTTGTGGATGTGGAGAGAACACTTACACAGCCTGGTGGTAGTAGGTCTCGGCGTTCTTGGTACCAGCCTTCGCGCTGCCGTAGTCATCACCGCCATCAGTGGGCCAGCCAGTTTCGCCGTTCCAGAACTCGAAGCCGTCGAGCGAGCCCTTGACGTCCTGGATGTGACCCAGAGCCTGCTGGAGGTCGTCGAAGTAGGTCTTGACAGCGCCGTCGCCGACGTTGTCGCCCTGCCAGTAAGCGAAAGCGTTGGCAAGGAACAGCTTGACGCCGCCGTTGATGAGAGCGTCAGCGGTGCCGTCGGCGAACTTGTTCCACGAATCGGCGGTACCGATGGTGGTGCCGGGGAGGGCGTCGCCGATGTCGTTGATCTTCTCGAGGAGCTGCTCGCCTGTGAAGTTGCCGCGGTAGAGGGACTCGGAGCCGACGGTCACGGCGTAGACCTGGTCCTTGTACTGAGGAACGTAGGTGGTCAGAGCCTTCTTGTCCGCCTCGAAGCTCTCATCGGTGTCAGGCCAGACACCGAGGACGACCTGGAAGCCCTTGCTCTTGGCCGCAGGCAGGATCTGCTGGGCGGCGTTGCAGTCGCTGGCGGCGTAGCCGCGGACGATCTTGCTGCCAGTCTTCTCGGCAATGGTGTCGAAGTCCTTCTCATAGTCGGCCTGGTACTTGCAGGTACCGTCAGCGTTCTTGGTGCCCAGGGCGAAACCGAGCTTGCCCTTGGAGGCTGCGAGGGCAGCAGGAGCGGCGGCGAGAGCCAGAGAGGTGAAGGTTGCAACGCGCATGTTGGCGAGAGGTCTTCAGATCGTTTCAAATAAGAGGTTTTGGTGTTTGGCGTCGGCCAGGTTTCAGTCCTTAGACTGTGGAATAATGAATGGTTGTGTTATGAGATTCCAGAAGGAGTGTTGTAAGGAAATACAGGGATTAGCCAAGATGGCAGGAGTAAAGAAAAGGGCTTGTCAGTGCTGACAGTAATGAAACGCTGGATGTTGACGCTCGCAGGTCGAGGCTCCAGTTCAGGGGATTAGCGCCGCGCGTTGGCCCTTGGCAGGTACGGGGTACGGAACATATGATGTCACGTGCATTGCCCAGGTATGTGAAAAGATGAACATGTGCCGGCAACATGGAATGGTAGTGTGGTCACTTTCAGATGCTACATGGATGTTACGAGACCGGTGAATACATGATCTAGCACTTGATTGCTTTTATCGTTTGAACAAGCCAATGCCTTCTATCCATATATACATGTATGCTTCGAGGGTATATCGGTCCAGCTATATCAGTACTCATCATAGATACTCATACAATCACATGAGATCCTCCTCATCCAATTGCTCGCCTCGCCTACCAGCCAAATATATCCTTCCGCTCTCATACACGCCCAAGTATAACCCAGCGCCCATCAGAGTCCAGACACCTCGCAGTGCACCGCCTCTGAAAAGTCCCTTAACACCATGCTCTGCAACAATCTCCTTTCCGATCTGAATGCTGCCTTTGTTAGACACAGGCTTAGTGACATTCTGAATCTTCTCCTTCAGATTCTCCTTCGCAGCCTGCACAGTCTGCCCCGTCGCATCCACCAGCGCATCTTTCGATTGCGCCGGTTTCTGGTCCGCAGCCGCGCTCTCCGCCGCTGCAAGCATGATGCGAGTCTTCACAACGTCTACCGGAGTAGTGATGACAGCAGCCACGCTTCCAGCGCTTCCGGCACTGATCGCCGTGATCAAGCCGCTCTCGTATATGGTGCCGGTTCTTGTTCCGCGCTCATTCCTATACCTCTTGATCGAATCCCGTATGCGCTCAAACATCGGAAACTGAATCGCAGTCATGGGCAAATTCCGGCTAGCCAGCGCGGTATACCCTCTCCACAGGGCGAGCGGGTTGCTCTGGAAGCGCTTCATGGTTTGCAGCGTGGCATTGACTCGCGGCCGGTCGCTGCTGGAGTTGTCCACCATCTGCGCATTCTGCTTGATCACTTCTGCAGGTGTCAAAATGGCGCAAGAAACCAGCTCTGCGGTGGCAGAAGCGGCGGAGTGGATGAGCGGTTGCGGTAAGAGGTGGCCATTGCCGTAAGTCGGATTGTGATTTTTGAGAATAGACTTGACGCCTTCGTAGGTAGTGAAAAAAGCTCCTGCTACAATCGTAAGCTTGGTCAGCCAAACAGAGTTCCCTTTCTCATGCATCCATTGGAATATCGCAAAAACGTACAACTCGGCAACGTCGCCAAAATCACACTTCCAATTCCCTGATACACGCCGCGGAACATCGACCGACTGATTTTAGAATCCACGCCATTGGTATATAATTTCTTATAATCAGGACTTTGCATGCGCGTCTTGATCGTGTCCAATGGATAGACCAGTAAATCGACCGTGAAAGCCGCGAAAGCACCCGCTATCCAGATGTCGGTGCTGCGCGCATTGTTGGGGTCGGCAGACATTTATCGTCTGCGCAGCAAGGAAGCAAGATGTGTGTGTGTGAGAAGGTTATAGGGCGGGAGGGTGTATGTATGTGCAACTATATCAAGGCCATGAACAATAGTGATAGAGGAAATCATTCGACGACGAAATCAGATCTACAGATAAAGAATATTGCTGGCTGCCCTCGTGCATATGCATCTATGACGTCGATCAACTTTGGTGCTGGAGGCCGGTGCCGGCGCGTGAAGTGAGCCGAGGCGGAGGCGGAAGGATTTCAAACAAACGGTCCGGTGGTATCGTGTAAAGACGATTCCAAAAGGTGACGCTGATTCTCAAGTATTGATAGTTCTGGCTGAGAATTCAAGAGATATAGGGATTAGACAGCTTTACGGCACAATTGGCGATGACAATTCAAATTGCTTGTTTGCAACTGGAAAACAATCATGACGCAGGTATTCAAGTGGAGAGCTACCTTAGGCAATCGCATGCTCGTAATTCATTGTTTTATTCAATCAAAGCTATTGGGGTCTGTAATCCAAACAATGGGTAATCCAGTCGCAAGCTCTAGCCTCTACTCTGAGCGACCCTCATTACTCTGCCCATTACTAGTCGTGGGCTCTAATCCTTTCTTAACCGGAACGCTGCCTTTCTCGCCTTGCGCCACCTGCACCGGACTAGGCGCCAAGTTGGGAGGAAGAATGCCAGCTCCTGGTCCGGCTACAGGAGTCCTTGATAGCATGGACGCAGGCAGTGGCTGCGGCGCCGGACTCTGATCATGTTTCTGTGGAATTGTTTTAGAACTCTCGGGCCAAGGTCCCGACATACCGTCCGCAGCAACGCCGTTAGCGGCTGAGGAGGGCGGGGCAGGGGGTGCAGCGCCGCCGTTTGTGGGAGTTTGGAAGTGCGGTGGTGCTGGGTAGCCATGGCCGTTCGAAGGGGTGGCCTGTAGTGGGGACTGTGCGAATGATTGCGAAGAAGCTCTTGGTAGTGGGCGGGGTTGAGCTGGTGGTGAAGACTTGGTTGGTGAGTGGCCGGCATTGTAGGCATAGCCGTTTGAAGGGGTGGGAAGGAAGTCATCGGGCTATGAATGATGGGCGATTGACGTGCCTGCGGTGTGGGATGGCTTGGTAGGCGGACGGGAGATGATGGCGCGGCGCGCTTAGCGGGCGACTGGAATCCGTTCATCAGGTGTGCGGAGGCGGGCCTGTGCGGTGGTTGTTCAGGCTGTCGAGCAGGTTGGGGAGGTGAGTACTGCTGCAAGTTGGGATGCTGCGTGTAGGGATTGCCATGCTGTGATGGCGGTGGTGGCGGGGAGCTGGCAGGGTGCGATCGACCAGGCTGTGGACTATGTCCATACGCGTGTTGTGGCGGCTGCGGCTGGTAGCCTGGGTGCGCACCACTGCTTTGCACAGCTTGAAGATGTGCGCGCTGATGTTGGTCCTGGTGAGGGTGTTGTGACGGAGGCCCATGTCCATTCGTAGGCGAAGGCGATGTTGGGAAATTCGATGATGACGGTCTTCCTGGCGGCGGCAATGGGCTGCCTTGCCATTGAGGCTGTGGAGGTGCAGGCTGCGTGTTTTGCAGATGAGGTGGATAGTAAGCTTGGAAAGCCGGGTGTGGCATCCCTGAGGATGTCCTTGTGATGAGAGCGACGCCATTTGTGGCGGAAGGGTAGTATGGAGTCTGGTGTGGCTGAAGGTGAATCGGAGCAGCAACGCCGTCAAGCTGTCGCTGTACATGAGCGGGTAGTCCGCTTTCTTTAGGTCCGGTTGATGACGCTGGCCTGGACTCTCCCTTTTGTGCTTCTGGGCTGGCACTGGATCTCTTGTTGAGCTTAAGTGACGGGATCTTCGGCTTCTTTGCGTCTTCTTCCTTCTTCTTGCAAGCATGGCAGATGAACACGAAGTCATCACGCTCAGCTTGCGCCGGAGTGAAGCCATGACACTTGCTATGCTGCCACACATTGCATTTCTCGCAGGCCATGGAGTGAGCTCCGTCATCGAGGTTCTCGCCGTGCATGCCACACTTGGCGCAGTCGAAGTACCATTCTCCTCGTCTTCCTGATTTTCTTGAAGATCCCTCTCAAGCTGCTCCCTCTGAGTTTTCATTTGGCGTTCAGAGATACGTTTTGCGTTCGCAGCGTCTGCGTCTTCTGATGAACCTCGTTCGCCTTCGGCTTCCAGTCGAGCAAGTTCTTCTCGCAAGAATTCGTTTGGTTTCGCGTTCCTTCAAACGCTGCTCGCGCGTCATCCGACGAGACTCGTGACCCTGCTGCTGATTAGACAAGTTATGTAGTCCGAACGAATGGCATCTTACCTCTTCGACTCTGCGGAGTCTCTCCGATGCGCCATCTCGATATCACGCAGCCTCTTCTCCCTCCGCCTCGCGAGCCTCACGTTCTTCTTTCTCTTTGTCAGCTTTCACTGCCAAGCGACTGGAACGCTTCGCGCCTGTCATCTTGGCCAGATTCTCCAACTCGCGTTGTTTCTTCAGCTGCTTCTGTCGTATAGCTTCGGCGCGTTTCTCCAGAATCGGCAGAACGTCGCTTTCGATGTTTTGTCGCAGCTGTTTCTCATTTGCATCTCTTGAACGGAAAATTGTTGACAAGAATTCTTGGTAGTCCTCCAAGGTGATTGCAATGCACTCCCATGTATTGCTGGTGAAGCCAAAGTCGCTGTCATCCCTGTCGTCGGCTTCTGCGCCAATGGTGGCAACTGTTTCGTCTTGTGCGCCGCTGTCGGCATCGACCATCTCTTCGTCTTCCTCTTCTGGCTCGGGTTCAGCTTTGAAGCGTTTCGATGAGCGAGTACCCCTAGGCCTAGGCTTCACAGGCTTCTTGCTCTTTGACTTCGCTTTAGGCTTTGGTGTGGCCACTGGCAAGGGCGGCGGTGGGCGTGCATCGGTGCGACGGTACATGCGATTATCGTCGAGAACAAAGTACGATCGATCCTCCTTGTCCCAGCCAATTGGATCCATGCGCCACATGAGATGATCCTCGTCTTCCGGCATCCTTTCGCGTATACGTGTCTCGTTGAAGAATGTCCAGGTACTCAGTTGTTGTAATACACGGATCCGGGTGAAGATGTCGAGATCGTCGAACTTGATTGGCTCTTCTTCGTCGCCGAATGGATTGCGCAAAGGCGCCTTTGCTATGTATTGTCGTCGTGTGTATTCGGGGAATATATCGGTTCTTGTATTGGTCAGTCATCTGTGCGGCGTTGTGTTCAGCAGTTATTAGACTCACGTGAGGCCTCTGTGAGATGAGACGACCTTTAGCAGGGCAAGGCCGATCTGCGCAAGCTTCTCTGATGGGTGTGGTAGGAGGCATTCTTGTTCGAGGTCCTATGTGCTTTTGTGTCAGCCCATATCGCGAGACATGGCCTTCTCGTCTCATGATGACATCAATCATCTGTCGAAGGTGATATATCGGGCTCGTACCTCGATATCGAAGTCCTCATCTATTTTCACAGCATTGCCGAAAAGAAAAATGTACTGCATCAGACTGGCAAATTCCCACATATTCCGCAGCTCTTTGAGTGTTTCGGCGGTCTCGGGGTCCATCTCTTGCTTGGTTGGAACATCGAGCTGGGCCTCCTCCGCCGAGCGCTTGTAGCGCGGCATGGTTGGAACGAGTCGTGGATTATGCAAACAGTGAGGTTTGAAAGGCCGACAAGATGGTTGGCGCGTGATCGCGTGTGTATGCAAGATTGCAATCAATAGTGGCGGTGATTATTAGTGACGCTGGGCGAAGGGAAATGGTCGTTTGCACACGGGCTGGATTGGAGAAAGATCGCGGTTTGGGCGCGTTCAAGCGTGAAGCCATGTTCGACCAGCAGAAGATCATGGGAGGTACGTGCCGCTCCGAACCTTGAATCCCGGGTTTTAGCGCGTTTCAGCTCTCTGGTGTCGGAAATTGACCTTGATGGCACGTCCATACCATCGTTGTTCTAGCCCGTTGATCAGATGGCGGGTGTGATTGATAATTATCCCTTCACGACATAGCCAGCTCGCTTCATGCATGCCAGTGTGTCCTCTAGGATCGCTGCGGACATAGCACCATGATGCCTCCTACAGCAGAGCACGAGCAAGAAGAGCGTTTGCTCAATGACACAGCCGGCAATGCGCACGAACAGGCGCAGCTGCAGCAAGCTGATGGGCTCACACCACCGCCCGTGTCAGACGCAGAGCACAGGCGCATCTGCCGTCGACTGTACATCTCCCATGCTCTCTCCACGTGGAACTCGAGGCTGTTCGAATTCGGAGCTTTCCTCTTCTTCGCTACCCTCTACCCCAAAACCCTACTACCAGCATCAGTATATGCATTGGCACGAGCTGCATCAGCCGCCTTGCTCTCTCCATGGCTTGGAAGGTTCATAGACAAGGCTGACCGGCTAAAGGCTGTTCGACTGTCCATAAGTATGCACGACCTCCCATCCTGCTGGCCTCATCTTGCTGATGCCTCGCAGTCTGGCAACGTCTACCTGTAGTCCTCTCGTGTGTCATTTTCGCCGTTCTGTTTAGGCGCCCACCATGGATGCGGTCGACTGTTGCTCACGTCCTGGCTGTGACGATACTCTCACTTTTGGCTTGTCTAGAGAAGCTCAGCGCTGTGCTGAACACCATCGCCGTCGAACGAGACTGGACAGTAGTCATTGCAGGGACTGACGAGCCACGACTCGCGACCATGAACGCCCAATGCGCCGCACGATCTATTCTGCAAGCTCGCTGCGCCCTTGACAATCTCTTTGATCGACTTCGGCAATGATAACATATGCCTTTCCAGTACGCTACGGCCGCTATGAGCGCAACCTCGGTCTTTGCAGAGTTTATTCTCGCCATCGCTCGGTCTACCGTGCTGTTCCGGCATTGCGAGCGCCCAATCACCTACTGCGCCTTCAGCAGAGGGAACCCAAGTGTCTTAAGCACAAGACAGAGTCATACGGCGATACTGATGAACTATGTTCGCCATCCTGCCTTCTTGCCATCGTTCGCCCTTGCGCTACTCTACTTGACGGTCTTGTCATTCTCCGGTCAATTCATCACCTACTTGCTTGTGGAGGAGCTGAGCGGAGTGACTGTTGCCGGGCTGCGTGCGGTCGCCGCAGTATTCGAGCTATCGGCAACATGGCTGGCTCCGGCTCCACCTCGTATCGGAGCAGTTCGCGCTGGTATATGGTTTCTGACATCGAGCTCGTCTTTATTGTCTATCATGTGCACTCCTCTGGTTGCAACCAGTGAATTTGCCCCATCACATGGTAGTTTACACTGTCGTCCTCAGCCGCGTCGGCCTGTGGGGATTCGACCTGAGTGCTCAATTGATCATTCAGGACGAAGTCGAGCCTGATATGAGGGGTACTTTTTCGAGCTTGGAAGCCTCGTTCCAGAACGGATTCGAGATGCTGGCATTTCTATCAACCGTCATCTTCCCGCGGCCTGAGCAATTCGCGATCCCGGCCACCATGTCTGCTTTGGCAGTCGCGACTGCAGCAGTACTGTACGCATCATTCGTCCGCGGAAGAAGAGGGCACTTGTTGCATGCTTCCAAGTGCTTTGATAGACACAAGCGCTCCAAGCAGAGCCAGGACGGCTTTGTTAGTATTCCATTGGAAGAACAAGACAACGCAGAAGAGGAACCGAGAGACTGATTAAGCAGCCTTGCAAGCCTGAAATAGCTGTTACTCAAAAGTCTGCGAACAGCATCTCGGCGGCAATTATCTTCCAAAACGTACGAGAGCTTAAGGTAGCACTATATCAGTAGTTTGGAATTTCAAAGCGTTTCTCGATTATCTCTGTAAAAACTGATTTTTGAGATTTAAACATGTATCCACTGATACCAGCATGATACGACGCTGAAATACGCGCAGATTTGTGAGCTAGAAACCTGTGTATGTAATTCAAGGACTATATACTCCGATACAAAAGTGGAAAAGACAGAAAGGAAAAGAATGCCGTTTTGCTCCCCTTCGCAATCCGGCGGATATCATTGTTGTTCAAAACACCGGTTCCAAAGAAACCTCAAAATCAGTCACCGAACACCCGCGCCATAAAGTCATAGAATTTCCCCCGGCTAGCCCAAAACCACCAATGCCGCTCCAGTGACTCGTGCCAAACCCTTTACACCTTCCCGCCCAAAACCTCCTCAATGCCACCCAGCGCCGTCCCAACCCAAGGCCTGGGCTCCACAAGCCCAACCAGCTTGCCATCAAACTCAACCCTCTCCTGCTCAATCTCAATCTCGACGCACGACTTCTTCCTCCTGATCACTCGTCGCGAGTAACCTGCTTCCTGTGGCGATGGCTGAGAAACTGGAACTCAGAAGGCGAGTGGAAGACCGGCGACGGCGCTCCGTTGAAGCTGAAGCCTGCGAAGCCTGCGAAGCCTGCGTAGCCCGCGAAGGGTTGCTGGCCGGGTGTTGGCGAGGCGGTGGACGTTGAGCATGTTGGCGAGGCGGCGGAGGTTGTGGGTGAGAGGGGAGAGGGGTCCTCGGATGGGCGCCGGACGGGCGAATGCGAGAAGAAGACGGTGCGGAGTTTTTGCAGGGAGCGAGAGGGGGAGAGGCGGCGGGAGGGCATGTTGTAGATTCTTTGTTGTGTGGAGTTTTGGATGATAGTGCTGGCGAGCCCTTGGCTGTGTCTGTGGCGAGAGTCCAGTTGTGAGAGCTCGTGACTAGCTTTTTTCCTCAAGCCGGCCTCTCGTATGATGTTCAGAAGAATGTTTGATTCTTTGTTGTTTTGTAGTAGGTATTGATGCTTGTAGTAGTAGAGGTTTTGGATGAAGATGTGATTCTTGAAGACAGGTAGGTATATCCGTCCGCCTGCAGTTTCGATAGCAACAATGACCAGTCTTCTTCAAAGCAGAAAGGTCAAGTGATGATGATGGTGATGACGAACGAGGTCCAGCCTCCTCCTCACGTGTATAGCGATCACACCGCCGATCTCAGGTCGCCAACTAGTGAGTGAGCTCCCCCAGCCAGCCCCGTCGCCCAGCAGCGGCGGCGTTGCTATCCTAACGGTCTTTGACTGGTACAGTAACCGCAAGTGGACAGAGCAGTAGTAGCAAACAAGGCGGGCAAGACACTTGTGTCAGTGAGTTGAGACAACGAGAGAGCGCAAAAGGGTAAAGAAGAGGAAAGTCGTGGGGGTTGGGTGTCTTATTTGAATGGTGTAGCATACTTTACTGAGGCGTTCGTATTCCTATTGAATGAATGCGCGGCCGCCCCGTCCATCTATCGCTAACCATAATTACGAAGGACGAAGACGCATGCAAGAGATTAGCTCAGGCCATTCGAACCCTTGCAAGACGCAAGCAGGCGGAGCCTCTGCAACGGCATCAAAGTATCTCTGGGCGTATGGCGCTCGCGAGATAGGCAGATCGTCTCCCGTGCCTGTTTGAGGTTGGGTTTCGTTCGTCGCGAGGTCCGTGAAGCGACGTCTCTCCACCGAGCGATTTGTGTTTCACAACGTCGCGCGCTAGGATTCGACGACAAACGCTAGCGAAAGAGATCACGGGGAAAGGGGTCTCGTAAAATGGAGATTGACGCCATGGGAGGTACGTGGGCAGTGAGGGCTTTCGTTTCTTCTTGCCCCCTCTGGATTTCGAACATCTCCATTGGTGTGACGAAAAGCGATCAACATCTGTAAATCTATAAAGACGTGTGGGATTGATTGCGTGGCTTGTCCGCAAATTCGACGAACGATGATCACCGCTTTGCCCTGTAGGGCAGGGCATGTATGCGCGATCGTGACGATAACGACTGCGGCATATAGCCTCTGTCGCTGCCGTTGCCGTATCAATAGTACAAAAGTGTATCACGCGGGCGCAGCAGCAGCGTTGACGTATGCACCAACGTTCGCCAGTCAATATCCGCGAAATTGAGACACCTCACACGTGGCGTCCTGCAACAGTACCGTTGTTCCCAATGGTTCGCGCGAGTCCGCAAACGAGGACAATGCAGGGCTAGATAGCCAAAGGCGCATAGAGGTCTGTATGAACGAACGTACATGGTATCGGCGCGTGCCTGCAACTCGCTCTCTGATTGAACAGGGCTTCCTACACAAATATTTGATCTGTCTGAAATTGCCAAAGGAAGAGGTCTCACATCTACATGAACACTTCGAACGCCAGCGCTATGCAACAAGTGGGCATATGTATCGATTAGGCCATGGAGCAGCGTCCAAGCCTCTCAGTTGGCGCCTTTTCAACGCCATAAGTGTTTCCATTTGTCCATCCCAACGCTGAAAGGAGTAAATCAGATTCCAACTCCTAAGACCACCTCATCGTGAATCAGCCTAAGCATCGTGTGCATTATGAGCTTGGCCAATGTGAAGGACTCGGTGGTCTGCTGCTACTACTGTACTGCCTAGGCGCACTCGGCCGGCGTTGCGACTGCGGTCTGGATTGTCGACCTGAGCTCCGAGCATTGCTTGCCCGTCTGTTGTTACTATTGTTGTCGCTTGTGCGTCTGCTGGTCGTGACACTGCGACGCATACTCTCTCCCCAGGCACTCGTGCCGAAAGTATCCATCATCATGTCCGATTGACTGACAGCGCTGCTGGCTCTGCTTCGGCCGAGGCCGCTGTTGCCGGTCAACCTTGGACTTCCAGGGGAGTGATGGCATTCTCAAGCGCAGCGGCAAAGTGCCAATCTGGCTGAATGCTAGCTGAAGACGGTGAAGGTCTGTGGGCGGGTGACAGCTGAGGAGAACTTGGTTGGGAGTGAATTGGCGAGCCGGTTGGCGTAGTCTGGATTGAGTTGCTGCGAATCCGTGCCTCGCCCCGAGACCAGGAAGATGAAGGTCCAGCGGCGTCTTGTTCTGACAGCGTCGATGCACGAGCGACTCCCAGGCCTTGCGTAGCATCAACTTCAGGGTCGACCGGCGTAATACTGACAGAAGGCACATGGAACTTCTTGGCCTGCGTGACATCGTCGCCTTCTTCATCTTGGACGAAAATCTCGGGCACGCCGAAGGTTGGCACAGCAGTCATGCGCGCGGACTTCTTGCTGTCGACCGCACGGCGGAATCGGCGCGACCAGTACAGCGTGTCGAAGAAGCCCACAACGATGTTGCGATTGACTGCTTCCTCCACACGCTGCAAACGAGCACGGCGTCGTAGGAACTCCTCGAGCTTCAAGCTTCTGTTGTCGTTGATCACCTTGTAGTGTGCCAGGATCATGAGTAGCGCACCAAAGGCGATTCCGCGGTCAGGGTCTGCAGACACAAGGACTTCCTCGTAGAAGGTGTTCATCCTGATGCGGCGTTTGCGGATCTCGTCGACCGGGATCTCGTTCAATTTAGCATTCAGCTTGGCAAGGTCAATTTGCTTAGGCTCGTAACTGGACATGCCATCCAGAGGCAACGAGTTTGTCCGTTGCAAGGGGTTGTCAATTTGGCATTCTTCCATCAGAGCGCGTACGGTAAAGTCTCCATCGTAGACCCTCATCTCGAAGACACCTGACAGCTCGCCCAGGAAGCGTGGGAATGCTTCCTTCGAGATGTATCCGGTGCCCAGCGGGTCAAATTCGGCCCAGGCTTGCTTGAAGCGTCGGATTTCCTCTCTGCTAATGATGGACAACCCGCTGCTCCTCTGGTATACATACGAAAAGTTCTCGTAGATGAGCGAGATGAACAGATTGACGAAGATGTACATGCTCAGGATGTTCCAGGAAATGAAGAGCGCTCGGGCCCATTGTTCGCTGCCGCAGTCACCGTCAAAGTAGCGCTCGCCGACAGTGCAGAAGGGTGCTTCAATCGCGGCAAAGTCCTCCATTACTGCGTTCCAGCCCTCGCCTACACTTGTTCTAAAGAGCAGAATAAGAGCTTTGGGGACTGTGCGGAAGTTTATGTTGTCGCTGGTCTCTTCGCCGAACCGCGTGAGACCGAAGACTTGTGTAAGAGCGATGGCATAAACAAGGAAGAAGACGAACCAAGTTGCCAGGAGATTGACGATGGATCCGAGACTAGCGGCACCAGTCTTGAAAAGCTGGTCCAGCTGATTGTTTCTTGGGATGATCAGCAGAGCGACAGAAACCAGGAAGAGCTTCTGGAACTGAATGAATGTCCGATCGCCATACTCGGCAAGGAGCATAAGCGTCGTGATGAAAGTACCGGAGATAGCAAACAGCGAGTATACATCCCAAGCACTTTTCCTGAAACGTATCCAAGAAAGACCAATGATCCTGATGATGATGTTGGCGATGTAGACGAGTGTGAAGACCAGAAATGCATAGTCCCTAGCCCGACTCCAGCCCCATGGCTCTGGGTAATACTCGAGCATAAGAAGGATTAAATGTACCACGAGCAGGATTGTGATGCTTCGCTGCCATCGTCCATTTTTGGTGACCGCGCGTCGGTAGCACCATTCGCGCCAAGTCTCGCGTTTGTCTTTGGGCGACGGACGCTTGGAAGGTGATACCTGGCGCAAAAGCTTCCGCAGCTCAAGCCAAGATCTTTGTTCGGCTGTGAGGAAAGCAACACCAGTCTGTTCCGAGTAGTTCCGCATGAAGACAGACACGAACAGCGTGAGGATGAAAACTGCTCCAAGCAAGTTGAAGATCACAAAGTACACCGCGTTGCCCTGATTTGCGAAGTTATTGGGCTGAGTGAAGATACCTGTGACAGACTGGCCGCTCCACATTACGTCGGTCCATCCTTCTTGTGACACAATTTGGAAGAGGATGAACAGCGAGCCTCCGAAGCTGTCAAAGTCGTAAAACTCGTTGCCGACAGACCGTGGAGCAAGAACGTCCCACTCGAATGGCGAGCTCGCGTACTCGCCCACGCAGTCGGTCAGATTGTAGATTCCAGCGTTACCATCATTGCATGATTGGAACTGACCAGCAAAGATGTTGAGACCGTAGATGGCGAATGGTATCAACAGACTGAGCGAGACCAGAGCCGCGGACGTTAGCTTCCAGAGTCCAAGCACAATGAGCGAGTGGAACGTGTTTCTAGCACTATCACTGACATTGAGCAGTCGCAAAGCTCTCAGAGCTTTGAAGGCGCCTACCGCTCGCGATCCACTGCCTGGGTCTGTGAGATACGTGATCACACTTGCCCAGAGGGTGCAAAGCACGATGCCGTCGATGAGGCCCCACGAGCTGCGGAAGAATGCATTGGGTGTGAAGAACGCGCCGTCTGCGATGACCTTGATGATCGCCTCTATGGTGAACAATGCTGCGAACCCGATATCCAGAAAGACGAACCAGTTTTTGACCTTGAACGCGTGGCCGGGCTGGGCGAAGTACTCCTTCTGGTACAAGGGGTAGTAATGCAAGCCAGTAGAACCATGGCAACGATGCTGCAGTAGATGAAAGCTGAGAAAGCATACCAGATAGCCGGGTGCGGAGCAACACCGTCAATACGCTCACCACGTCCTGGTCCCACCATTCTTTGGCATAGCTTGCGGATGGGGTTCTTCGTAGTGAAGATGAATAGTGAGACGTTGTAGTTGGGGTTTTGTCGAAGGTATTCTCTCTGAGTCACCTTCCTTGCCTCGGTCGCCAATACAACCTCTCTTGCCAGACTTCTTGGATCAAGCTCCTCATAAGGCTTAGTCAGTTCTAGTCGAGAGTAGAACGGATTCGGTGCGCCACGAGAAAGACGTCCACCCGTCTTCGCCCAGATACTAGTCCAGAATCCCGGTTTCGTGGTACCCAAGTTCATGGTAGAGAAGCGTTTGACGGCTGTAGGTTGGCCTTCATTCTCCTCGACCTCGACTTCGTCCAAGAAGTCTCGGACAACGGCGTCTTTCATCAATAGTTCCGTGGTAGCATTTCCGAAGTCTAGAGGGTCTTGTCGGCGAGCTTGGCCGAATTTGAATATGCTAGACAAGCTCATGGTACCTCCATTTGCAGCGCTACCCTGTTCTTTGGATTGCAAGAACATCCGCACCTGCTGCAAGCGTTTTTGATCTTCGCTCACATCGAAATTCTCCTGGATGACAGCAATGAACATGTTGAGCGTGATGAAGTTGGCGAGAATGAACCAGAGGATGCAAAACGCAGCACCGATCCATGCGGTGCCCCAGTGAGAGCTCGACTCCGTGACGTCGTACAACATCGAGGTCCAATTCTCAGTAGATAGAATCTGATACATGCCAAGGAAAGAGTTGTAGACCGTACCAAAAGTCACTCTTGCTTCGTCGTTTTGGATCACGCCACGGAAAAGTTGCGTCGCGAATATTGCGGCGAGGAACGTCAGGAGGAACACGAAAAGTATGAGGTTAAGTACACCAGAGACGTGGCGCAGAACCAGCAAAATCAAATCCCGAGTGATGGGAACAGCCAGGACAACTCGATAGATCCGAATAATCTGGAAGATCGTGAGCCAGGCATATGGTGTACCAGAATCGTGAATTGGCGGTATTTGGATGACTGTCGTGATGACAGCAAGGCCTAGATCAACCCAATTGTGACGGTGTCGGGGGAAGTCCCTCCAATCACTGATGAGACGGAAGATAATCTCAGCCGCCAGTACGAGGGTGACAATGGTCTCAGAAACATTGATGATGCCTGCAGTTGCATCGCCCATGGTATCATGGCGCATGCTTTGCACGACGAGACCGAACACAATCACGAGGATCCAGAACCACCGTGTCTTTTCATAGGTGCGCCGTAGCCCGCTGCTGCGATGTTTCCGAGTCGCCTCGCTCTCGTCTGCTTCCATTGCTATGTCTTGCTGTCGCAGCATAAAAGCACTGCTGTGGCTCTCTTCTCTAATAACCTGAAATGCGGATGAGATTACAGCAATCAGAAGGTTGAGCAGCCAAAGGTACAGAATGATGATGCCGAAGGCGAAGTATAACGCGGCAATCAGATAGTCGGAGTCCGCCAGATAATACATGATGTCGGTGAAAGTGTTGGATGTCATGATGACAAACACTTGTTCCATGGCGTTGCCAATGTTGTCAAAGCTGACCGTATTGTTGTACGGGTTTTCGCCCTCGACACACCAAGATCCCAGCGGGCATACATACCCTTTCGAATGCGTGGCGCCAGGCAGTCCGTCCGCGTTGACCCAAGGCATCTGCACCATTTCTGTTCCGTTCCTTGCCCACCAGCCGCCACAGTATTGTTCATCGGAGGTGGCATTCGCTTGAGGTGGGTCTGCTCTACTTCCATCCCAGACACAAGTCCGCCTAAGACTCGACTTGAAGCTCTGCACGCCAATGATAGCAAACAGTAGCCAGAAAAAGCCTATCAGAATGCCAATGTTGAGCAAAGACGGCGCGGCGCGCTTTAAACTGCGCAAAATCACTGATGTTCCGCTTGTGATGTTCAGCAATCGGAGAATGCGCAGGCAGCTCATCATTTTGAATACATAGAGGCGATGGCCCCATTCGATGTCCGTCAGGCTTAGCAAGAATGAGATCCAGAACGAGACCACCGCTACGAAGTCAAGGCGATTGAAAGAGTGACGCAGATATGCTCGGTGAGCAAGACGCTTTTTCTGAGCGCTCCTAGAGCCGCCTGGTACTTCTTCGAAAGTGTGCATCGTCATCGCTCGGATCAAGGACGGTGGCTCAACTTCATGAGGTGCGAGTACCGGATTTCTCGAATTCCTTACTGATGGCTTTCTGTGCGGCGTCATGAGATCATTGGCCTTCTTGTTTAGTGCTTTCCCAAGGCCAATGCTTCGGTCAATTGTGCTGTACTCGCTGGGATTGAAGATGAACCCGGACACAATGATTTTCATGATCGTCTCAATGGTATAGACGCTGAAAATAGCGAGCAGAGTGTAGTCGGTCCAGTGCCCTCCCCAGTTCTCTCGGGGAGCTTGGGTCGGATCCGAGATGTCGCCTGCGGAATCGATGGCAAGAACCACCGTCTGAACAACAATCAACAACAAGATCAATGGTTCTGTCAGAGGGTGGACCAGCATGCTCAACAGCCCTCTCCTGATTTTGCTGTCCTTGCTGAATAAAGAAAGCGATTTCCCTCTTAAAGGGTTTAGGTCGGCTCGGGGTGGAAGCTTGTGGTTGATCGGGAATTCGTCTTCGCCTTGCAGCTCAGAAGCTGGAAATATGGGCGAAGGGGCTTTTTCGCTGGCGGGGGATCGACTTGGGACGTCGCTGTCGTTAGCCATATCGCCATCTGCATGGATGACAGGTATAGGTGGAAGATCGCCTTCATTGTCGAGGGTCTTCACAGACGATTTCCGCCGTATTGCTTGCTCAACAAGCTCTGGTTCGTGACTCAAGTTTACAACACGCTGGGACATCTTACGCAACATGGTACCGGTGCGCGCAAAGGGTGACTCGAGAGATCCTGGCGATAGTGAGCGTTTCCTACCAGAAGGAGACACGCTCAGCTTTGAGCTGGACGAGTCATGACCAGCTTCCAAGTTGCGTAGGTCATCGCCTAAGCGTGAATCGCTATTGCTGCGACCTCTTTGTTGGTCTGCAGGAAATCGAACACTCAGATTAGAGCTTCGGCTTCGCTGCCTATCTTGACTTCGTCCCTCGGGAGTTGTAGGAGCCAATATTGAGGGTCTCAGATGGGAAGAATCCGTGAGAGGTTGCGTATCGTCTTCATCCGCAGCACCAGGAGAGAAAAAAGCAGGACCATCGTCCAGCGTAACGGATACCATGTCATCGTTGCTGCGTTGGGAAGTCGTACTCAAGCGTGGTAGGGAGTCGCGCGTGGCACGTGGGGTCATCGTTGGAGGGAGAGGCATGTCTCCAGTATCATCATGTATATCATTCCGTGGTCGCGCCGCTGCCGCATTGAAACTTAGGCCTGCAAATCCGATAGCCGACTGGAAGGCACCTCTGTCGGCCACAGGTGAAATTGGTCCTTCATCATCTTCGTCCGGTATTCTCGACCGCTCCCCTGACGGCGATGACACGTATAGGTGAGGCGACAGTGGCATTCGCTCTTGCCGCTCTGGTGGGCTGGGCGAATCCTCTCCTATCGGCGCATAGCGTCTCGTGTTCTCCGGCGATGTCTGCCGACTGCTTCTGAACAATGCTCTTCCTCTATCGCTGAGTGTTCGCCTGTGCCTGACATTGTGCGCGCCATCATCGTTTTCCTGAAGGCCATTGGGATGCAACGTTTGGAGAGGTATTCCTTGAGCGGTGCGATTGCGACGGTGGGACGGCGAATCCTCACCTCCAGAGGCCATGGAGTCGGCGCCTCCTATGGTTCTGAGTAGCTCAGACCGTGTTCCTCATCTATTGGTGGGCGACATGAATTCGTTTGCTGATCTCGTAGTCGGTGCTGACCCTGACCTGACCTGACCTCGAACCCCAGACACCGCTCGAGCTTATCCGGTGGAGGTCCTAATCGGTGGTGTTGCCTGATTGCGGATGCGCAGGACCAGCGCAATGGAGTATTCGGTGGGCGGTGATAATGGTTAAAAATGATGCAAGAGTGCCAGCAGAACTGGAGTGCGCCTTCGGTAGCAGGCTTGGAAAGAGGAATACGCGTCAGTATACGCTTATTGCGGCTCGCGCAGGAAAGGGCGTTCAGATCGGCACCGTTTTGGCGCCCTCCCTGACCCTCTTCCCTCTTGGTACGGGTCCACTTTTATAGGGCTGTGAGCTGCGCTTCGGATGCTCGGATCAGCCTTACAGGAGCTGCCGATTCATCGTGCTCTCGGCCCTTGGCTTGTTACGCTCGCACATGGCACTGCCGCTTCGGACTCGCCGATGCCGGCTCACAGAAGGCATACACTTTGAAGCAACATCGCATTCTGATACGCCTTGCAAAACAATAGGACCTTCTCGACCACATTCTAGGAGGCGATTCTCCCAGCCGTCCATACACTGCCACACAGGGTTTGTAGCAAAACATACCAAGCCACGTCGGCCAAACATCCCGAGACGCTAGCATCAGTCATGACCATCCTTATCATCAATCCCAATACGACCGTGTCTATGACCGAAGGCGTACGGGATGCCGTGAAATCGCTTGGCTATGAGGTAAGCTCCACCATATGCCACCGCTTTAGATCAATCACTAATAGGTTCCAACCAGAACCTTGTATTTTACACAGCACCTTCAGGTGTGCCATCAATCAACAACGAGGAAGATGCTGCGGTCTCATCTCAACATTGTTTATCAGCCCTCAAGAAAGATCCGTCAGCCTTCACTGGCGCAGAGGCCGTTCTAGTCTGCTGTTATTCGCAACACCCGTTGGTGCCTGAGTTACGCTCCGTGCTCACCGAGTCTGGACGCCAACATATCAAAGTGACAGGGATCTTCGAGGCTTCGGTCGCAAATTGCCTGCAATCCTTGAACGTGGATGAACCTTTCGGTATCGTCAGCACTGGAGAGCAATGGCAAGGTATCTTGAATGATGCTGTAGCGAACATCCTAGGATCAAGCGATTCGACGAGGTACGCTGGTACCGAAACAACAGGTCTGAGCGCCACCGAGTTGCACACAACGCCCAAAGCTGAGGTCGATAAGCGCATGAAAGACGCG
Source organism: Cladosporium cladosporioides (assembly GCA_002901145.1). Classification (NCBI taxonomy): domain Eukaryota; kingdom Fungi; phylum Ascomycota; class Dothideomycetes; order Cladosporiales; family Cladosporiaceae; genus Cladosporium; species Cladosporium cladosporioides. The sequence goes on from NOXB01000017.1 coordinate 926,204, forward strand.
ACTAAGCGACTTCTCTCGCGCAAAGGCAGAGCGATATGCCTGGGATGTGCTGGAATGGCTGGTATGGATCGCACGGTCCGTGAGGCCTGCATTGAACAATTAGGAGAAGAAGACGGGAGAAGGATTTTGATTATTGACGGCGCCGTGAGTGGTCTGAACTATCTTCAGGGTGCGATAAAGGCAACAAGTCAATAATTAAACGGTAATCTATCAAGCTCTAACTCCAAGGCTTACCGTCGAATCTTACTCAGCGAGGAACAATACGGCGGACCATCGTATGAGCGCCATCCAGTCGCAACAAGCCACAAATCACAGCTTCTTCTCCACATCACCCTGCACCTCGATCAACTCGAACAGATCCCGCTCAAACACTTTCGCCTCACCAAGAATCTTCTTACTCCACTCTGTCGAAGTCACCTGCTTGAGCTGGGCCGTCGGGAACTCCTCAGGCGCAAGTGCCCACTCGTGAAGGGCCAAGTATCGAGGCGACGCACCATCTATGCGCTTATATCTCGTGGTTCTCAGGTAGCCTGTACACATTGCCATCATATCCAGGTGCTGCTTGCGATACCAGTCTTCAAAATCGGCTTCTCCGTCCTCAGCAGGCTCCATGGCGACGCAGGTGAGTGACCTACCACGCTCTTTGCCGCTGTCGTTCTCGTGGCCGTAGCCTTCGTACGTTTGTATTTTCTCGTACGCACGAGGGCCAAATTCGATGAAGTTCATCACGTCTTCGCCGCCGTAGGTGCGGCTGTGACGCGTATCTGCGGCCAGTTGCTCAAACGTGCCGCTTGTAAAGAAAGAGATGTCGTCAAGAGGGTAAAGAGCGAGATATGGACGATCGCTGGATTGATCGCTGTTCTTGTATCTCAGAGCGAGGTCGGTGACTTTCACTTTGTAATTCAGAACGTCTGGCAGATGTTCGTCATTGTACATCTGGTTGAATTGTTCGTCCGTGGTCTTGCTCGCGTCTGAGATCCGTGATGTCACGAAGAGAAGAGCGGGTTTCGACATCTTGAGAATCGGGTCTTTGCAAGTATGCAACCGCAGTTTATGGTACTAGCAATTGTTGTAGATTCTCAGTGGAAGTGTAGATGTATTTCTGTCCAAAACGTTATGTGGACCCACGGTCTTTATAGGCTCCACAGAGGAGATATGTCCGACGAAACACGAAATCACGGATCTCGTGGCGAGCAAACACATGGACTCGTACAGAACTATATATAACGACCCGAGCAGTACAGGCTGCCTTGCTTGCGTGTTGCGTGGTCGAAAAGCTTACCGAGATTGGAAAGCCGAAGGTGTTTGCACGCTGTGGGGTTTGTCTTGTTGATCGATATGCTTACCAAGCAAAAGAGGCACACCACACCAGCCATTTCTTCGGTATATCCCAGGACTTGACGCCTGATCGTCTCTTACAATTGCTTTCGACTTGTTCCATCAGCTTTCAGGCCATTCAAATGCCGTATCATGCTGAGATGCATTTTGTTGTTCACTAGGCATCACCCCAACCCGAACCCTTTCTTTCTCATGATCGGCACAATTCAAGTTTTGTCCATTGTGCTGGCATCATTTATGATAGTATAGTACATAGGTTGATCAGACGAGAGTTGCTAACGTGAGGTTATACATGTATCTGTCGAAATATTGCAATTGTGTGGAATTGATTATATGTATGCACAGGCTACAGGAAGTGCTGTTCGAACCGGAGGTACAGCCTCCCATCAACACGTGGGAGGTGATGTCACTTCTGAGCTCCCGAGAAGAGAGATCCTCATGGAAAGCTCCGCCTTCAACTCCATTGAGTCGACGCTAACCAGGAACCCATGGAACTATGGTTAATCACTCTCGACCCACTCGAACAACCACGCAGCTACCTCCGTACACGTGCTCGCAGAGATGTGAGGTCGGATTGGATCGCCCTCCATGAGGTTACATTGACACGAAAGTGTTGGGCGTGCTACTCCGTAGTCCAAAGGTATAAAGTAAGAGGTCCATTGCGCTCCTTTGCTGCCGCTTTGCAACATCATACGCTCAATAGTTCACCAAAATGCTGTCATCTTTGTTAGCTCTCAGTTCGCTTCCTCTCGCCACTCTTGCAGCAAGACAGCCATACGATGTCAGGAAGATCATCCAAGCATTCCGCGAACCTCATGACGACCTTACCTTACTTTGTGCTCACAGAGGCCTGAGATGGAACGGCACTGCTGAAAATTCCAGAGACTCGTACTTCCGCGCCTCGGAGGCGGGAATAGAGTGCATCGAGACGGACATCCATATCTCAGCTGATGGGTATCTCCCCATGATACACGATGGTGGCCTTGGCCGAACCACAGATATTGGTGAGCAGACTGGACAGGCAGCTTACAACCCTTTCACCGGCACGGGATACACTCCGCATGTCAATGAGCTCAACTTCACGGGCCCGAATGGTATTGAGCGACTGCACCTCCGTGATGAACAGGGTCGAGTAAGAGACGAATATGTCCCAAGTCTGCCCCAGATGATCGAGTCCATTCGCGATTCCGGCATGAATGTCGTCCTCGAGCTGGACTTCAAGGACCAAGAAGCCATTGAACCCGCCTACTGGGCTTTGAAGAATCTCGCCAACAGAGCTGGTGTACCTGCGAACGAGTGGTGCATCTACAAGCTGCAGAGTGTCTGGTACCAAACCCCAGAAATCTTTGAGGCCCTTCCATGGGTTCAAGATGCGTTCGCGAGCGGCATCCAGCTCGCCTTCATTCCAGTGTATGATCCTGCATACGAGGATGACTTTGATCAACTTGCTTCGATGAAAAAGTTTGCTGCCACCAATTACACCATCAGCGCAGAAATCGAGCTCCGCTCTGTGGGAGGACCGATCCAGAATCTTCTCAACGAGACGAAGAGCAACAGGACTTCCATAAGAACTGCTGGAACTTTGTGAGTGCTTTCAATTCGCAAATACAGTCAGTTGGCTAATCGTCGTGCTAATCTAGCTTCGCCCCTGGCGACTTCACCTATCCGAACACGGATAACATTACCTTGTAAGGTTCCCCCCTTCCTCTTAAAGCGCGAGTATCATCTTGTTAACAAATCCCTCCAGCTTCGACACCGTAAAACTACTCGCTTCCCGCAGATCTACACTTAAATAACTCGGCCTTCGTCTTCCAGGACGGCAAAGCTCCAGTCCTGCTCGATAGCCTTGTAGGCAACGCGTCGGTTGATGGACATGACTATAGATCCGACTTCAGCTGGATTCTGCAGCAAGAGTACAACTGGGTTATCACCGATACTGCTGACGAATGGCACGAGAGATTGCATACCGAGGGTAAGAGGAACTTGACCTGGATGATTGCAGAAGGGCAGAAGACAGTTGATGGTGCGGCCAAGGGTTGGTATCGACGAAGGCATGCAAGGGATATGGACATATCTGTAGCGGAGTAATAGTGGTACCATGAAATGGACGCAAGCTAGGCTTATGCTTCGCCTTAGCTTGGTAAATTGAAGTCCAAATGGATTGCTGATGCACATGCGTGACATGTCAAGCCAGTTCCGTCCATCTGAAGTTAGGAACAAAGAAATCTCACACCTCACTTCGAAGCAAAATCACACCTCACAATCTAATATGCTCCAAAAATGGCCCAACAAGGCCAAAAGGGATGCGAGCACGGGGAATCGAACCCCGCTCTGCCGCTTGGAAGGCGGCAATCATAACCACTAGACCATACTCGCTCCAGGATTCTTATTCAGATCATGTGATTTTACAGTTTGAAATCATTTATATTTACTACACCAACAGATGAGACGAATCGATCAACGTCCCCTTAAGGTCCGCACACTAGACCACGACTTACCATGTCCACCCACTAACCAACCTGTCAAAAGTCTAAGACGTGTATCTGGGCATGAAGGCCAGTCAATTATGCGACGGTGCTCACAGAGGGCAAAGCATACCGCCAATGGCATGCCCAGCAATACCAAGACTCCTGGTGAGGGGATGGCAATCTACGTCTGCATGGCTCCAGACGAGAACAACCGCCAATGTGGGCACCCGTGGCATCAATGGCAATGATGCTATACCGAGGGTTTTCGGCATGTATTATGCCGTTTACGATCATGCGGCAATTATCCGCATCGTCATGCATGTCGGTGGCCGTTAAATATTGATCAAATGATGAGCATTTATAGCTCACTGGGAAGCCGTTTCCAGGCAATGGATCACTCAAGGACTCTGTTAGGCCCTGACCGCTAGCATGATTATCTCAACTCCGCGTATCGGCGTGCTTTTCGCCTTTGCATTTTCATTCGTGAATGCTCAAGGAGGAAGCTCCAGTCGACAGCTTCTTACGAACGTCACGGTCTTCGATCCCCCAGAGAACTACACCGTACCTCGTACACTATACGCTCGAGTCAGGAAGCTCGACTGTGACGGTAGCAACACCCTGCTGGCGACATGGGAGAACTACCTGCCAACCGATAACAATACTGCACCGTGTCCAGACAATTGCCCTCTCCCAATCCTACATCCCCATCTGGGAGTCGACAGACTTAGGTGAGACTTGGTCTGAGAGATCTCGTGTCTACGATACCCCAGAATGGGGGTCTGCGCTACCAGCCTGATCTCTACGAGATGACTGAGAGCATCGGGAATTACTCGGCTGGCACACTCCTCATGGCGGCCAACAGCATCCCCCCGATCTGAGCGAGACTAAGATTGATGTCTACGCTTCTACAGACAGGGGTAAGCCATATATAAACAATTTCATTGTAGAACTCTTACTGACACCCCTCCTTCCAGATACACCTGGCACTTCGTCTCCTCAATCGCCCGAGGCGGCGATGCCTTCCCCGAAAACCAATACGAACCCGTCTGGGAACCCTTCATGCTAACCTACGCCGGCGAGCTGATCCTCTACTACTCCGACCAACGCGACCCGAACAACACGCTCGGCCAAAAGATGGTTCACCAAACCACAACCGACTTGCACAACTGGGGTCCCGTCGTAGACGACATCGTCTACTCCAACGCAACCTGGCGACCAGGCATGCCGACAGTCAGCGAGCTTCCATTCGGAAACTGGATCATGACGTTCGAGTTCTACGGCGCAGTGGAAGCTAATTTCGCCGTCTACTACCGTGTTTCGCGCGACCCAAGGACGTTCGGCTTGAAGCCTGATCATGCTCTTATCGCTACAGATGGGACTGTTCCTACCGGCTCACCATACAACGTGTGGACACCTGCTGGTGGGCCGCTGGGTACGATCGTTGTATCAGACGGCAACAACCCTGAGTTGTACCTCAACCACAATCTTGGTGGTGGCGCATGGACGGTTCTTGAAACTCCTGCTGGTCCTAGCTATACGCGAGCTCTGATGGTCATGCCAGACAATCCAGCGACTATCATGATTATTGGTGGTGGCCAGCTGGGTGGGGCGAATAATAGCGTGCAGGTTACGACTGTTAGCATTGAGCCGAAGATGCCGACGCTGGGGCAGTGCAAGGCTGGGAATGGCGATCGGAAGCACTGAAGGGTCAGGTCTTACCGTTCCAGTAGCGGCAGTCATATCTGGTGTGGTGTTTGAAAAGGTCGAGAACTTCCAAGATACAGCATGATATCGTGTGAGCTGCGCAGACAACTTCCTACCGAGAGACGACAAGACACCGCGTTTTGCGAGAGCAGATATAGAATAGTCGATCCTGGGTATCTCATTACATTTTTATACAATTCATAGCGCTTAGAACTTTTGCCTGCCCAACGTAGGCCGCCAGTCAAGCGGGTGCGTCTCCTCCGTCGCATTCTCATCCTCCTTCCAGATCTTGATCGTCTTGTCTGCCTCACCCGTGATCAATCTCATGCCAGTCAGATCGAACGTGGAGGCCATGATGCCTGCTCCGCATCCAGTGAACCGGGCTGCGCAATCGAGTCCTCGTATTGGAACCTGTGACCCGTCTTCCAGTCCCAGAATGCAACGCTACCGTTGTCACCGCCTGAGAAGAGCACATTGTCCTGGTTGACGGAAAGTGAGTTGATGACGCTGTTGTGGCCCTCAAAGTTTGCATGAAGTCTCCGCGTGGGCACAGCCATTGCTTGATTTGGCCGGGAGACGCTGATGCAAATGTGTATTCTGTGGGGTGGACGGTGAGATCGCGCACGCCCTTCTTGTGGTGAGTCAGGACGCCCATTGTCTTGCCGGCAGCGAGATCGTACATTCTGATCGTGCTGTCAAGCGAACTAGACATGATCTGTGGATCTGTGGCTTGCGTCTGAATGCTCGACACTGTGCCCTTGTGACCTGATAGAACGTGCACATTGCTACGTGTACGCATGTCCCATACACGGACAACACCGTCACGACCTCCAGTACATAGCACGTCGAGTGTAGGGTGCATGGAGAGTGTGTAGACGCCGCTGAGATGGCCGTGGTAATGTCTGATCACCTTGTTGGTCTCGAGGTCCCAGCACTTCACCATCTTGTCTTCACCGCACGAGAACAGATAAGGGTGACGATCTGAAACCGCTAGGCCGCGTACAGTGCTGATGTGACCAGTGAGTGTGACCTTCAGCGTACCAGACGCCATATCCAGATTTTGATAGTACGATCTCCAGCACCAGAAGCAAACCACTGGTTCCCCGGTTCCACTGCAAGCGCTCGAACCCATCCCAAGTGACCAGAAATGACACGCATAAGCTTCCAGGGCGCATGCCATTCCGGCTTCTGATGTCTGACAGTATCCCTCCGGACAAGGTTGGTAGCTGGTGTGTCGCGCTGAGGCGTAGGTCCGTTTGCATTTGGTGGAGCCTTCGCGCCTGCCGCGCCGTTGATTCTTGTGAGGGCCATAGATGAAGATCCGGCCGCTTGCGACTGTCCAGCATTCACACCTTCGATCATCTTTGCCATCTTAGGATCTGATGCTTGTTCCTCCGTCTTCGGCTTCTTCCTCCGCGCAGCAAGACCTGCTTGTGCATTAGCCTGCTTTTGCGCCAGCGCAGCAGGCAATTCTTTCACATCTGCATATTCATTTCGTATCCGTGCTGCGACGCTCGCCTGCTGTGCCTTGTCTGCTGGTGATGGATCCGCTGGAGCGACTGATGGCTGAGCTGAATTGTCGAGAGCAGATAGTTGTCCAAAGTCTGCGGCGAAGATCTCGCGTGTGCGCTTTGCTGAGCGGTGCACTGCTAGCTTCGCATTCTGCACAATGTCCTGTGGGATGTCCTGCTCGACGACGGCACCATTCGCAAATTCAGCCATGTTTGCGCGTCGTCTTGATTTGGAGTCGACGTCGCGTAGATCCGATGAAGAGAATCCTGAAGCGTGCACTTACGCGCGACGTAGACAAAGGGCGTGTATGAGCAGGTGCAAAGGGTAGCAGAGAGAGAAACACCAAAGTACAAGGCGCTGGCTCGTGCTAGACGTTCGAAGTTGGAAGTCGCAGCAGCCAATCGCAAGGCTGCATATATCGATGTGAAAGCTTCCTTCCTAATCGGGCTTCAGACATGCCTTTCGGGGGTTCGCCGCAAATTATGCATGGACAGCATTGAGAGTTGGATCAAGTCGCGCGTCTGCCACTCCAATCGTTGTACCCCTCATCAGTCATTCTTTCAACACCAGACCATGCCGCCCGCTCTTCACCCTCGCTCCCGCCAGACGGGGGCTCTCTTTACAGGAACACTGGCAGTCTGCTTCCTCGTCGTTGGTGCACCACACATTCTGCCTTGTCCTGTCAATCCGAAGCAATTCGCAGACACCATTGAGGGTCCCGACGGACAGCCCATCAAGAGACGTAGGAGGAGAAAGCAGACTCTTGAGGAGTCTGGCTCGGAGGGCGATGCTGCAGAGGCCTACGATGCGTTGATGGCAGAGACCAAGAGGAAGCGGGAATGTCCGGTTCCCAAGCCTGGAGGAATCGTTGGGCAGGTGATGGGTTTCAAGGAGCATGAAAATCAGAGGTCCTCGCAGGTGATTGTCAAGGAATTGCAGCGGGGCGGCCACAAACACGCGGAGAGCAACGATACGCCTTGAGAACGCCGCCGGAAACTCTTGAAACATATCACGGACAAGACTATCATCGACCAAGGAGACCAGGCACAGGTGATTGAGGCTATGCTGCACAGCCATATCCTGCTTAAAAGCATGCGGCCCGCACCTGACGACTGGAGAATTGCTGCTCGATCTACCAGCACAAGCACCCGATCCGAGCGAGCAACACGAACGACCGCCCTGGCATGGTAGCAGTCAAATCTCGACAAGATCGGTGCATCTTACGGCAGCTACTCGCCAAGCTCAGAACTGCTCAAGCTTTCAAAGCAAAGCACGAGGTTCACAAGAGGCCCTGGCATGGTCAGGAATTGCGGCGAAGAGCCAAGCAATTGCAGCCCGAACGCTGCGCACGAGGCGTACTTGTGCGACAGCTTCGGGCCTGTATGTATAAATTGTATTCATATTTGTACATTGAAGCTCTAGTTCTCGCCCTCGACTGTGAGCAAATGACAACCAAGATTCAAGTCGCGTCAACCAGTAGTGCCCGAACCGGTCCTTCTGGTCGCTGAGAGCGGTCACTAATATTTCTACAAATAGTGCTCAGAAAATGAGTACGTCTGGAATTTCCCGTGCAATGTCAACAAAACGTGATGTTCCGTACACACCTCTTTCTGAAAGTGAGGTCACAGTCACTTCTAACGCGTTGCTGTGCGACCGGTGTTTTCATAACTTTTCCCTGAAGTACTCCAACAAGGACAACACGACCGCCTCGTCAAACATGGGACGTCTCAGCACTGCCATCGCATCTGCGGGCGTGGATGCTGGTAACCTTCCTGAGCAACTACCAAACGTCTCCCTCATCGATGCGCTGCTGCCAGCGTCCTGGTCAAGCTCAAAATCTAGGAACGGCAAGGTAAGAAGGCACGACGAGAAATCACATGCATCTCACAGTATAGCCGAATTTCCTGCTCCTGAGCACTTTTACGTGTGTGCAGCATCGACCGGCCTTTTTGCGCAACATCAGAACACTCCACTCCCCAAACAATCCCTCACTTCCCAAACCTGACTGCCAACCAATGCGCCCTCACCATGCCATTCTACATCAAACCTTTCTTCCGCAAACCCTTCAAGCTCTTCGCAATCGACGCTGACACCGGCCAGCCCATTGACCCCAACGTGCGCAAGAAGACTCGCGTCACTTACTACGAGCTCGAAAATGGCAGCAATGGGAGTAAACGTCTCGTGGCGCACAAGTCACCTTCAAACGCGCCAAAGCCAGAAGCCACCATGCCGGACATCGACAAATTAGTCGAAGAGCTCAAGAAAACCTCAGTCGCACAGGTCGAGCACAAAGTTGATGATGCTGCCGCTTGGACGGCGGATGAAGACAAAAAGCTCAAATTCATGAAGGAAGATGGCAAGACGTGGGCTCAGATTACGGCGGAGATGGGAAGGTCGAAGAGTCAGCTTCAGGCGAGGTGGAAGGAGATTAACTCTGCTCAAGGAGGAAAGGGGATGGTGGCAAGAAGAATAATGGAGGTGGCGGTGGCGGTGATCAGAACCAACAGGGCAAAGACAACAAGGGTGGCAATCAGCAAGGTCAGGGCAAGAAGGGCAACAAAAAAGGTGGCGGCAACCAGAACCAGAACCAGAACCAGAACAACAACAAGAAGGACAAGAAGGAGGCCCAGAACCAGAATAAGCAACAGGACAAGAAGGATGACAAACCCGCCTCCAAGCAAAGCAAAAGCAAACCTGCCTCTATTGCGAACGCCCACGCTAAAGCCGACCACAACGAGGCCCGTTTCACCATGACCGACTGGCTCACGTTGCAGGAAGACGACATATTCTCGTTCGGCGAGCTGCAATGCCTCAGCGAGCTGATTGCGAAAGACATGAACCAGGGCTGGCAGCGCGTTGCGGCGAGGTTCTTCGACTTGACTGGCAGGAGAGTGCATCCTGATGATATCAGAGAGAAGTTTGAAAGTATGGCTTTGGTGGCATAGGGCTCACTGCAAGGTCGAGATTTCGGATTATTCGATTGAATGAAGACAGGTTTATTGAGAAAATTGCGGCAAGTGTTAAGGTCTCGTTGGGTTATGGTTCAACAGGCTTGACAACGGCACAGGTATTGTGGTCTTCCATCAATGCTGTTTAACACGTGTTATGACTCCCTTGTGCTTTATACCACCCAGAGAATATCCGCTCAATCTCGCATACAGTATCTGTATGGATGCGTCAGCAGCTGATGTTTAGACTAGAAGCAAATCTGCCCTATGATTCAAGGCTTCTTAGGACATGTCCTGGAGTGGTGACTGAGTGAAGTCGGATAGTGAAATCCGGACATCAGTACGTGCGAGGTAGATCCCTCACATTGCTTGACTGTGACTCAGAGCTAACATGTGACCTGTATCTGCTTCAATTGTATAAGGCGCTCGCCTCCTGGAAAGAACCAACATCACGACACCACAACGCGAAGATCGATCGGGCGAAGCGACACAGCCACTTTGTTTCTGAGAACGTGATCCGTCATGCCAGACACTACCGAATCCGAGGCCAACAGTGGTAGAGACGCGAACATGGATAGTCACAGTCAGATCAGCACCATCCGCTACCTCAAGGGCAACCAGGATTTCAAGTTTTTCAATGACCCGCTGGAAACCCGGAGCATGTTCAATTACAGTTCTAGCTCATAAGTCTGCGGACATCTCATCATCAATGCCGTACTGATTATGCCAGTATCAACATTTCTAGTTCAAATTTTAAATTATGTCTTATAGAGATGATTGAGGACACTTCGGAAATCCTTAAATACTAGTATGGTCCTACCTTTCGCTCTTGTCTGTTTCGGAGGATAGTTGCCGCTGAGACGCTGTTCGCAGACTTTTGAGTAGCGACTGTAACGACCTCAAGCCCATCGCTAGAGATGCTATGACTTTCACTGCGCAAAGACGTACTGCGAAACTCCCTGCAGAGTTACGATTGGAAGTCATGAAAGCCAGTGTGCTTTACCACAAATCGACGGAAGATCTCGACAACCTCAGACAGGCCGAAAAGATCGAAGCTGGAGCTGTGTGCCTGTTCGACGGCGATCACATCAAGCAGTCGGACAGGTCTGTTTACGACGTCCTCAAAGAAGCAGGGGACGAGGCTTTTCTCGGCAACTCCATCTTCAAGGTCTCTCTGGACATTTTCAGGGCTTCGGTGTTCACCAACAATATCCCAGAGTCTGTTCTCGCGCGCATACGCTATCTCCACATACGTGCCTACGTCTCATCGAACGAGTGGCGGTATGAACATCTCGACTTCCTTACTGAGACCTGGGAACGCGTGAAGGCTTGTCCGTGGAAGCTCAAAGCTTGCGTACTCACGATAGAGGTGCGCACTTGCGAAGATTCAGCTTACCAGTCGGCTACACCCACGTTTGCCGTCAGCACCGTTGATCAGACAACGCAGTTTTCTGCAGAGCTCTTGGAAAAGACGAACGCAGACCTCGATCTCGGAACGATATTGGCCGCTCTGTTCGAATACTTCGCAGACAAGTTGCCGGCTTCGCGCTGTTACGTTCGTATATTGCAAGCACACTTCGACACAAAGTCTGCCATCTTGACGCGCAGCTACGGACCTTTGTTGGCAGTTCAACGTGCTGAGCACGTCGGGCTGGATCCCGCCTCTCACGGTGAAACTATGCTTGATCAGGCGTATCGGTTTGCTCGTACTAGCGAGCTACGCAGGCAGGATCGCTCTGGTGTATGGGAATGACGGCACTGATACGAACAGCGCACGCGACTATGAGTCGGCGCACCAAAGAGCGGAAAGAATGTCAGACCTGTGTTAGACTCTGCCAGCAGATTCGAGGGGATGTGAAACAGATCATTCGGCCAACATACGCTTCCTGCAGTTTGCACAGCATGACACACGCCAGGTTGCGGGAGATATCCAAACGCTCTCACGCCGTTTGAGGGCTGCTGAAGGAATGGTCAGATCGATGGGTTGAAGCAGTGTTTTGACCTGTAGCATCATTGTAGCTTTACATATGCTCGACGAAAGCTACATCAAGGCAAGCTGAAGTGTTTCTCCAAAGGTCGTCGTGATCTGTCTTCAACAATCTCACCTCTTTTTTCCTGCTGTACAGTAAGGTAATGGCTGCACGCGCCGTTTTGACTTCATTGAGATGTTACAACGTTCCGCGATTACCCTGATCTTCTTATGAAAGTACTCTACCAGCTAACGCAGTTGCCTCACTTGGTTGACGGCAAGTACAGCATGACGCGCTTGGAAACAACGTATGGAACTTCAACTTTCGACACCGACATGACAAACTCGACCCAGTAAAGATATCATCAACAGCATTCGCTCCACGACGCGCGCTGTGTCACTTATCCAACATATCAAATCAACACTGGACCGTCTTACAGCATGGAGGGCAGAGATCGCAAATGACGGCATTGTTCGTTATCTGAAAGGCAATGCGGTAGGTGCACCCTGTCTTTGAGGTATATGCAATGATGTTGACACCCTCAACAGGAGTTCAAGTTCTTCAAGGACCCGCTGGAGGATACCTCGGAGATGTTCAACTACGACCTCAAGCGCCTCGCTCGAGATGCGATGGCTTACACTGCTCAGAGGCACGTCGTCAGCAAACTACCATCAGAATTGCAATTACAAGTCATGGGAGCAAGCGTGTTGTACCACGCATCAGTCCTCAGTATCAGACAAGCCTCCGCAGTCGCAAAGGAAGCTGCATGCCTTTTTGACGGAGAGTACATCAAGCACTTAGCCACGGATGTACACCACACACTGCAAAAAATAGCCGAGCAAGCGATTTTGAACAACGTCATATTCAAGGCCCATCTGATTATCTGCTACCCGGATATGGACCTCACGCGCCACCTTGACACGTCTCTCAGAAGGCACATACACTACATCAATGTCACCATCTTCATCCACACATCTCTCGATAGAGACTACGAGAAAGCCCTTTCCCACATCGCATCGGCCTGGTCCACGTTGAAGACTCGTCTCCCGAACCTCAAGACTTGCGTCCTCACACTGGAGATTAGTTCTTATAAAGGCACACAACTCCGCTACAACATGAGAAACAACACATATGTCTTGTCGGCAGAGGACGCAGCTTTTCCCGAACGCTTCTTGACGAAGCAATACACGAGGTCGGAGTCTCTGGAAACAATTCTCGCCAATCTGCTTGGCAATTTTGCAGGAAAAGCTCCGGCCAAGCGTTGTCTTGCCCGTATCCTGCATCAGCAAGAAGACATGGATGCTGATACGCTTATACGCTATTACGGCCCTCTGGTCCCAGCCCAACGTGCCGAACAACAGAGCGACTCACAAAGCATTTCGACTGGCGCTCGGATCCTTGCTCAAGCTTACCGACTCGCTCATACAGTTGATCTTCGTGATTTTCGATCCGACCTGAATCAGCTTCGATCCTCACTCGCTGAAGCCTCACTCGCTTGACACACGCTGAAGAAATGAATTGGCGCCTCGGTCAGAGCAGAGCGTCAGCCCGCCTATGTATTGAGCTCTCGCACAGGGTAGCGGCAGCCCAGGATAGCATGGAAGCTCTTTGAACACCCGTCACTCTTTTCAATGCGCATCATAAGTCGTGTGATAGGCGTCAGGAGGACTGTTACATTGCTTAAGCTTCGTTGTAAAACATAATCCGTAGTACTTGGAATGCAAATTAGGCCACAAATTTTGCCTGAACTCTTTGATCACGTAAATTCATCTATATCCAGCTACAAGATCGCAAATAAGCAGATCAGGAAGGCTGCCGCGATAGCATTAGGTATGAAAGCGCCCTGAGTCGCGCTACCCTCATAGATGGGAGGCGTGCATGCAGTGTTAGCTGGGCAGCCGCCGGGGACAGTACCATTGCCAGCGCCGAAAGTCGTGCTGTTCTCTCCGTTTCCTCCGATCGTAGTACTGTTGGTACCAGAGGTGCCGTTGCCAGCACTACCCGCTGAACCACTAACATGGCAATGCGGCCGTCAAGCTCGATGTCAATGGGCTCTGGGACTGCACGTATTGTGTTGAGGATCTCGTCTTGTGTGTCGAGAGTGATCACGTTCTCGAAAGCTTCTGCGAAGAAGTTATCACCACCGCCGGCGATGAAGTCGAGAGTGACGATGTTATACTCCGTCTCGCGATCGAGAGGCTCGTCTCCGATGGTGACGCTCACAAGCTTGCTGCCGTTGTTGTTTTCGGGATTGTACTCGACTTTAATGCCCTTGCTGACTTGGAAGAAGCTAGTGACCTCTTCCCCGTTGAACTCGTTCACACCAGTGATGATGCCCTCGAAGACCTTCCAGAGATCGTCACCGGACATGCTGATCTCGACCAGCGAGTTACCGAAGGGGAACGAGTTGAGAACATCACCACGGGTAATCTCGCCTTCCTCAATGGTAGCTCGAATACCGCCAGCGTTGATGATGGCGAAGTCGGCGGTGTCACTGTTGTTCTGGCGGTACTCAAGCATAGCATCAGCCATGAAGTCGCCAAGAAGACACTCTTGCTCCTGGCAGGTAGTCTGGTCCAGCTCGACATTAGTGGTACCGATGACTTCTGAGGCGAACTCCTCGAATGGAATTCTCCATTCGTCGATCTGGGCCTGAAGAGTGGCATTCTGCTCGGTTTCGTTGGTGAGGTGGATTGGCCCGCCGTGGTATTCGAGAATCTTGCCCTCGGCGTCGTAAGTAACATCGATGTAGCCCAGGTACTCTCCCCAGCGGTACGCGGTGACGATGAAGACCTCCTCGTCCTCAGCGTTCCTGACGATGGTAGGATACTCGCCTTCTTGATCCTCGCCGGTGCCAAGTGGTGTGTGAGAGTGGCCACCCATGATGAGGTACAGACCTGTGGTGCTCTCGGCAAGCTTCTGGTCCTCATCGTATCCAATGTGTGTGAGCGCAGCGATGCGAGTGATGTTCGTAGTCTCGCGAATCTCGTCCACGGCATTCTGGACAGCCTCTACAACATCCGAGAAGATGGTGCCTTCGCCCGGGCTGGCAATGTTGGGAGTGGTCTCGGTTGTCACTCCGATGACCGCGATACCAAACTCCTCATAGATGTGGTAGGGTTGAATTGTGCGATTCAGCACGGGATGGTCGGACTTGATATTTGCGCTGATGATCGGGAATGTAAGGTTGTCCAAGAAGTCCCCGAGCTCATCGTCGCCACCATCGAACTCGTGGTTTCCGAGTGTCATGCCGTCGAAGCCGAGTTGATTGAGGGTCTCTGCGATCTTTTCGCCACCATAGTAGGAGTAGAAGAGCGTACCCTGGAACTCATCGCCTGCATTGAGGAACAGCGACGAGTTCAAGGTAGGCCGGATCTCGTTCACCACAGTGGAGACACGAGCATAGCCTCCATAGCAGCCACGCTCAGGATCTTCGCAGTCTGTTCCGGAGCTTCTGAACTCGTCAAGATGAGCGTGCACGTCATTGATGTGGAAGAAGCTCTGATTCCAGTTACCGTCGGCGTCAATGTAGCGTTTCTGCAACTGCTTTTCGCTGACCAGTACATCTTCTGCAAGAACACCAGACGCAAGAGCCGCGAGAGCCAGAGATGTTTTCCAAGAGAACGTCATGTCGGTGTCACGAAACCACTGCTGATCTGGCGACGTCCAGCAGGACTGGCCACGAGGGCGGTCTCCATGTTTTGTAGTGAGCCTGGTCGCATTGATGCCCAGAAGCGAGATACCGGGTTTCCTTCAAATATCCTCGGCGTCATTCCAGGTACCTTCCCTTTCGGGGTTTGTTGTAACAACCAAGCGTCAAGCGCTCTTGGCCTGGCATCGTGGTAGCGAGTCGCCGATCGCGGTGGCTCTGCATGGGCGGCTGGAGAATCCTGGGCGGCTTGGCGGAGGCGCCCTAAAACTCTCACAAACACATTCGCTGATAAGCACGTGGCCTTGTTGACCTCAACTTGATGTATGCTTTGAAAGAACTCGGAATGAATATTTCCATGTCAGCGTTTTGTCCTTGTATAGTGTTATCCCTCTGAGCTGGATAAACGCCATGGAACTTCGTCTTGGCCCATCTACATCGGCAAACCCTAACGACAAACTCCACGATTGCCAGATCTGCGACGACATCTCAAAGTGTCTTGCCGGATCTCTGGGTTACTACCAGAACTATGATCTTGGCATATTGTCGGATCTGCTTGACCCTACATGTACCTTCCATAGCTCCTTTTTCCGATCTCTGCGACACCACCTGGATGAATCTTCCTCTGGATTGCCGGGCTTTACATCATACTCCGACGAACCGTTTGGCCGTTGGGAACTCAAAGATCGTGTGGACTTATCGTATCACGTCGCCGAGTCAAGGTTAGCCTCAGACCAGGACTCAAGACTTCAGCTTCAAGTCTACAAAGACGCTTCCAAGTCGTCGCCTAAGCAAAGCGGCAACGAGCCGTATCAATTGCATCACCTCTTGTTAGTAAAGCGACCCGATGTTCAAGGTCATCCGGGTAATGCGTGTATTCCTGATCCCGACTGGGTAGACCTGGATCGGATCCGAACATGGATCAATCGATGCTCCAGCAAACATGGTGAAGTATGCGAGAACACAATGCAAATTATCCGGCGCCCTCCTAGCCTACTTGTCGATGTACGGAGAATGTGTATTGTTGATGGTAGGCCTGAACATCGATATCTTGCTTTGAGTTATCGCATCGGGCGTCCGGGCGCTTTTGTTCTCGGCTCAGATAATCTGAAGAGCTTCGTAAGAGAATGCACTTGGCCGACCAGAAATCTTGGGCCGGCTACAGTTGACTGTGCGGCATGCTTTGTCACTTACCAGTGTTCTTGGTGCCGAATACCTCTGGGTCGATGTACTCTGTATCTTACACGATGGACCCGCAACTACCGCCGATCAACTCAACAGCATGGCTTCCATATACTCAAACGCGTGGACAACCATCATTGTCGCGGATGGGGATGGCTCAGACGGTATAAGAGGTCTGCGCAATATCTCCGCGCCGCGAAACGCGCAGCAGCCAATCTTCAAGTACCGCGATGAGCGTCTCATGTTGGAAAGTGAAAATCGATTCCAATTGAATACTGGTACACCCTACTACAAGCGTGCGTGGACACATCAGGAGTACCACATGTCATGTCGCAGATTGATATTCCATTCGGGACAAGCTCATTGGTCCTGCGGAACCTATCGTCATCATGAGTATCTTGTCGATGGATATGGTCAAAATTGGAGAGCGGACGCCCTTCGTAAGCACACTGCCCAATTGGTCTTGCCTCACTTACCCGTGAGTGGTATACCAGATCTGCAATTCCTTGTCCATTCCGAACTCACTCGGTACAACAAGAAAGAGTTGACATATCCACAAGACGCTCAAGCAGCTGTCGCCGGACTACTCGCTGTTTACAGTCGCACATTCAAAGGCGGGTTCTTGTATGGACTTCCTGAAATGCTGTTTGACGCTGCACTAGGGTGGGATTCCAAGCGATTGATGGTGCGCAGACGCGGAACTACTGATCCATCTCACGTCTCTCTAGGCCCGTCAGCATTACCCTCATGGTCGTGGATGGGGGGCAGGCGGGTTCACCCTGAGCTCCGAAGAGCCTTGTGACATCAGTTTCATGCACCGGCCCACTCGATCTGTGCGAGAGACCAGTCCGATAACAAACTGGTATACAAGTGATGATCTTGAAGGGCGACCTCGCCGCAAGATCAATTCCACATGGCTAAGCGACCGCGATGATTTCAAGGATTTCGGCCAGGCTTTGCCAGAGGGCTGGACTCGCATTGCAGCAGAAGATCTTGATCTCATCGAAGGTAAGAAGTGTCCTCCGATGGCGAAACAATCGACTGGATACGTCTATGAGCATACGGGACTTACGAAATATTACCGCTACCCCAAATACTGGAGATATCCATTCCCAGTACCTACAATCGATGCTTCCACGCCCTTAGTGACTCCAGAGCAAACACGATTTCTATTCTGCGAGACATCGATGGCTTCCGTGTGCCTTTCTCCCAGATACAAAATTGGATCATCGATCGATCCCTTAGCATTCGCCAATATGTTCGATATCCGCCAAGATGTTCATGGACCTGTGATAGGTAGGCTTTGCATGACTGGGCCATCTTTTGAGTACGAAAATCGAAGCTTTGATGTTGTTGCTATCGGCAAGTTGGTCGATCATACCTTCACGCCAACAGTACAAGATCATAAAATGATCAAAGTGCTATGGGTCAAGTGGGAAGACGGTATCGCTTATCGACACGGCTCTGGTGAGGTAGATGAAGATGCTTGGAACACTTTGGCACTGGAAGACATCGATCTCGTCCTAGGATGAGATCATTGGGTATGTAACGGGTTGACAAATTGCATTCAACAGAGCTTGGCTGCAGTCTTCAGTCTTGTACACATCAGAATTGCTTGTTCGATGCAATGCTAAAGGATGGTACGCAACCAATGAAGCGACAAGTCAGAAATAGATGGGAGACATGACTCCGTCGACACCAGCAATTGAACTCCCAATTCAGCTTGATTTCTCCTTCAGCAGTCTTGCAAGCGTTCCCCACGACCTCATCACATCATCAGCACTCGAATTAGAGGCCTTACCTGACCACAGGCCGCTTTCCATGTCGTCTTTCTGGCGCTGTTCGTAACTGGAACGTTGATTACGTTGCCACCATCGAAAGCCAAGGTAGGCTACTAGCGTGAGTGCTATTATGAACACCAGAACAAACAGACACCACCAGAATTTAGGCTTCCCGTCATCGATGTCCCGAATGTTCATACCGAAGATCCCCGTGACAAGGGTGAGTGGGAGGTTATGGCGGCTAGCAATGATAAGAGGGTACCTCGTTCACCTTGCCGCCGTGCCAGGTCGGCCTCCTGGACTGTGACCGCGCGCGGGATACACGTCGACCACGTATCTCACGAGGAATATCCTAGGCTTACAGCCCTTGCCTGATCGTTTCGCAAACCTGAAGACGACCTTCCAAGTGGTCATCCGACAAAGCTCGAACGAGAGTCCGCTAAAAGCTGTCCGCAGTTTGCACTGGCAGTCTGGCTCTCACTACAAATGTCTTACCAACGATCAGACCTTCCACCAATATTTGGACTCGCAGTCAGACATCCCAGTCGAACAGGAGAAAATCAAAAGGTTAATTCGATCGTTCCTCCGCGAGCGACAAGACGCCGCCCTCGCTCGCGACGCACGACGAAGAAAGCTCACCCGCTTGATCCCATCGACCAGTCGCTTGAGACGCGGCATGAGAGGAGGGGACTCCATCCTAGGCGCGCCTCGCATTTACCAGAAGCACTTCCTGCAATATCGCCGTGGCACCTACAATGCATGTCAAAAGTGTGTGTGTAAGGATGCGCCCATCTTCCATCGTGGACACGAGGCTTGTTGTCGAACCAATGGAACATCGTAGCTTACCAAAAGGGAGCAAAGGGCCAAATCTCGCAGCCAGGCGGTCCTCGGCCCTAAGATCCAATTGACCGACATCGACTTCCTACTCAACACCAGGAAATTTGACCGTGCGCACGCGATCTTGCTGCAGATCACGAAGACACTAGCTGAAGTAAACTCGACTACTACTTCATAATCGCGAGTCCTAAGCACGACGGTAAACTGCTTGCTCAGTCCTAAGCACGCCGGTAAACTGCTTGCCCAGTCCTAGGCATGACAGTAAACTGTTTGTTTGTCCTGAGTACGACGGTAAAAGATTCAATGTCACGGGCACGACGGTACAAGGTCTACAACGTTCGGACGCGGTAGGCGTGAGCATGTGGTGACCCACGATAAAAGGTCCGGACTGGCGCCGCACTGAACGATCAACTCTATTCAGACCGCCCGTCTGTGGGGTCCAGCTTGCAACGGACTCCACGGTCATTCGTAATATACTCAAGGAGTCGTTACGGAACAACTGGTACCTCTGCAGAGCAGTAAAAGATAGATGCTAGTGCGCTCTTCGAAGGATACGGCATCTCTTAGTCGATCGGGCTGGTTTTGATGCCCCGAAAAAAACCGCGTAGGAGACATTGCGTCTCTACTCCAGATGTGTCTGGGTATATGTCAACCCCTCGTTTCACAGTGTGAGCACGGGAGAGAGCTGGAGACAGTGGATACATCCCGGCAACGGTGCTCGGGTTACAGCACCTAGCGATTGTTAGAGACACACAGCTTAGTCGTCGCCTGGGCTGGTCTCTAGATGGAATAACTAATGGTGGATAGATCGGCTGGTGTCGTCCTGACGTTGAACTATCAGTTAAGGAAGTCAGACTGTTTTAACCGATGAATAACCTCGTTTGCCTTAGCGGGAATACGGGACGAGCGCGTTTAGTCCTAAACTCACCGAGAGATAGGATTGATACGAGAGAGCACCCCTTTTGCCTCAGCATTATGGAACTCTTTTCGTGAACCTCTCAGAGGAGCGTCGATACCGCAATGTGCCCCCCTCTAAAAGACACTTTCGTGGAAACAAGGGCTCGCATTTTGTCGCGTATCGGATCAGGTTCAAAGGTAGACTAGCCTTAGAACTCAGTCAATGAACCCCTAATTCTAACCCCTAAGTAATAATGACTAGAGCCTGATAAGTTCGCCTTTGTCTACGGATCAACAGGTAGCTCAAGCAAATTGCATAAATCATACATATTCTAAATTCTTTCTTTTCTTTTCAAGACTGGACAGGAACTCGCCTCGTCCAAAGCTTCACATGACAAGGCCCAGGATTCATGTTGAATCTTTCGACAAAGGCTAGCTCATGCTGTAACAGCTCAACCTGATATCGATGTACCATCGTTGCTACCACTTTTGTCAATTCCACCATGGCCAGGTTACGTCCAATGCAAGCCCGACCACCGATAGAAAACGGCTGCACATACTCCTTTAGGTTGGGCAGCTGCTGTTCGTCGAACCAGCGATCGGGGTCAAATTCATCTGGCCGAGGGAAAAGGTCCTTGTGACGGTTCAGCTCGATGATGGGTGCCGACACCGTCACCCCACCGGGGATGAAGTGTCCGCTTATCTTCGCGCCTTGAGCGGGTGTGACACGTGGCAGGCCGATAGCAACAGGCGGCCGGAGACGTAACGACTCGTCTAGACAGGCGCGCAAGTACGGTGATGCCATGAGCTTGTCAAAGGGCGGGGTGGTCTCGTCTTCGATCATTACAGCGTCCAACTCCTGGCGGAGCTTTGCCAGTGCAGCTGGATGTGTTGCCAACAAGAAGAGCGTATTGGTCAGGCTGCTGGCGGTTGTGTCGCTGCCGGCATTGAGCAAGATGCCCGCCTCAGCAATTTGCTCACCGTGCGGTGGGGGCTGCTCTTGACCCTTGGGTACCTCCTCCAGCCGCGAAAAGAAATCGAAGCGTTCACCTTCGCCGGCTGCGAGACGTAGGTTGGTCTTGGAGAGCGTCACTGCACCAAAGTCTCTCAGCCCGACAACACCACGGGCTCGAACGAAGGTTGAGATGCCATGAATCACTTTGGCGAGCAGGGGTTGTGCGTGGCCCATGAAAGCAGCATAGGTGGTCGCGTCGTGGAACGCCTGCACGATGCTGACAGGGTATTGCGATCCGTCCGCGCGCTCTCCGAATGTAAGATCGTTGCCCTTGCGGAGAAACTCAAACGACTGCGCAAAGGCCAGACTTGAAATGGCATCAAATGTGAAGAGATTGAACCAGTATCGAATGTCGACATCTTGACCAAGCCTCTGATCCATAGCCTGAACGAGGTTTGCCAGCACGTCGTTGATGACCTCTTCCATGGTGAGAACATGCTTATGGCTGAACACATGACTCATGATCCGTCTCTTGCGGGAGTGCTCTCCTCTGTCAGTAGCGTTGGCAACATCATGATAGTCTCCTGAGATGTTGTCATAGTATGGCGCTTTCATGAGGGTTGAATTGTGACCATAGATGTCTTTTAAAGCCCGCGGGTCGGTGAAAGAGAGGTGGTGAGGCTGTATACGGACGATTGGCCCGAGACGCTCGTGGGCATCGTGCACAGCACGGAATCGGTTGTTGTTCCAATGGTAGTGAAGCGCCCAGAAGTCGGTAAACCCTGCTATGGACGGGCTTGGAAAGCGTCGAAGACATTTTGAGTCGTACAAGTACTCGAAAACGGAGTAGAGGACTGTGAATACTGGTGTTGCCACCAAAGCGTAAAGGATGAGAGCCATGACAAGGAGGTGGAACTGACAGATTTGCCGACCAGGAGCCGTCCTTGTAAAACGTTTCCTCGTCTTCAGTGGTCTTCTAACTAGAAGTCTTTTGAGATCTTACGAGGAACGTCTTATAGACATGATAGGATGAAGAATGCGCAGAAAAGGTGCTGAGGGTTAGACACTCCGTTCATGATTTCTTCTCCCTTGTGCTTCTCCGCACTCCTCTCCGCATATCATCCTCTTCTAACATAACCAATCCAAGTGCTTGCTACCAACGGATGGTGCGGGTGATGTTAATGCTCATTGGGCCACCAGGCACCTCTATCCCCGCCTCAATGATTCAGGCTATAGCTAGCATGCCTCACACAACTTGTCCTCCCTCTTTCTAGTATACCGCGCCGAGTGCAAGGGGTTGGATCCGGTGATAGTCCTAGCACTTAGGTCGCGTTCGCCTACAAAGTCTTGGTATAGAATTACGCGAACCGCTTTACTTACCTAATACGGCATAGCTTTGTAGTTAAACTGTATCTACTTAGAGCTACGCAACACCCACCTCGGCCCTCGCTTTTACCAATCAGACGCAGCGCTTACCCAGATCCGGTAGTTCGCGGCGACTCACACGTATGTCACCGCAGTATTGAGGATCGATTGTCATCAAAGCTCCGGCAAAATATGGAACGCAGGGCACCAATCGATCGAGCTTCCACTGGGTTAATCCGTGTCGTGTCCAAACTCGTGACACCACAAGATTCTTCCTTTGGGAGACACCGAGTCGCTTCACACCTACACCTCCAAGGTCCGCGCGGCATGTTTGCCAGCTGTGCGGAGATGATAAGATGTTGGGAGTGCCTCCCTCCTCACGATGGTCTGGAAACGTGGTAAAGGAACGCATTACACATCTACGTCCAGTCTCTTGATTACATCCACAAGCACTAAGGGCTTCGATCAGTCTTCCAACATGGGCTTCTTATCGGGCTTGACCAAGCCTAGGCATACAACTCGCCTTGAGGGGGCAACTCTGACCAACACCATCATTGCTGTGTCGTCTGTTGGCTTCTCCCTGTTCGGCTACGACCAGGGCGTCATGGCAAACCTCATCGGCGCAGATAACGAATTTGGCAAGACTTTCGGACATCCAGACGCCGGCCTCCAGGGCACCATTGTCGCCATCTACGAGATAACGGCTTTTGTCGGGTCCATAGCCGTCGTTTTCATGGGCGACTGGCTAGGTCGTCGCCGCACCTTGAACTGGGGAATTTACACTCAGTTGCTAGGCGTTATCATCCAGTGCTCGGCATACGACGTTACTCAGCTCATCGTCGGCCGCTGCATCACGGGGATCGGCATAGGGATTCTTACTGCCGGCGTTCCTGTGCTGCAAGCTGAATGCTGCGCGCCGCACGATCGCGGGCGCAATGCATGCTGGTTCAACTGGATTTGCATAGTCGGAGTTTCATCAGCATACTGGATCGGTTATGGCAGCTCTTATATTGATAACCAAGCGCAATGGCGGTTTCCCGTTGCCTTTCAAGCTTGTTTCAGCTTGGCTGTGTTGATCCTGATATGGCTCCTACCTGAGAGCCCGCGTTGGCTGATATATCACGGCTTTGATGAGCAAGCTCGTGATGTGATTGCCAGATTAGTCGGCAACGATGTTTCATTGGAAGATGCTCGAGTGCAAGCTCTCTTCGATGAGATTCAGATTGCTGTGGCCACGGAGAAGGCGCATGGCAACATGGGCATAAAGGAGATGTTCTCGGGAGGAACTTCGCAGAACGGCAGACGAATGCTTCTGTGTCTGATCGCTGGCCTCGGCTGTCAGATGAGCGGGATCAATCTGATCACCCAATATGCCCCGATCATCTTTCAGAAGAGTATCGGCATGGACCGTGCGACATCTCAGCTCGTGGCGGGCTTCAACTCGCTCGAGTACATGCTGGCCACGATCCCGCCCATCTTCTACATCGAAAAAGTGGGACGAAGAAAGATTTTGATGGCGGGTGCTCTTGGTCAAGCCCTGACAATGGCGGTCCTTGCAATCACAGTCCACAATGGCGGTTACGGCGCTGGTATAGTGGGTGCGGCAATGCTTTTCCCTGTTCAACACCATCTTCGCGCAAGGGTGGCTGACATGCCCGTGGCTATATGCTGCTGAGATCTGCACCCTGCAGCTGCGAGCCCGTGGAGCTGCCATGGCTTCCGCAGGATTCTGGATCATCAACTTCGCCGTTGTCGAGTTCACGCCCTCGGCAATTGACAACATTGGCTGGCAGACATATATCATCTTTGCTGTCTTCAACATTGCATTTGTGCCCACAGTCTACTTCTTCTTTCCGGAGACTACCAACCTGCGTCTCGAGGATGTGGATTACCTATTCGAACTCAAGGGTTGGACAGCCGGTGCCCGCGGAGAAGCTCGTGCGAGGATCAAGGAGAGGCATGATGAGGAGAACAATAGACGCGAGAGTGCATATAAGCCTGGAATTGAGGCGGACGCTTTTGCGGAGAAACTTGATGTCGAGTATCACGAGAGGCTCACAAGCTGGTCCTCATGCACCTAAGCCGACTTGAGAGCGAGGAGTTGTAAGCGCTGAGGATCGAGGCGGTTGATTTGATAGGTAACAAACAGTCTGTACGAATACAAAAGCTCTCGTACGGTAGCTGTGCCGTATATGACTGGTCCTATCATCTGTTCTTTGTAGCCAAATATCCTTCAAACGACTGGCCAGGGTCTGTGGTCATTGATACGACACGTGGGCCTTGGTGAATGTAGGCAGATATCCACTTATGTTTTCTTGCACTCCATTCCCTTCAATCTCTTTTTACTTCCATTTCGTTCTTGAGTTTGTTCTCAATCAGGTTCTCAGATGCCTGTCAAAATCTATTGGAGAGCCGCTCCGGCTCCATCACCTCGTCTACATATTTGAGGGAGCTCCAGGTCTTAACCTACACTCCCACACATACTATGGCATGAAACGTACATCTCTCAGTGATTGATGTCCGAATCGATAGATTATTGGTCAGTTCAAGCGTGTGTTCTACTTAGTGTCTTCGGCAAGCTTGTCCTGCGATCTGCGACTTGGATTCCCAAAGTGCATCGGCCTGCGACATATACTACCCCGCGATTGCCTTCATGGCGGTATTACGCCTAGACTCAGACAGGCTGTTCGGCACGAGTGGAGCGAAACTGTAAAACCTTGGTTCCATTGCTCCTCCTTCAGGTATAACACCTGATCACGTCATCATCCTCAAAACCCTCCTTGTTCATTCTGCCCCGCGTCTGTCCACTTGCTTTGTACCACCCAAGAATAAGAATTGCGTTGACGGAAGTCGGCGGCGTTAATGGCTATACTCAAAGAGGCCGTTCGGCGCGAGTGGAAGGAAGCTGCAAGTCGCCACGAAAGTCGGATAGATTACATGGCGGGGGAATGCCCTTCGCGTAGATACTTGGCGCCGTTAAGGCGGAAAGAATTGGACAATAAACGGCATGATGATGTAGGCCTTGCGGTCTTGACAAGATAAATATGTCGAACACCGAGGAGCTTGTTCCAATCTTTCCATCTATAACTTGTTCTTGTCACATATCATTCTCCGTACACCTAAGAACGTAGTACTCGAAAGAAGTATAACTTACATTCAACCTCAGCATTCGACTCTTACCACCACCATGACAGTCAACGGAACAAACGGCACTGCGGTCATGGAGCGGACCTTCAAACCCGGGAAAATGCAATACAGATTCCTTGGGCGAACAGGCCTCAAGGTGTCAGCCCTTTCATTTGGCTCGTGGGTCACTGGTGAGATCCGCTTCCCCCTGTCCCTGAAACCGAGCATATCTGATTGCTAATGACTACAGTCGGAGGGCAAGTGGGCCAGGAGACAAGCAAGCAATGCATGCTTGAAGCCTTCAATCACGGCGTCAACTACTATGACACCGCAGAAGTCTACGCTTCCGGTGAGTGCGAGAAGGTTTTCGGACAAGCCATTCGCGACCTCGGGTTTCGGCGCAGCGACATTGTCGTCTCGACCAAGCTTTTCTGGGGCGGGTCCGGGCCTAACGACACTGGCCTGTCCAAAAAGCACTTGTTTGAAGGCATGCGCTCATCGCTCAGCCGGCTGGGGATGGACTATGTGGACGTGGTGATGGCGCACCGTCCCGACCCGCTGACGCCTATGGAGGAAGTTGTGAGGGCCTTTACCCAGATTGTCCAGTCCGGTCAGGCACTGTATTGGGGCACCAGCGAATGGAACTCGCACGATATCGAACGCGCAATGCACATGGCCGAAGTCCATCATCTGATCCCTCCCATGTGCGACCAGCCCCAGTATAACGCATTCTGGCGCCAGCGAGTCGAGGGAGAGTTGCGTCCCATTCTGCATAACTACGGGTACGGCCTCACTATCTGGTCGCCCTTGGACAACGGCGTCCTGACAGGAAAGTACAACGAGGGCGTCCCGGCGGGGTCTCGCTTGACAGGAGCAGACGCAGCCTCGAGTGACAAGCAGAATATGATCAACTTCGGCAAGGCCCTATCGACACCGGCCGGTAAAGACAAGATCGAAAAAGTCCGTCAGTTGACTACGATTGCCAAAGACTTGGGCTGCACCACGGCACAGCTCTCGTTGGCGTGGTGTCTGTCCAACGAGGAAGTTAGCGCGGTCATCACTGGCGCGAGTAGACCGCAGCAAGTGACGGAGAACATGAAAGCTTTGGATGTCTACGAAAAGATGAAGCAGGATCCGTCCATAAAGGAGAGAATGGATGACATCCTTGCAAATGCCCGGCAGACGCAGACCTGTTTGGACGATGGAAGTAGAATAGCATCTAGTATAGGGAACATACGAACCCCGACTGTGGGTGGCCGAATGAATGAAAAGACAGAATGAAACTTGATTGGTCCAGAGGGGGCACCGGCCCCAATAGAAGAGTCAATCTGATCGTGCTGTCCACGTGTTTGTGGAGTAGAATGCGGAGTAGAATGCGGGACGCGGGGTTAGGCTGATGTCCACTTTCCAAGGCCAGGGTCCAGGTGTTTCTGCTTACCCCGCACGTCAACCCGTCACGAGGGAGAAGAGTAGACGAACCTTTCAGGACTTTTGGACCTTGTTCACTATTACGTTGCGCACGTTCAAAATGTCCATCTCACTAACATATTTCTTCCTTAGGACGTCGTCTAGTTCTCCTCCAGCACTTAAAGGCACTGCAACCTTGGGACCCGACAGTCCACCGTCAAGGAGACTTGCGCCTGACAAAAGCTTGCCCGACGCTTACAAGTCTTCGGTATGGGCAGCTTCTCCGTCGAAAGTGGTCGCTTGTCCTCGCATCACCTCTTCCAGTCACCTGACACTGGGACCGCGTTATCACACCTTGGGTCATCATCGCACACCATCCAGTCTAACCTCAAGAGAAAGAGGCCTCAGCCAAGACAAAGCTTCAAAGGCTTGAGGGGACGATACGGATGCCGTACCTGTCGCCAAAGGCACCTCAAGTGCGACGAAGTTCGGCCTACTTGCGAAAACTGCGCCAGGGCGAAGCGGGATTGCTTCTGGAACCATGAGATCCGCATTAGCCACGATCCTCGGTCTTCTGCGTCCCAAAACAAGAACTCGAATTCGAATCTGGCCCATCTTGAACGTTCCGCAAGGAAGATCGTGCCTCCTTCAGCTTTGGAACGCTCGGTCTCTTTCGTGATGCCGCTTGATCGCCAAGATCTCGAGACTGTTAGCAGAAAAGGACATGGGGAATGCCTTGCCAACGTGACCGAGCCGGTGTGTTCCCCGCGAGAACTTCTTACCTTTGCCCTGGAAGGTCAGCTTTTCCAGTTTTACATCGAGCACGCTGGACCTTGGTTGGACATTACGTCGCCCTCCCTCCACTTCGCTTCTACACGCCCCGCTTGGCTCTATCCAACCCCGTCCTCTTGCTCGCCTGCCTCGCATATGCCGCTCGTGCCATTCACCCCCACTGCTCCCTCAGCGAACAGTATTCAGGGGCCTGCATCAAGCTACTGATCCCGCTACTGTCGGACGAGGGCTTCGTAGGGAGTGATGACACCCTTCTTGCCACGCTCGTCATTCTCCGCCACGTCGAGCAGTACGCCGAGGCGCCGCAAGACCACGCAGCCCATCTTTCGGGAGCATTCAGCCTGGTTGCTCTCAGACCTGAGCCACCGCCGCGGTCATCGCTTCCAGGGGCCGCACTGTGGTTGTATATGCGGCAGGACATCCGCCAGGCGCTGCTTAACCGCGCACCGCCGAAGCTGAAGCCAAGTCACGGGATTCGCCTGGATAATTTTGACGAAGATGGCGGAGAAAGCTCTTGGGCTGATAGGGTATGCTATCTCGCAGCTCTCGCCTGCACTTTCGCATGGGGAGACACGAAGGATGAGGTGGATGAAAGTTACCTGAGTGGGCTTTTGGACTGGTGGGTGGACAATCTGCCTCAGGTCTATTACCCATATCATGAGAGTGAGGGCTCGGTGCGATTCCTGGCTCCCTGGCACGGTAAGTATCGTCCGTGACCAGAGTGTGTATTGATGTGCACGGAGAGGGCTGACAAGCAAGAAGTAGTAGCATGGCAATTCTATCATCTTGCGCGGATTTTGATCAGACTTCATTCTGATCGACCACGCTACATGTGTGTCCTTACATTCATGACGCGATTGGACGCAGAAGTATCAGAGCATGCGCGCTCCATCTGCAAGATAGCATACTCCAGTAGTGACATAGGATGTTCGTTCAATGCGTCGGCGATTTTAGGCTTTGTGGGCGGCTATTTTCGAGATCAGAGAGATCGGGAGCAGTTGATTGCCTTCTTGCAACAGCTTACGAGGGAGACGAATTGGCCGACTCATACTGATCAGGACCGATTGCGCGAGATCTGGAGCTTAAGCGAGAAGTGATGACGGCCAACTATGTATACTATATATTAATTCGACCTTTTGTACTATTAATGTTAAAATTTAGCTTAACAACTCTATAAGTTTAGAACCTTCTCTACTATTAGAAGATAAAGGTTTCGAGTCCATCAAATCATTCGAACCTCTGAATACTTGCTCGCACGACCAACTTGACCGCCTGGAGTCGTCACTCTCCTTACTTCTCTATCTGTTGAGAATGAGATCATACGGCCGGAGGCTGAGTATCTCTTTAGCCGAGCTGAGTGATCTCTTGACGGGCATATTCAAGCAGAACGAAGATATTCGGCGGTTCCTTGAAGTGATTACCATTGTCAGCCCTGAGTTTCGAGACCTGATTCGCCAATCTATTCGAAACATAGGATCCTGCATAAACACAAGCATCACATTCGACGCAGCAACCGCAACAGTGAACGTGGGCTCATGCTTGGGGCTTATTAAAAAGTTTCCTATTGATGTCGATGTTCTGGTTGAGAATCCACAGAAACTTGACAGATCCGGCCAAGTGGAGGTTCCTTACGCAGAGGCTGTTCTCATAATATTAGGAGCCTGTGTGAAGAGCTTGTTCTTGAAGACTTCTGTGGACTCAGCACCACTATGTCAAGAAGTTCTGTGGTCAGCAGAGTCGTCAAAGGTAGCTTTCCGTCTGCCAGACTCTATTGTAGCATAACTCAAGTAAAAATTTGAGCTATCAGAATACCACCAGTGATCTAGCAAGCAGTCGGCCAATCCGTGAAATGAACTTGAGGCTCTCCCGTGCGGCCATAATGCACAGACCTGCTACGATCATTCTTCGCCAGGGGTTTTCCATTCCTCACGCGGTTCACCAAATCCTATGACCCGCGCTGTCAGTGAATTCCAACAACCAGCTGGATGCGTAGAGACTTACTGGATTACAGATGAATGGCCGCCCAAAAGCAATCAGATCGATCTGCCCACCTTCGACCAATTTCTCTGCCTCGTCGACTGTATACTCTTCATTAACCACCAGCGCAGTCTTGCTTCCGAGAGACTTCACCAACGAGCCAAATTCCATCAAAGGTTCGAAGCCTGGTTTGAGTGTTTTCTCAGCAGGTCTCACTGGAAGAGGGACATATCTTTCGCCACCACGGCCGAGGTCTACACCTCTCCTTGAGAGATTGACATACGCCAGTCCTCGAGCAACAATCTTGTCGATCAGATAAGAGTAGACCTCTGTCATTTCTTGATGTGCCACCATGGAATTGCCCATGAAGTCGGTAGGACACACAATTTGATTCCAACACGGTCGTATCCGAATACAGACGCTACAGTGTCGACAGCTTCGAGTGCGAATCGACATCTGTTCTCAGTTCGAGCCGCCGTAAGCGTCATTACGACTGTTCAGGTGGCTGCTCACGCGTCAGCAATAGTCTTTCGTCGTGGATCAAACATACCTACGAGCACATAAACGAGTGGATTAGATAGCCTCTGTCTCACACAAGTCAGCATGCGAACAAGTGGCAAGAAGCACATCCTCTTCACTCACCCTTGAGCCAGCACCTCAACGCCGTCAAAAGCAGCGCTCTTAGCAAGCTCGGCAGCCCGGCGAAACGACTCGAGAGCCTCTTTGACGCCATCGCCATCCAGATCGCGATTGTTGCCCACATGCCATGCCTGCATGAAAATCTTGCCGCCCTTTGCATGGACCGCCTGAACTACTTTTGCCCAAGCATCTGCCTGTTCCTGCTCACACATGATAGGAGCGTACGGCCATGGGGTTTCAAGTGGAAACGGCAGAACGCCCTCAGTCACAATGAGGCCGGCCGTCGCCCGCTGAGCATAGTACTCGACGCTGGCTGGACCAGGCTTGAGCCCGTCAACGTTACGGTTGCGAGTCAAAGCACTCATCACGATGCGATTGCGCAGCTGGAGGGTTGTACCGAGGTGGGTTGGTTCGAGGAGGACGGACATGGTGTCAGGCTGGATCTTGCTGCGATTCTGATCGTTCTGATGGGATGATGTGCTGTAAGCTGCGATCATCCCTCTAGTGCGACGGCTTTCTTGCTTCTATTTGATCTGCTCGACTGCCTCCAAGAAAAAGGCCACGAGAAGCCATTGCTACTCGACGGGCGGACATAGCAGTACGTTGCATGGCCGTCTGATTGCAAATCCGATCTGAGATGTTGTCGTGCCTGACGGTGTTTGCATCGGGATCACTTGCTGGCCGCTAACTTGCCATTGTCGCAATCCTCCTCCCGACGATCTTTGCCATGGATCGTACTTCAAGGATGGATCCCTGAGGGCTTACGGTCCAGCTGCCAAGAAGATTATACAGAAGAGCTTACCTGAGGCTGCATTGTGATTAGTGAACAGCAAATTAGTCCGGCTGACGCATGGCCTCACAGGGAGTTATGCGATCATCTAATGTCCGGAAGCAGATTGGGGAACGTGTCGTGGACAGAGGTTGTTGTAGTCGTGCTTGAAAAACGCTTCGCATGGGAACGTTTTGGTCCAGATCTCAGCGATGATAGTGTGAAGCATCTCTGCTTGGCGAGGGTACCTTGCAAGATATATGGCCTCCAGACCTACAACCTGACAGGTGGCAGAATCGCTAGTCTTAGCAAACCATTCAACATTGTCAATGTCATCTACTCAATCTCAAGCCTTCCCAACCTCCCTAACCTCATCATGCTCAGCAACGCCATGATCAAAAGCCTTCTCGCCCAACACGCCCGGACTGCCCGTCTCCTCATCCTTCGCACCGACATTCTCAACGCCAATCTTCGTCTCCGCAAAAGCATCGACAACATTCCTGTAAGCAGGGACGAAGTTCACGCAAATAGCATACGACCACGCCGCGATAAAGAAGCACAACGGCACCAACATGCCAAACTTTGTGTCATTCCGCGAATCCGCTGTAACGCCCAAGATAGGCGGTACAACGGCACCACCGCACACAGCACCTACGATCCAACCCGACCCGCGCTTCGAGTGCTTGCCTAGACCGCGCATTCCTAGCGCGACGATCGTCGGGAAGCAGATGGACTCGAAGAAGAGGGTGATGAACAGCATTGCGATGCCGGCGTTGCCGCCGTGCGTGATCGCCGGCGCGACGAAGACGATGCAGCCGGCAAGGTAGACGATGAAGACGTAGCGAGGGCGCACAAATTTCATCAGGAAAGTGCCTACAAAGCGGCCTAGAGCGAAGCCGCCTTGGGCGCCTGCGAGCATTTGCGCGGCGGTGGCGTCGGTGTATTTGTCGTCGGCATCGCGGACGTAGTTGATGAACTGGGAAGGTGTGTTAGCCGAAGTTCAGGACCGTCGTGATTGTTCTCTAGTCGTTGCGATGGACTTACAAAGCCGGCAATACCGACTTGCGCACCGGTATAGCAGAATTGTGCAAAAGCAGCGTGGAACAGACGGTACTGCTTCCTGAAGGGCTTGATGTCTGCATTAGCATGCGTCTCCGTGGCTTGGAAAGCCATGTCTGCGTCAGTAATTTCTGGGATCGGCGAACTGAAAGGTCATTGTGTCAGCACATGAATATGCCTATGGCAAACCTTTCCGGACGACGGAGACTCACAAGTAGAATACGATGGCCAGCAAGAACACAAAGCAAGCGATCGCCAGGTAGATCCACTGCACGTTCTGCAGCGACTTCTGATCGTTGCCCACATGATTGAAGATAGCGTACGATCCGATGACGGGAGCTAAGACCGTGCCGATGCTGAAGAACAAATTAATGTCAGCTACCATCCTCCCAAAGCAGTGCATGACCCCTGGCTCGCAACCAAAGAATCTGCCCAAGAGGGGGGGAAACTCACCCATTAAACGCCTGCGAAAAATTGATCCTTATCTCCGAATACTTCGGCGGCCCACAAACCGTAATATACGGGTTCGCCGCCGTCTCCAAACTGCCCAGCCCATTGCCGATAACAAAAATAGCAGCGCAGAAGCCTCCAAACGAGCGGTTCAGAATGCACGGCCAAGCGATCAGACTGCCAACACCGTACAAGCAAAGACCCCAGATGAACGTCGCTTTGTAGCCGTAGTGGGGCGCAGGATCCAGTTGGCGTGGCCGAGCGAGGCGAGGGGGTAGGCGCCGAAGTAGGCGGCTTGCAAGCCCGAGGAGCGCGCGCGGGTGATGTTGAGGGAATTTTTGGAAGTGTTTGTTTAGGGTGTCGAGGAGGCCGTAGGAGAAGCCCTGGGAGGGAAGGGGTTAGCTTTGTTTGGGGATTGCTGAGAGGATCGATGGGATGGGTTATGGAATGGCGCGCATGATGTGTAGTTTAATGCTTGGGGTGAGATTATGCTCGATGGCCCTGCTTGTGAGAGGGCGTCTATCGATGCGTATAATCTCGAATGCCATTCGATGAAGGATCATACGGGAGGAGTAGAATCGCCACCTCTCGTACGTGAAGAGCTGCTTGAACTCAGACTTACCCAAAGGAAGAACAAGATAGTGACCAAGAGCAAAGGATATATAGATTGCCTCAGCGTGAGCTCAGCAGCGTTCGTGCGCTGGTCATCACGGTTCTTCAGCGCATTTTTTCTTCAGCCACTTTGGAGCCATTTTTTCCAAGACGGTAAAGCTCTCCAGCAGAGAGGCGAAAAGGAAGTGAACTAGATAGGATTGCATGCAAGACGTCCTCGCCTACCTACTATGTACTACTTTCCAGATATCCCGGCAATCAGAGAAGCAAGTCTGACATGATTCAACACCGCAGCTAGCGCGTGGGCCAAGGGGACGACAGATGACCATTACCGCGATGTGGACCCGTTATGCGCACACTCCATCCCTGTGTGATGTTGCATCTGTCGGGCACTTCCCCGCACGCTCGTACAGGAATCAGGAGCTAAGATTGCGGGCCTCCACAGCTTGTCTCGGGGTAAAGAAGAGCGAAGGATCAGCATCCGGCTTGGCTTGAACGGCCGGGCTTCGAGAAAAACTCAGTGTGAGGAGTCGACCATTCAGAAGACTTGCGAGGTTGGAGAGCTGCCAATAGAAGCTTGCCATGTGAAAGCCACGTCGCGTTGCAACCTTCACCTGTGAACACAAGGGATGCGTCGAGCGAATCCAATTGCCGGTTAATATATCGCATGTCGAGCTACGTAGAGCTTATACCAGTTCCTGTCGTCATGTGATGTTGTATGCCTCGCATGCTGCAGAATTGCCATAGATGTCCCGTGGAAGTGGCAAGCATGCCGGGCGATGTGCCTGGGATGAAACAAGCCAAGTTGGGCGATGGGATGATCGTAGCAGCGAAGACGAAGGCGTGCTGTGCTGATGCTTTGCATTGCCAACGCTGGCGCAAAAGTAGTGGAGTCGGTCGCTGCATGCGTATCTCGCAGCCGTCAGCCATTCCATCGTGCAAGCCATTGATAACGGCCTACTTCACTCCACCCTGCGGCGAGTCGCAGAGCCCTGACCTTCCTGTGACCCAAAGCCAGTGATGATCTCAGTCACCAGCTTACGCAGCTCGGCCTGACCCTCCTCAGTCTGGAAGTCAGGTCTAGCAGCCAGCTCTTCAATCCTGCGACGAATCTCAGGATCAGGCTCCTCGCCCGCCTCGCCAGCGTCCATAGTGCCCACGTTGACCTTGACATTGCCAGGAAGAGGTGGAGGAGCGTGTACGCCATCTGTACCATTTGTGCCATTCAAAGCAGAGCCTGATCCAGCAGCACCGCCAGTCTGAGCAACGACTGAAGCGGCCTCTTCTACAGAAGCACCGCCGGCAGCCTGGCGCAGGAAAGCAGCGACAACGGGCTGCTCGTCCTCGTCGGCCAGTTTCTCGGCTGCAGTTTGTCCTTCGCCGTTCTTTGCGTCGATGCTCACGCCCAGCACCAGGAGTTCCTTTGCCATCTCCACAGTCTCTGCGTTGAAGAGTGCCGTCTCGTCATCCTCGTCGCAAATGTTGGGTGATACACTGAAATCTTTGATCAGGGCGTGTACGAGCTGGATGTGGTTGTAGGAGGCTGCTGCGTGCAGGAGACTGTAGCCATGAGCATCTTGCTGGCCTGCGAGTTCGGGGTGTTCGCGGAGGTGGGCGACGACGGTGTCGGGAGAGTCTGCTGCCAAGTTGAGCAGGCGGTCGATTGTGAAGGATTGTGACATGGTTGCGTTTTGTAGAGAGTGTGTTGGTATGACTTGGTTTTGATTTCAAGAAATCGTGGCGCAAGAAACAAATGTTTTGGAGGGGCACGGCATTTGCCGCCGAAATTTGACGATGATGGAATATCGAATGCTTCGCGCAATGACTTAAAATCCAAGACTCTTGCTCTACCAAGTCACATACTCGTGGATTGATTGGTCTTGCTCTCAATATTTTGCGATTTCAGGTGATGCAAGTATACAACTTCACATGTCGGGTTGAGGCAGATTTCATGTGGCTGGGTTGCTTGCTTTTCGTTCTCGTCTTAGTCTATCATCATCACGCAAGACTACCTTCATATCATTCATTCATGCCATGCTCAGTGATTCACGCTTTTTCCCGCCATTCCGTCCAACAATGCATAAAAGCCCATACAAAAGTCATGAGTTTCATCCCAATCCAAATCTAGCTCAGGTCAACCTTCCACAGGCCGTCGCCGACATAGTGACCGTTCTCAATACCAACACCCTTCTTCTTCTCCTTCATATCTTTGGTGCCCATCTTGAGCACGCCAATCAGGCAAGCACTGTCTTTGCCCTCTGCCTCTACTACCACGATCTCGCCAGCCTCAAGATCCTTGCCGTCATTGTCATAGACACCCGCGTCCTCATCGCCAGGCAGTCTTCCTCCGGGACTCGTCAGACCAGGCACCATGAGCGTCGCGCCACTAAGAACGAAGCGGATAGCGCCTCTGTCAATGCGAATGCGCTTGAAGGCCCAGGGGTATTTGTGCACGATGGTCAGGTGTGGGATGAAGGCGTCGTCCATGTGTTGGAAGAACAGAGGCGTGCTGCCGTTGCAGTACAGCGAGACACGGTCGGGGATCTTGACGAGGTCTAGCTGCTCTTTCTTGGGCATGATATCGTCGATGTAGGGTTCAAGGCCTGGGTATGTGTCGAGGACTTTGGCGCGCACGCCGCGCTGGGCGGACGACTTGACCTTGCTCTTCTGGCCGGCGGTGAACTGGCGGTGGGTGTTAGCGATGGCGTCGAGGTGATGATAGCGGAGACGTACTGACTTCCTTCTTGAACATGGTGGCGGTAGGTTTGTGGTGGTGGGAGAGCAAACGGTCGTCTTCTCGCACGATGAAGCCCAAAGTTGCGACTGCCCCGCGACTTGGACCCCACCATCGTCACTTCCACTTTGGGAGAGAGTGAATCTTAATGCTGCGTATCACTAGCGCCGTCGCCGCTTAAAGACGCTCTCTCGAGAACCTTCTACCCTCCAGACATATTTCTTGCATACCGCTCTCCATACACCTCTCTCTCTCTCGTAAATAGCAAGACACTAGCAACTTGTTACTTACCGGACAACTACGCAAGATGGTACAGACGCATAAACCACCCTCAAGAAGACAACGTACACATCCCACTAACATTCCCTCCAGGCCACCGACTCCCGCAAGCGCCTCGCGCTCGCCGTCGTTGACTTCCTCAACAACTCCCTCAAGGATGGCACCCTCCAGGCCGAAGATGCCGACAGCATCGAGATCGCCAGCAACTGCATCGCCGAGTGCTTCCAAGTCGACCCCACCGACCAGGCCGCCATGAAAGATGCCCTAGGCGGCCAGAACCTGCTGTCCATCTACAGCGTCTACGAGAAGCTGAAGGGCAAGTCCACCGCCTCCACCCAAGGCTCGAGCTCCGCAGAGGAAGCCCGTCCCAGCACACCCTCCGCGCCCCAGGACAGCGAGGCTGCCAAGGGCGGTCCCACCGAGGAGAGCGAGAAGCTCAAGGGCCAGGGCAACGCCGCCATGCAGAAGAAGGACTACCCGACCGCCATCGACTTCTACACCAAGGCCCTCGAGATCTCCCCGCTCAACCCCATCTACCTCTCCAACCGCGCCGCCGCTTACAGCGCCAGCCAGAAGCACGAGCTGGCCAAGAACGACGCCGAGCTCGCCACCGTCGCCGACCCCAAGTACACCAAAGCCTGGTCGCGTCTGGGACTCTCGCGCTTCGCTCTCGGCGACGCAAAGGGCAGCATGGAGGCTTACCAGAAGGGTATCGAGGCTGAGGGCAACGGCGGCAGCGATGCGATGAAGAAGGGCTTCGAGACCGCGAAGCGCAGGTGTGAAGAGGAGGGCGTCTCACCCGAATTGGACAGCGCCCGCTCAGGACCCGACTCTGCCGGCGGTGCTGGCGGTATGCCCGATCTCTCTTCCCTCGCAGGCATGCTCGGCGGCGGCGGTGGAGGTGCAGGCGGCATGCCTGACATCGGCGCTCTGATGCAGAACCCGATGATGAGGCAAATGGCCAGCCAGATGATGAGCAACCCTGACATGATGAACAACCTCATGTCTAGGTTCGGCGGTGGCGGTGCTGGAGGCGGAGCCGGCGGCGCAGGCGGCATGCCCGATCTGTCATCCATGATGAACGACCCAGCCATCGCCGAGATGGCGCGCAACTTCATGGGCGGCATGGGCGGTGCTGGCCGCGGACAGTAGAGTGAGTTCCCAGAAGGGAAGAGGGAGAGGAAAAAAAGAGAATACGATATACAGCGATTTTTTTATACTTCTTATGATCCATCGGCAACGACGAGGTTACGATAATTTAAAACCATGATACACCAAAAAGCAAGAAGAACTGTTTTTGTCGCTTTCTTGGGCCTTGAGATTCAATCAGAAATGCTTGAATGTGCTGATTACTGGTTGCCAATGTCTGTGACAAAATCTCATACAATCATGTCCGCAGGTTGCTAAAGCGCATTGCAATTGCAAACAGCTGTGCTTGCAGTCAACGCTTGCCCATTCGCGCTACAGCGTGGGTTGGTCTGGACCCGAACACATGTCGATAGATTGTGACTGATTGATATACGTACATATGTCCATGAATGTATTAGAGTAATACAACCTCCAGAATCACATCGGGCCTAGGAAACACAAGAGCGGACAACGGGCAACCATCTTCCAGGTCTCCTTCTCCCCTCGCTGCTCCTGGATTCCCACTCCTCTCGTCGTAATATACATACCACATGTGCAATAAATGTTTAGCACCAAGAAAGAAGAAGAAGAAGAAGAAGAATAGCCCAAGCGCTGATTCATCGCGCACGCTCAAACCCGTCCGAGAACATCTTACAAAACTCTGCCCTTCCACCTCAAATCACTCCTCAACAACCCCGTCCAACTCCCTCCGACACCCATCTAACCTCCTCCACTCCTTCCTCTCATAAGCCTCCTCGTCTTCGCCCTCCTGCAACTTCTCGCAAACCTTGCGCAGACTCTCGACCACGCCGAAGACAAGCGCTTTGTCTTTCAGCCCAATGTTCGCCCCTGAGGGTCCAGCAGAGCGTTGACGGCGATGGCGGTAGGATCTTGTGACATCACGGGTGAGGGCGAAAGGAGGGGGCTTAGGAGAGCTTGCGAGCGGCGGGCGAGGTGGTTGCTTGTGCGGGAGTTTGTTCGTTGCGGGTCGGAGGGGGTCGGCGGGTGAGGATTGTGGATGTGGAGGTTGAGGGGCGGTGGCCTGCGCGGCTTGAGCGGCGGCTGTTGGGCTTTGAACCAGTATTTGTGTTAATTGCTGTTGGTGTAGGGGAGGCGCGGCCGTGTTGCTCGGCGGCTGTGGCGAAGGATGCAACAGTGCTGACGCTGTCGGTCGATTGGCTGCGGCTGTGGGCGATTCGGCGCTCGATTTCGCGGAGAGTCTCTGGCGTTTCGGGCGTGGGTGGTGGTATTAATTCGTCGTCGTATTGGTATGGGTTGACTTCACTTGTGGTGGCTGTTGGGCCTTTTGCGGTAGAAACGGAGGAGATGGATTCGCCATCAGAGTCGTACTCGTCGCCTGGGGGACTACTGCTTTGATGGTAGCGGGCCATGGCACTGTGGAGGAAGAAGTGCTCATAGTCAAAAGCATCTTCTCGCTCTT
The DNA here is from genome assembly GCA_002901145.1 of Cladosporium cladosporioides. NCBI lineage: Eukaryota > Fungi > Ascomycota > Dothideomycetes > Cladosporiales > Cladosporiaceae > Cladosporium > Cladosporium cladosporioides. Next base: position 965,223 of record NOXB01000017.1, read on the forward strand.
CGTGTGGGACGGTAGAGTTTGGAAGTTCAGGCTCAGCATCTTCGTATACGCTTTCTGTTTCGAGATCCGGGAAGTACTCGGAGGGATTGTCTGGTGTTGAGACTGTAGGCGCATCTGTTGCAGACGGCTGATAGCTCCGTGCTTCAGCGCCGCCTTCTGAATGAACATCGTTATCGTTGGTGTTGAATGAGCCAGGCATGTCGCGACTGCCGTTGTGTCGATTTCGCTCATGAACGCCATGCTGTTGCCAGTCGTTTGTGCCGTAAGCATAATGGTTCTGCAGCTGTCCAGCCTGTTGCATCTCGGCAAATGCATTTCTACTTCCTGTTTTCAGAGGAAGCGATCCCCAGGTCTGGGTCGCAGGCTTGGATCTTGACGGTGTGTTATCAGCGCCTGCATCCACGCCGTTCATCGCCGAATTTGACGACCCAGGATACCACATCTCCGGAGGCTGATACTCAGCGTTATTAAGCGGTGAAGCATCTCGCAGATTGTTGAAGCTTTGCCGCCGGATACTGTCCTCTTTCGTCCGCTCTCTGAGAGTAGATATTCGATTCTTCAGGCTCGACATCTGAGTTTTCAACCCGTCTGTTGTGGATGGTGACCGGGTAATTCCTAGTCCATAATTGTAATCCGGTTCGTAGTGTGAGCTGTCTCGATTCGTCACAGAAGGCGCAATTTGAGAAGCACTCTCTTCAGGTAAAGGTTCCAGATCTATATCAGGTGTGCCCATAGCAGCGGGTGAGGTGCCTACTCGACCTGAGCCATGATCCACATCGAGCGGCTGAGCAGTACTTCCCCCAAGAGATTCGTGACTTCGCGAGCCTCGTAGATCCGTCCAAGAAGAGTTACTCGGCCTGACCGGTATTCTGCCCTTTCGTCCAAACATATCGCCCCGAGCAAGAGCAGTGTGTGGCCGCTCAGGCAAGGTGTTCTCACTGTGCGTGCGGCCATGACCATACTGATATTCCCTCCCTAAAGAAGGCGTGCTACTCTGCAAGTGGAGAGTGCGGCCAGGTCCAGGTCGAGTGTTCGTGTAGCCGTCAAAGAGAAATCGTTTGTTTCCATAGTTCGTAGCTGGTGAGACAGCTGAAGATCCCAGCGAAGTCGCACGTTTCAGGTTGGCGGCGGTCAATGGCTGGACAAGGTCTCTGGCACCTCGCAAGTTGCCTTCCATGAGATTCAGACGCTTCTTCGCATTCGCGAGAATCTGCTCCGCTCTCTGGCTCAGCATGGCGGAATGTGTTCTTCTTCCTCTTCCAGTGCTTTGCGATGAGCGTCCGCGCCGCCTGCTATGCTGACGCTGTAGCCCATGCGTATGGGAGCAGGCTCTCGGTATCCGTTTCCTCATCCTCTGTCTCATCTCGACTCTTGTACCTTGACAGAAATGCTGGAAGCGCGGCATAATCCTCGCTGTTGAACGAGCTCGCACCCACGCTTGAGCGCTTGTCCTGGTTTACATGTGGAGCCAGACGTTCGCCATCTTGAATTGTTGGCGAGGATGCGATCGAGGTCTCCTCCGGGTGGTCCTGGCGCACTGGGCTTTGCTGCTTGTCCTGAGCACTCTCTTGCTTGTTGCTGGCTGTGCGACTCCGCAGGAGCATCAGCTTCCGGCTCATGAGTCCACGCTTCTCTTTCTTGGCTGCTGGAGGCCGCTCTCGATCCATACTATCGCGCTCGCTTTCGTTCTCGTCGCCGATGTCCCAGATAGCTGATGCTAGGCGGTCCTCGAAGGCTTTCAGGTGAATCTGCTATGTATTTCGATCCTCCATTTGGCAATACCATATCAGGGTTGGTCAGAGTCGGCGAGGGAGGCGCTGGCAGCGAAGGCAGCGGCTTGTCGAACATCTGCGGTGTCTGCGACCGGTGCATCGGTCCTTCGCAAGACACGACATTGTTAGTAGCCGCTAGGGCATAACTTGAGTCGTACATGGCAGAGGCGGCGTAAGTGAACAGCTCAGCGTGGGGGGGTCGCGAATGCACAGGGCGAGTCAGCGTCAGGGCATGCTGGCGCGCATGGCAGGTGGGCAACGTGCTGGTGGCGTCGAAGGTCGGCTAGACAAGCTCTGCAGGTTTGAGAGACGGCACAAAAAGGGTAGACGGGTGATATGTGAGACGGAGACGCGGGCGCAAAGGAGGATTGCGCGGAGAGGAGGCCGCTAGTCGAACATTATTATTGGGCTCATGTCGATCTTCAGGAACAGGCATAGCGGGAACGGCTGTCATAAGCCATAGCGTAGAAATAGAAAAACGTTGCACGCTTCTGCGGGCACTGTGCATGTGATGGCGATGGAGTACATGTACTGCATGGGTTGAAAGCACCATGATATCACTCTGGACCGGTCATTTGGCTCACAGAGATCGGATTACGAAGAGTGGTGTCAGATGTTTGGATCTCTTCCCGTGGTGGCATGAGAGATAAGCATCTCGCTAGCTTCCGTTTCCGTCTCCAATTATAGTGGAGTCTGAGGAAGCACAGCATGACAAGCCGAAACAGCGAACCCTCTCTCCGAGCTGTCGGGTCGGATGGCACTGCATTTGTTTGATCACTCGAGTCACGCAACCGTTGGGTTACATACCTAGACCATCATATTGAAGTGTCATACGATTTTAAAGGCCATGGCAAAGTAGTACCTAACCCTGGCACACGTGCGAATCGTACTAGTTCGTTACAGAAAGGAACAAAAATCGAATCTAGCGAGACCAGATACATGAATATTTTCTTTTCCTCTTGAACTAAAGTTGGATAGATAGATATATAGATGCAGAATCGTCTTCAATTCCCTTCCGACTGCTCGATGGCAGTCTCTTCTTCCACCAGGCTACACAATACAAATTTTACAAGAGTTGGGGGAGATTTTGGTACAGTGAGCTTTTCATCCGCATCTCATGCGGCCTTCCAATATCCGCAACGCGCCACAGTGCAGACAATATGGCAACAAAAACTCCAGACGCCATGTGGTAATGCTGGGATGATCGATCGTGAGGCCTCCAAATTTTGCGAGAGATTTAAGAACAGTTCGCCGCTACCTGCATCTTTCGTCTGCTGGTTTTGCCCCTGCAGGGTCCGGTCTGTCCAATCGTATGACGAACAGCTTAGAGGCAGATTGTATTCGTGCCAAGACACCAACCAGTCTGTGACTCTGGGCGCAAAAGAAGTAACCTGAAACCCACGTAGTCATCTACATGTAGTCTCTGGCGCTCTTCTGCAGCTCAATGAGCTTCCAGCCTCTGGTCTCAGGGTTGGAGACATCCTCGGGAATCCTGGTAACACCAATGGCGTAGGTAACTTGCTGCACCTTGTCCTCCATACCAGCAGCGAGGATACCAGTCTTCTTGTTCTTGTAGACGTGCACCTCCTGAGTCCTGCACATAAGAACGAAGACGGGGATGTCACCAGGCTCGAGCAGGCGGGCGCTCAAGATGTCGACGTTGCGGATATCGAGGATGCGGCCGTCAGATTGCAAGCCGGCGGTGGTGTACTGGTGCATGAGGGCGGAGTACACCTGGAATTGGGCAGCCGAAAGCCAGGTCTTCAGGACTTCGACGTCACCCTTGACGTAAGCCTCGAGGACTTCAGGAAGGATGTAAGTGCGCATCTCATTGAGGAAAGGCTCAAGCTGGAAGTGAGGGTCCATCTCGCGGAACTTTTTGATGACCTGCGCAGTCTCGTTCTCGGCGAAGAAGCCAGCCACACGGTCAGAGATGCTACGAGCTGTGCTGATGAGAGGGTTCTCAGACTCGTTGTAGACGCTCTTCAGACCAAAGACTCGCTGCATCATAGGCGACGAGTCGCGGAAGTTCTGCCATGACTGCTTCCAGGCAGCATCCTTGTGGACTGTGACGTTTGTGCCAGCATTGGGATCTTCCTCGTGGACTTCGGCAGCCTGGAATTCGCCAGAAGCCTTGCGACGAGCAAGCTCTTCCTCACGCTTTTTGTGACGCTCCTCACGCTCCACCCAGCCACCGTAGCGCTGAGATGAACCATCATCAATAGTGTTCTTCACGCTCTTGTAAGCCTCAGTCTCACGCACAGGCCTGGTCGCCTTCTCGACACCAGAGCCAACAGCCTTCGCACCATAACGAACGCCCTTCATGACACTCGTGTCCCAGGTCCATGCGGCGCTCTTGCCAATGGCACCTGCAGTGCCCAAGAAGACCTTGCCGGTGGTTGAAGAGGCAGTCTCGGCAGCCTTTGCGTAAGCGGACTTCGCGCGCTGCACGTTCGGGTTCTGTTGGAAATCGTGAATGCTGCCAGAAAGCTCCTTGGTACCCTCGTTCCACTCCTTGCTGGACTTGAACTCGGTGTTCAGAGTCTCAACGAAGACTTGCCAGGGAGTCTTCTCGCCGTGAGGTGGAGGAGCGGCCTCGTCTTTCTTCTTTTCCTTCTTCTCGCCATCCTTGCCCTCCTCGCCCTCGGTAGCCTCTTCTTCCTCGGCCTTCTTCCTCGCTTTCTCTTCGCGCGCCCACGCTCTCTCGCTCTCGGCTTTGGCCTTAGCAAAAGCTGCCTCAGCAGCGTCTGATGCTGAGTCTGATGCCTTTGCCTTGGGCTCGGGTTCAGGCGCAGCCTTGGAAGTCTCAGGGGCTGCCTTGCCCTCTGCGGCAGCCTTCTCCTTTGCACGCTGTTCGCGCATCTCCTTGAAGGAGACATGTCTCACCGAGCTGGCAGACGCAGGCTGTATTGAGTGTGGGAGGAAATGTGAGCGCAGCGCAATTGCGGGGAGGTTCATCGCGGCGCCATTTTGCCGTTGTCGTAAAGAAGTCTCGCTATACTCTCGCAGACCTGATGCCGCTCGCCTGTATGCTGCCATCCTGCCGTATGAGAGAGAGTGCTGTGAGGGCTGCAGGCTCCTGGGAGCGCCGCCTCCTACCCTCACGGAGAGGGAGCGGAGCTGGGTTGTGCTCATGCTCTTGGGCAATGTGATGAAAAGAGCTGATGGCAGTGCGGCGCACTAATGCAACAGCGGCGAGAGGATAGAACGATTTGATTAATAGGTTTTGAGGGTGTCGCCTCAGAATAACGCAATGAAGCAAATGTTCGAGGGCGGCGATGGATGGCTGATGAGATGGAAGAAAGCTTGCCCGAATTCGGCCAGAAAGAAGACTCCCGAAGCCGAACGACGCCCTCGATACTTTGAGACGAGCGCGCAACACCATCGCAAGGCGCATACCGCTCTGAGCTGTCGACACACTGCCCGCCATGGCTTCCACACACACTCCTCGGACCTTTGCGTCCTCCGTATGCCAATCATGTCGCCTCCGCCTCAAGCCCACCACCAGCAAGCGCCCCTTCAGCAGCACTCCTGCTAAGCCCATGGACAGCGCCCTTTTCGGCCTGCAGAACATCAGCGAGAACAATGCCCGTCGCCGGGGGCGCAACATTCCTGGTCAAAAAGAGGAATCTCTCTCAGACATGCTTGCGACGCCCAGCCGCATCTACAATGACGCCGCCAGCGAGAACCTCGACGCCTTCAGCGAGCAAAAAGCGCACCGCCTGCACGTGCTGGCCACCAACACAACACCACACCGACCTTGGTGCAGCCGCCCAAGCCCGCATCACAGACTACATCCAGCGGCATCTCAGCCACAAACGCCAGCGCCGCAGACCAGAAGAAAATGGTCGATGTGCTGCTCTCCCTCTCCGCAGGCAACATTGGCTTCCGAAAGGCTGGCCGCAGCAGCTACGATGCCGCATACCAGCTCACAGCATTCACATTGAAGACTATGCAAGAAAGGGGCATGATGCACGATATCAAGAAGCTGGAGATTGTCATGAGAGGATTCGGCGCGGGCAGAGAGGCTTTCACCAAGGCCATTTTGGGTTCGGAAGGAAGGAATATCAGAGACAAGATCTCAGCTGTGCTGGATGCGACGAGACTGAAGATTGGTACCAGGAGCCCCAAGCCCAGGAGATTGGGTTAGAGTGGTGTTGTGGATTGTTAGGATCATGGTTCGGCATTGGCACTTTTATTGAAAGGCTGCTGAGGTGATGAATGTGGCATGACTTGAACTGTCATAGTGGGAATGTAAGATTAAGAAGCTTGACTTCTGGCGGCAAGGCCAACGAGTACGGACCGGAAAAACCAACACGGCATCATGTGGTCAGTCAGGGACGCAATGAGTTTTGCTGTCTGGGCTCTTGCTCGAAAATCACCGGCTCGAATGTCATCAGGACTTCTAGATGCCGCTTGTCACATATGTAACATTAAGAACAAAATGTTAGCGAATATTACGCACCTGCACAAACAACACTGCAACACAAAATGGGCATGGCTCCTGTATTCTACTGTCTTGAGTCGATTATCTCTGCTAATGCTTCACAGTGATTACTTAACAGTAATCCATAATAGTCTTTCGAGATTGCCACATAGTCCAACCTCTTACACTTATGACCAGAATTCCTCCAACCGATCGGACCAGTGGTCACCGATCTTCACTATGTCAATGAAGTGCCGGAATCTTCACGATACCATGACCCATGCCCGAAAGCAAGCACCAGCGAGTCGTTTTTTTGGGAATTTGCACACCCTGATAGTGGTTGCTGTACCAGTACCAATGCGCGAGGGCTTAAAATTCAACGCGGTGACCGGCAGAAAGATGTCTATACTCACAATGAATTGTCATAACTTTGCAATTGACAAGTCGTTGCACCGACGAAAGCTTCAATTGAGAAACCGTTCGGGACCGGTTCCGGTTCGATCGCCACAATCTACGCCAGGCTTCAATTGTTCCTCTAGTTCTAGTTCACATTAGCCACCACACAGAGAGCATTCTCATGGGGCAGACGAAGAGATACATGTAGAAACAACGACATCGAGTGATATGTGTCATTGGGGATGGAAGGGTTAGGGGTTCCATGAACCAATTGATCGCATGTTGTGATCGAGATAAACATTAAGGTGGATAAATCTATATGTCGCTATCATTTCAACGAAGACGTAATGTTACAGACTTGATCTACACACCGTAGGAATTGAAGTTGAGGTGCTGCGAGGAGAGGTCGTCCAAATTCCGCTCAACTGTTTTGACGACGGATCGAACGTCGCGACGGCGCACAGCGCGTGCGATATCTATAGATACAAGAGACAAATTACTACCCGAAGCTCTGCTTGTCAGCTCGTTGAAGGCTCACCTTCCACTCCCCAAGCTTCGCAGTTAAGTGTTCTTACAGGCGTTCTAGGAAAACAAACCAACTTTCGCAGACAGCGTTGCGAACACTCGGCAAAACAAAAGCCAATGGCAGACGATTTCCGGCCCTTCGCCGTATACAAGACGCAAGAAGTCGACCTAGAGATCCAAGACTTGATCAACGATAGTCTTGTATGCGGTACGTCCTGATGCACAGAAACGGCGGTCGATCACAGACTTACGCACCCATCAACAGAAGACGTCGACGCATTGACATGGAAAGCCATGTCTTACTCACCTTATCGCCCAAGCTCAATTCTAGCCGCACATAGAGGTCTCCATGATGTGAATCAAGACTTTCTAATCATCGTCGACCACCAAGATGTGGCGAACAAGGGTCTACTCTGCGTGAACCTCAATTTCAAAGGCGCCCCGGACGCCGTTCGAGAGAAAGTGCAGGAGCTTTGCTACGCTCTCCCGTCGCTGAGCATCGACAATACAGACTGGGTAGACGACATGCTCGCGAATGCTGAGCAGCCACTGTATCCTCGTAGAGCGTTCGCGATGCTCGTAGACTGGAATCCTGTCGCGAGGGAAAACGTGGCGGACGTCATTGATGCCGTTGATGGCGGATTGGGCGGCAGGCGTAGAGGTACTGGCACTATTTTGGCGGAACGGGAGGGCGTCGATACGGAAGACGTGAACGTGATGGTTCGGCGTTTCTCGGATTCACGAGCGGAGAAAGGGTGGCGTGGAGACTATTTTCTGCGCGTCAGAGAGGAGGCTGTGGAATCGAGAAGTGTAGAGATCGTCAGCGCCAGTACGCAGAGGTGTCGTTCGTTCACGTGGGAGATTGCGGGTGAGGTTTTGGTCTGGTTGGCTGTTGGCTTGGTTCATGAGGATGAGTTGGATGGGTCGAGTAGGCTCATTGAAGGGTTGCTGACTGGGCTGTCGCACCCATGCTAGACATTGGTGGTCCTGTTGCAAGCGCTGGGTGTTGATCATGCTGTAAAGACTATCTAAAGCAAGATCAGAAATAGCGAGACTTACGAGTGTGCCACCATTCTGGACTTTGCTCGATACGTTGGCAGTCCTCGGTCTTCCGAACGATGATTCGAAGCCCCGAGACAGGAAATGGCTCGTTCGTAATCGCGACGTAACAGTGGACTGCAAAGACCTTCACAATGCGCTCTTCCGCGGTGATCAGTACTCGCATCTGTTTGCTATCTCAGTGGGAGCTTACCCTTTCTCATACAATGAGGCTGATGATAGGACTTCACCAGCTAGCGATAAACGCCTGAGTATCCTCTGCAATCTCAACGAGATATGTTCGGATTCTATGCCTTACATCTGCCGATACTAGCATGAGGCGATACTGAGGCATGTGTAGACTTCTGGGCTACTACTGTGTTGTTTGAATTTGGCAGATCTTCAGAATATCCGACGTCCATGCCATACAGTTCCTCCCTGGCAGACACTAGCACATCACAGCGGACACTGGTCACTTTTGTCCATCGCGTGGAATGCCGTGATGATGGCTGGATTGCCACATTGGGCCAGATGGTTGCGCGACGTGTCATGTGCTTCAACTCAGCACATCGACGGGCAGAACATGTGCCGGCGTCGATGTTATATTAATGATAACACTGAAAGGACTTAAAGGCAGAATGCGGGCAGGTTCGCGGCATGTATAGAACATTGACGTTGCGTGAATAAACTTTAGGATTCGAGAAGAAAAGAGGTGGCTGGCCTCGAATCTCCAAGAGCTGCTCCACGCGCCTGTTCAGGAACGAGCGGGGCTGTGCCGATGATCACCTCAGTCCAGGTGATCTGGACGCTTCTTCAGATAGCATCTTCCAGCATTGACTATCGCAGAGTCCAATTGCTCGGAGTTTGCCTCAACACTCACCTTGCTTATCTATTGCTGTCCTCGTAAAGCACCGGCTTTTTAGACAAAAGCACAATGGCTCCCCCACGGCACAAGCGGACTCGCAGCAGTGCATCTTCACGCGGATCAGCGAACGTGCAAAAGACTGAGGTTACGATTAACGTTTACGACCTTCTGCCTGTAAGTCATATGGGGAGACCTTTGTCTTTTGGTGCCATGATATCTGGCCAGCGCAAAAAAGAGCAGGAACGCATGTGGCATCGGTGATACTCATGATTGAATCTCACGAGCAACCTCAACGCATCTAAAGCTAACTTCACCACCAGCCTTCGCCACTATCTACAGTCCTATGGGCTATTGGATCTTCTTTACATCACTCCGGCGTCGCCATCTCAAGTCCCAACAGAGACTCGATCGAGTATGCGTATGGCGGCCACCCACATCCCAACAAAACAGGCGTCTACCACACGCCTCCACTAGCAACTCCGCCAGGAGCGTCGTTCCGCTGCAGTATCTTGCATGGAATCTCTTTCTTGCCACCAGAAGAGATCGATGCATCGTGCAGCGTACGGCAGCCAAGTTCATGGGACGCGACTATGATCTGCTGAGTAAGAATTGCAACCATTTCACGAGTGAACTTTGTCTTGAGTTGACAGGGAGAAGAGCTCCAGGCTGGCTAAATAGAGCTGCCGGCGTGGGTGTCAGGGTTCCTTGTGTGGTACCTAAGGAGTGGATTGGTGTTCCTGAGGCGGAGGATGAGGATCTTGTTGATGAAGATGAAGATGGAAATGGAAACGAGAGGGAGGGAATGCTTGATGAGAGTCGGCGGCGTGACCGGCAGGACGTGAGAGCTTGACCATGAGAGTATGATGGACAGGCATGGGGAATCTGATGTTAGCGGTGGCGTTCCGGTGTTAGTAATTCCTTGTTCATGTATGGGAATGGTTGCTGTTCCTAGCTTCACACCAAGATTGCATTGTCTTCAGGACTTCAGTTCCTGTCTCTAAGCTTGTGTTTTAATAGTTTATGCACGTGATCCGGCACCTATTCCGAAGGTCGCCTGATGCTATTTCTACTTGCAGCGAGTCGTGTTACAGAGTCGAATGTTGAACCAGTTGAGTTGAAGCTTTAGCGCCACATACGATCACGCTGCTCCGCCAAGGCAAAGCGCGCGTCTCAGAGAGGCAGTGCATCGTGTGCCCAGCGGTACGTAAGCGTCTGATCGCCGCCGGGAAGGAAGCGAGCGTTGCCGATGTGCCACAGCGAAACGCCATCATTCGACATGCGAACGAGGCCGAATACATGTGTGCAAGGCGCATGTGTGTCTGTGGTTGCAGGGACATAGGGACATAGGATGGCGAATGGTACGGACAATTACACGTACCCACACTCGCCCATCGAAGGCCAAGGCCCACGTCATCTCCATCCCCCAGAAGGCCCATCTGAACTTTGTTTGAGGGCAGGCGCAACGGCCATGCTCAAGGAGGCTGCGTGCAGCGCCGAGGAGCCTGACATCTTGATGCCTCTCAGCTTCCATTTTTCGCGCGCGCGTCTTGTAAGATAACTCACACCTCATACTGCCTTCACTGTCCATTTGCTGCTTGTCCGCCACTCTGTCACCTGGGGAGACCGAGACACATTCCAACGCCCAGTGGCTTCTACACTCTGCTCTACTTGTCTCGCCGCGGCGAGAGCCACGCGTGTTCGCTGTCCGCGCACCGCCCTCTCAGCTCAAATACCTTAATAATCGTAGCATCGTGGCGCAAAGGGACGTCGCAAGATTTAAACCCTTAGACTACGTTGAGGAGATTCTCGACAGGTGTCGACAGGTGGGATGCCTAAGATCTCCAAACGGCTCGTAGCTGCTCGGACTGGGTGGTCATGATGTGAGTGCCGTCACTTTGCTGCCCGTCTCTCATCAGCATTCGCTGACATGCGTACAGAATCATCGCTGGCATTGGCGCTGCATCAACTATGTCGAGCCCTTCAAGCGACCTTTTTCTTTGATGGATCTGAGCATCTCCTACCCTGTGGTTGAGGAGCAAATTTCCATCGGCTTGCTGGCGGTCATTGCCCTGGTCATCCCTGCGATCATCATCTTTCTCATCGTGGCAGCTCTGGTACCGGGTCCTCGCACTACTCGTGATCTCTCGCGCAAGACCATGATTACCCGCAAGCTCTGGGAGGGGAGAAGGGCTGGGCAGGACTCGCCCTTGCTCTAGTTGTATCCTTTTTCATCACCCAGGGCATGAAGAATCTCTTTGGTAAACCACGACCAAGCTGCATCGCTCGCTGTCAGCCGGATCTGGACAACTTCCAAAATTACGTCGTAGGTGGTTACGGCCAGAATCTCGATCCTAGATGGACCCTTGTTTCTGCCGATATTTGCAAGAACCCGGATGCGCATCTTGTGAATGATGCTTTCAAGTCATTCCCCAGCTTCACGCCTCCTTCTCCTGGGCAGGTCTTCTCTACCTGTTCTTCTTCGTATGCTCGAAATTCGCTATTCAGATCCCCTACCTGCCAACGCAATCACCCACGCAGGAACACGGAGCCGATCGCCATAGCATGGCACAGGAGCTGCTCCCTCTGCACCACAACGGCGAGCCCATTCAAACTCCAGGTATCAAACCACGAGACTCCGACGTCACTGCAGCTGGTGGTGCAACTCGCCCTGTTCCACCTCGCAATCAGGCTGCTTCGCCACCAAACCATCTCATCGTAATCGCTTTCATTCCAGTCGCAGCTGCAGTCTACATCTGTTCAACTCGATTCGTCGAATTCTACCACTTCGGCTTTGATCTGATCTCTGGCTCTCTCATCGGTATCGGCTCCGCCTGGTTTGCTTTTCAGATGGTACCACTTGCCCATTGGCAAAGGCTCAGGTTGGGCATGGGGACCACGTAGCAAAGACAGGGCGTTCGGTATTGGTGTTGGAATTGGCAACTACGCCGATGCAGAAGGCTGAGCTCCGGTCACAACAGCGCTGCGCGGCAGCAACGAGTCAATGGAGCCTATCACGCCAACGGAGCTGATATAGTGCGTGGCAACGAAAGCTTCCAGAGCTATCGCGGGAACGAGAGCGGGCCAGCGTACGCGAGGAGAGGGTCTGACCAAAGATCTGGCTGTGAAAATATATTACCTTTTGTTTTGCTTGTTTCAGACTTTGTCCCCAGAGTATTTTAAGAACGCGGCGGCGATTGCCTAATTGGCTTTGTCGAACATTGTATACAATTACGATCGATATCCTCCTAATGATAGATTTAGCTAAATTGAGTTCTCGTGGGCGTTTTCATCTGGACTTCCGGACGCTTCGCCTACGAATCTGTAGCAAGTGCGTCTGACTGTGAGACAAAAAATTTGTGTGATGTCTTGTATGATCGTCTTTTGTCGCATGCAGCCATTGCTGACCAACCTGCAGGAGACATAGTCACCATTAGCCGCCACATCCCTGTCCAAGCACTCTCGACTGTAAGTGTTTCCTGCGCCAGACGCAAGACTCTGCTTAAGCGAAATTCTGCCATAATTCAGCTTCTCAATCTCTTTCCGCGAAACAACAGCACCCACGATGAAAAGAAATCTCACTGGCTCCTTGCCCGCGCTCCACGGTACTATAGTCCTTTCTCGACAGATGCCCGCATTTACTCCGATGTCGAGAATACTCAACGCCTTGCCCTAACCTAGCGTGGCGTTCCTGTCCGCCCGCCCATATTGATTCGCATCCTTCCAGGATTTGCCGCTTAGCCTCAAACAAGGACGTCGCAGAAGGGCCGGCAGGGCCGGTGATCCAGACCTACCTACCTACCCACCCACCTACTCTAAAACATCTGCCGTCCTGACCCTTAGCTGGGCTGCAATCCTTTCGCGTGTGTAACGCCCGCACGAGGGCATCGCATGGCTTCGCGGGCTTCGCTTGCATGCGTGCGGCGTTTTGATGGGAATTGGGATTGATTGCGTCTTCGTATAGGGATGTCGCTTTCGCCGTACAAGGTCGTGGTATATGCTATGTAGGGCCCGTATCTTCTGGGGTTTGGGGGGATTTGTTGCTTGAATGACTTCTACGTACGTTGATGCTGAGTGATATTGACACTTTCTACAACGCCCCGCCATGGGCATCTCTGGAGAGGCCGTGATGGTAATAAATCTTCTCGTCTCATGACCTTTGATCATACCGCTAACGTTACTCAGGCCGTGGAGTGGATCTTATTCACTCTTGCTTACACGCTCGTTGCTTTGCGGATTGGCGTGAGAGTTGCTCGTCAGCAGCAGAAACATGTCATCGTCTCCGATGTCTTTCTGATCATTTCTGCGCTTGTATGCTTGGGACTTATCATTTGTGAGTGAGCCTGCGAGTCTGTGTACGAATCCATTGCTCAGCCGTGTACAGGTGACACTCTCACATACACTCTCGGCGCAATGAGGCCGGAGACGGCGAAGGCGGATGTGATTACAGCAGACGCTGTGGCGAAACAAGTTGCTTTGAACAAGGTCAGTCACAATTTCTGCGCATGGCGTACATCAGTTTGCGCTGTCGGACTAGGACTGACTTTTTATGTGTTGCCAGATCTCGTTTGCGTCAGTAAAGCTTCCATCTCACCCGCAGCTTTTGTTCTGACAGTTGACTTTGCAGCTCAAACTACTTCTACGACACAGGAATGTACTTTCCCAAAGCGACCATTCTCGCCTTATACTTTGAACTCTTCCCTTCGACGATGCCGAAGCTACGACTAATGCTGTACGTTGTGACCGCCTTCACGGCGGCATCCGGATTGACGACCTGCATGTTGGATACTTTCTACTGCCGCAATGTGCCAGACAACTGGTCGATAGAAGAAGGAGCCTGTTCGACTTTCAACTCGCTCTTGGTGTTGCAAATTGACTGGGCGATGAACTTCTCTTCAGACCTCTTCAGTACGTTGAAAGGGCAAAGCCTAACGCCAATATACCAGCTAACATGTGCCTAGTCTTTGCTCTCCCATTTCCTTTATTCCGAGTACTTACACTTCGACGTGGCCAACTATACGGTCTCATCGTGACCTTTGCACTTGGCCTATTGACCATCGCAGTCAACTTGGCTCGCTTCGTCACCATACAACGAGGCACCGATTGGAACGGAGTCTACGTCTGGTCCATGGCAGAAATGAGCGTCGCCATCATCGTGGTCTCCCTACCGGCTCTGAAGTATCTGCTCAAATTTTGGAGAAAGTCCTTCGATTCGCGCTCTGGGTCCGGGCCAGGCAGTTACTACAACAACGGCTATATGGAGCACAGCAGCAGCCGTCGACACAACCAGATATCCTGCTCGCTTGCCGACGAGACGGGTAGTGATGTTGAGCTCAATCGTGTCGTGAGGGAGAATATCATCGTCAAGACGAAGGAGGTCAGCGTCGACTCGCGACCCGCTGGGCTTGATGGGTTTAGATTTGCGGCGGAAAGTTGGGACAAGGATACTCGGTCATCATGAGTGGTTGGTGATGTTGATTTTGCACGTTTCAGCATCTGTATTCAAACGCGCACACAATGCCTCTCGTATCTTTTGGTTTCAAGTATCGTTAGAGGACACGACAAGCATGGCACTGCGCGTTCACTCGCACCATGGTCGCAGCACAAACGTCTGATCACATTTATCCGCCGTCCAATGTGGATGGCTCCGTGCCAGATGAGCAGCTTAATCAAATCCGCCCTTCTGTATACACACGCTTCGGCTGTCATCAAAAAGCAGATCATGATCCGCCTGGGTCGCAGATTGGATATTGTTAGTGCAGCGCCGAGGATCTGAGGGAAGAGCCAAATAGCCAATCGAACCAGCCAATCGGAACGTACAGTGTTCAATCAAAAGTCTGCGCACAGCGTCTTAGTGGCGACTATTCTCCGTAAGTGGACGAGAGCTAAAGGTAGGACTGTGTTAAGAGTCAAGGAGCTTAGGATTGTCATCCATCATCTCCATAGGAAATTGTTTGAGATTCAGACCTATTTCTGCCGGTACTGGCAGGACACGACACTGATAAGTGCGCAGACTTATGAGCTGAAATTGCGAAAAGCTGTGAATCCATCAATCACCCATGCTCGAATCCCAGCACAAGGCAGAACAGCCCGTACCCCTGCATCACAACAATATATGTGCTGTTCAAATTAGCCTACACGCAAAAGTCGTTCCATAGGCGGACGTCGCCTGGGCAAAAAGACTTGTGCAGGCGAGGCAAGCTTCGAAACTGGACCTGCTACGCCGCACACAAGCCTCGACCAACCGTGCCCGGCTAGCAACCTAATCCCCAACATCGTGGTAACGCCATATCGGCAAGCAATGCCATATTAACTGTGGATCCCCGCAAGGGTCTGCTGCAATATCGATGCCGAGATGGACGTCTTACACGCTTCGGGAGAGATACGCTATTAGGCCAGGCGCGCTCTCTTTCCCTCAATCCTCTCGCGCTCCGATGGCTACGAGCGGGAAGCCTCGAACCGTGAAGACGAACAGCCCTGTCGCAAATCATTGATGCTGGAGACGCGATATGGGGCTGGCGTTCTTCACGCCCCCGGCTCTCATAGGGTTTTTGCATAGTCGGACTCACGGATCGCTCCCCCGAAGCGTTTTCTATCGTTCCTAGGATAAGCCTGGTGAGCCTTGTGCAGAACATGTCTCGTGGCCGTTTGACGGCGGGCCTTGCAGCGCGAAGGATGCGCCGGTCGCATGCAATGTGCTTATTAGCTGGTTCAAGATCTGGTGGTGGGGACGAATGTGATCCTTTGCTGCTTCGGTAGCACAACAGACTGACACGAGTCAGCACTTTGAGGCACAGCTTTACTTCGCTAAACACCGGTAGACGGTCGAGAGGCTTCGGTAGGATGCACCGTCAATCTGAACCTGCATGCCACCGGAGCCATGCGAAGCCACTGGAGTGGTTTATGTAGCGCCCACGCACGCCTTCAGAAAGGAATGTAAGCTTGTACTCCGTTCGTTTGTCTTTCCACCCTCTATCATAGTACCGCCGTTTGGCTGCGCGTTTCAAGATGGCACATTTTATCGATGGCAAGGATTGCATGGTTAGTAAAGAACTTCTGTCTATGCAGTCTTCGATTTTGGCTTACACTTGCACTGCAGATCTCGGAATGGATCCTTCTCATCGCAGCTTACGCCTTTGTCGGCCTACGTCTGTACACACGCCTGATCGTGCAGCGCGAGAAGCTTCGTGTGTCCGAATGGGTCCTCATTGTCGCTGCGATCGATGCGCTTGGTCTCATCATTTGCGAGTACGGTCCTTGCATATGCCGTCATATCCCATTCAGACAATTGACACCATTGCTAGTACCGTGACCTACAAGCTCAATGTAATGGATGACTGGGCGCCCTCCGTGGCCCTCTCCAAGGTCAGCTTTGCCTCCAACTACTTCTACGATGTTGGCATGGGTTTCCCCAAGATCTCTATGCTGGCCTTCTACTGGGGAATCTTCCCTGCCGACCGGCCCACGCTTCGCAAAGCCGTATACGCTGTCACCGGTTACGTTTGCACGGCGTATGTGATCGTTCTGTGGATGGACACCTTCTATTGCGGCGTCCCGGTGTCAGTGCAATGGTCGCAAGAGGAAGGTGCTTGCAGCGTCTTTTACGCGCCGATTCCCTTCTACTTTAATTTCGCGATGAACTTGTCGTCTTACGTCTTTGGTGAGTAGAACTACGGCTGATCTCGAAGAAAGCCTACTGACCAAGATCAACACAGTGTACGCCCTCCCCCTCTTCCTCTTGCCAGGCATGAAGAAAGAGCACAAAGCCGCCATCTTCTTCACCTTCTCGCTCGGTATCATCCCGGCCCTGACTTGCATGATCCGCTTCATTGTTCTAAACACCGACGAAACGCAGCCGAATCTTGTTTGTAAGTCACACAGCTACCTCCACACACGCCTCTGACATATGCTGATCGCTCCTCATAGATATCTTGAGCATGGTAGAAATGACTACTGCTGTTGCAGCTGTTTCAGTCCCTGGCCTGAAGGCTCTGCTGGATCGAAGGGATGGTAGTCGTCGTAATGCGGCCTTGGAGGGCGAGATGAAAGCTTAGAGTTGCATTGTGGAGGTAAAAGCTACGCGGCAGCGAGATCAGTATGTCATCATATACGAGAACGTATGAATCAGGCTCTGCCCAGCTCTGGTGACCTACTCGATGTTCGGTATTATCGACCATTGCGCACTGTTCAGGCTCCGCCAATTGATGTGCCAAAGCTCACTCAAATCTTTCTGCTCTATAATTTCTACGAACTCCATGCCGGAGTCCTGTTCCACTGGGTTCTAGACTCTCATGCAATGCTGTGGCAAATAACCCGAACCCCAAAAACAACTCTCATTGCCTCCTCAGCAAACCTCTTACACCAACGCATCCACAATCCTGACACTGACCACCTTTCCCTTAGCATCCCACCTCTCCAGCGTAACACTGCTCATATCCTTCACAATCCAATCCGCGCCCGCCTCCCTAAGCTGCTCAACACTGTGCGAAGTCGCCAACGCCACAACACGATAGCCTGCCGCCTTGCCCGACCTCACACCCGCCGGAGCGTCCTCGAGAACCAGTAAGCTCTCGGGCTTCGCATCCTGCAAGCCCAACCGCGCGGCTCCAAGACGGTAGCAGGCTGGGTCAGGCTTGCCGTTCGCCACTTCCTCTGCTGTCACCATGAAGCGAGGGTGTGCGAGCTTCATGACATCGAGCCAGCCGGTTACGAGTGGGCGGGTGCCGGATGTCACGATGGCCCAGGGCGCGCCGGCGGACTCGAGACTGGCGAGCAGAGAACGCGAGCCGGGGACTTCGGTGGCGTCTTTGCTGTGTTTGATGGGGACTTGGCCCTCTGCGGCACAAACGTCTGGAGAATGCGATGTTAGCTAGACTCGCTGATTGTATCCGTGTTGCGAGGATTGACTTGGTTCTTACATTCCCAGTTTGCGCGTTCGGGGCACAGGATCTTGAGGACGTCGATGCTGCGGCGGCCGTGGGAGGTTTGCAGGATGACTGTCGGGGGTTTCCGTTAGCAACTTTTCTTTGTCCATCTTTCAGAGAAATCGATAGGAGTCAGGCTCACCATCGCCATCCACGCCGATTTCCTTGCCGGTCTCTTGCCAGTATTTTACGATTGCGGGTGTGGAGTCGATGATGGTGCCGTCCATGTCAAACAGCAAGGCGGAGAAACCAACCACCTCCGCTGGTGCCGAAAAGTTGTTGTCTTCGTGGTGAGGCATTGTGGCTGAAGTATGTTGTGATTTACTAGGTGGTGTTTTGTATTGGTATGATGATTCCCAGGCGGGAAGTTGAATGATGAATCAGCGTGCTGTGGATCTTTCTCACAGATTTGTAGTTGTCACTTTGCGTTCAAATTTTTCAAGGAGACGCGATTGGATCGTCGAAATTAATTGTGATCTTTTCAGCCTGTTGAGGTGGTATGAATAGACACGACAGAGCCCTGCTTGATGGTGACTGTAAGGTAACCCTGCGGTGGCGGCGTTAAGTTACTTATCGGTAAGCCCGATCCGGAAATACCGCTTTTCCAAAGTCACAACGTTGAAGTCAACAAACGGAATGGTTCTTGTGTCTTGCATACCTAGGTATTTGTCTATGTTGGCACCTCGATGTATCTACAGGGTCATTTCTAGATGTTGACACAATTGCATATCCGGACTGCGAATAATCACCTCACTTCTTTGCCAACAAATAGTCGCTCTCCACCAGCGTCTTGAGCACGCCGTAAACGCCACTCAGCGGCCATGTGTTCCACACTACACCCTTAGCCCATTCTCCCCCCTGCTGCCTCTCCAACACGCTCAAGTCAATGTTCACCTTTTTCGTACACAGTCGGCAGATGCGTGGCGTGGTACTTCGCGAACTGCTTCATACCACTACGATCGTAGATGTCCCAGAACTCATCCTGAGTGTAGTAGCCCTGTGCATACAGCCATTTGATCCCGCCCAGCGAGCGGACTTTGCGTTCGAGTTCGCGGTTGACGCGGACAAAGTCTGGGTAGTTGGTTGGCCCGGGTCCCCAGACTCCGATATTGACAAAAGATGGAGGATCTTTCGAGTCGGTCGTTTCGCCTGAGATGAGGCGAGGACGCATGGCGACTTCCTGACCTCGCTTGAGCGGACACAACCAGAGTGGGTAGAAGCCGAAGCGTTCCTGGCAGAACTGGATGAATGGCTCCACACCATCGTTGGGTAAAAGCAAGTCCTGCACGATGTACTTGCTGGCGTGGCCTGATGCGTGAAGGGCGTGGTACATGACGCGCGTGTGCATGAAATAGTCTAGCGCCCAGCGAGTGATGCGATTGAAGGGAGTGAGGAAGTACTGGTAAGCATATTTGCCTGTCCAGAATGCGCCACGGTCGTAGCGGAACAGGTAGTCGCGTGTAGGGGTGAGGAAAGTTACAGGATCGAGGGAAGATTTGGTGCTTCGATCGACGTGAATGTAGAACCATGGGTCTACAGCGCGAGAAAAGGGCTGTAAAGGCATTTGAGGGGTTGGCTGAGAAGAGGTGAGGCGACCTGTGATGATGACGGATCGTGTGCGCGAGAAGGTTATGCCGTCAATGTAGTCGTTGGTGTGATCTTTCGTCGCGGCAGCCATGGTGTTTGTAGCTTCTTCGATTGTGGCAGTGGGATGGTAGGTCATCTCAACGTAAGGTTGAGAATCAATGAGTGAGATCTCGAGCAGAGTGGTGACACCGAGGGTACCCATCGTACCAGCAGCAGCATGGAACAAATCGGAATACTCGGTCCTCGATGCCTTTACTACTTCGCCATTGGCCTGTACAATCTCGATCCAGTTCACAGTGCTGTCGAAGAAGCCGTACTTGAATCCAGAACTCTCGCCTGCGGTGCCCGCAAATCCGCCACCGGCAGTGATGCCTGGGAATTCCATCACTACGGGTGGGAGTAGTCCGTGAGGCATGACGGCATCCACAAGTTGGTCCATTGGGACATTGGGTTCGACCAGACATGTCTTTGCCTGCTTGTCGACTTTTAGGACATGGTTGAGCTTGCTGGTGTCGACCATACGGGTCTGGTCGACCTTGTACTGTCTAGTCGAGTTCGTGGAGCCATGGTATAGACGGAAAGGCGTCTTCGTGTCGTAGAACGATCGAACACGCTGGGAGATGACAGAGACAGCAGCCTGGTGTTCCTCCATTGGGACGGTGGATGGTTGCAATTGAGAGTGTAGTCGGATGGAGGCGGAAGTCGAAGCAAGCAGGACGTTTAGCTAAGCCCAAGTGCTCGGGGCTCTCCGGCTGCAAGTGAACATGTCAAAGGACAACTGAGATGGTGACAAGCTATGTGTGAGGCACGACAGCATGTGAGAGTGAATGACTCCATCGTTACGTTATATTTTTTGAAGTGAACGATCAATCAATAAGGTAGTATCAGGAGCAACAGCTACAGTGCTGCAGTAATGTGCGTACGAGCCGAGGCCATGCGTGGCAAGCTTGAGCTCGACTCCAGCCATGTCATCGCGCAGCCAAACTTGAATGTTCCAGAGCCGCCATCACACCACCTGCACCTACTACTACCACCACCACCTCTCCCCCTCACCACATCACCCTCCGCCTCCGCCATGCCTCCCGTGAACCTCGTCGCCATCTCGCCCTCGATGGCCTCGCTCGCATCTCGTCCTGCTCTTTCCCGCCGCTCCATCGCCGCCCTCCAGAACTCGCGGTATGCCGTCCTCCAGCAGCAACAACGTACCTCTTTCAGCTCTCTCCCAAGCAACGGACAGCAGAATGGCGGTATGGGCGACAGCATCTTCCGCTCCTCCTCCACCGTCGGCGGACCGCCCAGCACCTACTTCCAGCGCTCCAGCCTGCCCGCCAACACCATTGTCAAATTCGTCCCACAACAGACCGCATGGATTGTCGAGCGCATGGGTCGCTTCAACCGCGTCCTCGAACCAGGTCTTGCCATTCTGATGCCCGTCATCGACCGAATTGCCTACGTCAAATCGCTGAAAGAGAACGCCATGGAGATTCCGTCGCAGAGCGCCATCACCGCAGACAACGTGACACTCGAGCTTGACGGTGTGCTATACACTCGCGTCTTCGATCCCTTCAAGGCTTCTTACGGCGTTGAAGACGCAGACTACGCCATCTCGCAGCTCGCGCAAACCACTATGCGCTCAGAAATCGGCCAGCTGACTCTGGACCACGTGCTCAAGGAGCGCGCCGCTCTCAACACAAACATCACACAAGCGATCAACGAGGCTGCGGCGGACTGGGGTGTGCGCTGCCTGCGCTATGAGATTCGCGATATCCACGCGCCTGCGCCCGTTGTCGAGGCAATGCACCGCCAAGTGACCGCAGAGCGCAGCAAGCGTGCCGAGATCCTCGAATCTGAAGGTCAGCGTCAGAGTGCGATCAACATTGCCGAAGGTCGCAAGCAGAGCGTCATCCTTGCTTCTGAGGCGCTCAAATCCGAGCAGATCAACACAGCGACTGGTGAGGCCGAGGCGATCACACTCAAAGCTACCGCTACAGCGCGCGGCATCGATGCTGTCGCAGCATCAATTGAGAAGGGCGGCGAGAATGCACAGGGCGCTCTGGGTCTGCGAGTGGCAGAGCAATACGTTGAGGCCTTCGGCAAGCTGGCCAAGGAAGGCACTTCCGTCGTGGTCCCCGGCAACGTTGGCGACATGGGCCAAATGATCGCCACCGCAATGGGCGTGTTCAAGACGGTCTCACAGAGCCAGGGCAAGACCGTGGCAGGAAACCTGGTGGCAGGTGGAAAGGAACAGAGCTCCGAGTCGAGCAGCGAGGGCAGCGAGGATAAGAACGAGGTGGTCAAGAGCGTGCTCGAGAGCTTTGAGAAGACGCAGCAGAAGCACTGAAGTGCTAAAGAAATTGTACGAATACGGAGAAGGACGAAAAGACTAGATCCGCACGTGAGATGTAAAGCGTGAAAGCGGCATCTTGCTGGGTGGACATTTACCGACTGAATCTGTACTCTTGCGACTGGGGCTTGTCATGCCGGGCTCTTACCCGGAGCCAGCGAAAAGTACCGCTTTCGAAAGGATATTTGCAGTGCCGTACTATCGACCTTCAGATGGGTGAGGAATGGGTAGTTGCCATCCAACGGAGACAAGCACGAGGAAGGGAAAATAGCGACAGGCCAAAAGCTAACAACTCTTGCTCGGAGGCATGGCATGGCATGCTTCAGAAGAGAGCGAGAGGATAGTCCAGTGCCGAGGAAGGATTAATCAACGACTCTAAGCTCATTCGCAGCAATTCTCGCATGTACCACATTTATTTAACATATCATCATCATGTCCACTTTGTCCTAAGAAGAAAAGTCACAGCAGCCAATTCTGCCCTTCCAATTACCCACTGTGCTCTCGTCTTCGGTATTGTTCGTGCACGTCTTCGAACAATCAAGGAGATATTGTACTTTACCTCTCAGCCTCAAATCTCTAGCTATCCGAGGCGATGGCTCTATGAGATTAGCACCAGAAACAAGCCAAGGCATAGAACGAGCAAAGATGTGACAAGTATTCGTCAGGCGCAATTCCGATGTCATTTTTCGTCTCAATTCGTCAAAACAGGCTACCACTAATCTCTATAAGAAGGAGCAGACAAAAGTCGAGCCTAGTGACAGCTCCACGAGATGCCATGCCTTTCGTGTGAAAGAACTCCCAGCTCTCGCATCGCCAACAATCGGCAAGCTCGTAGGTATCTCGTCGGTCGTAGGACAGCTAAAAGAAAAAGGAAAGAAAATACCAAATGGAAAAGCCACGCCCAATCCTCTTGAGCTTGTGCTCGCTTCGTTTCGTCATGATGAATCCGGCGGTCATTAAAGTCGTTGTATCGTTGATGATGTCGATGATGTCGTCGAAGTTTGATGAAGGTGCTGATTCGGGAGATGCAACGCTTGCTCGCTCGCTCGCTTCGCTGGAGGGGGAATGTGAAAGGGGAAAGAACAGAACAGAAGGCTGGAGAACAAGGAATCCAGAACCAAGACAAAAGCCGCGACGCCGTAAGGTCGGTCAGCTTGGTGAAGCTGGTGGAAAGCAAGTCTAGCATAGTCGTCAAAAAAGCCAAATGAGGTGATGTGTAGAGTACAGTTGAGGCTGGAGAAGAAGTAAATCCTCAGACCATCAAGGCCTAAAGTCTTAATCCTTTGAAGTACTCAGCATAGGGGGATCTCTGGCGTTGCTAGTACCGTGCGTCGTTCCTGTACTGCTGTGGAGTGTACTGCTGTGGCGTATACTGCTGCCCAGCGTAGGGATTGCCGCTGTTATCGGCAGGAGGCGGAGGTGGCGAGGCGTACGTTGGCATTGGTCCCGCACCACCAGACATCATGGGCAGACTGCCACCGCCTTGCTGTAGCATTGCCATTTGAGGGTTCGCTGCCATGATTTGAAGCATGCGCTCTTGACGTTCTTCTTCTTGCTTGCGCTTCCTCGCTTCGACTCGCTTGCGGCGGTCACGCTTGCGCTGCTCAATTTGCTTGATTTCACGTCTGTGGAAGAAGGATGGTGTTAGCTTGCTCGTTCTATGCATGTTTCCTCGAATTATCGGGAGGTAAATCAGACAAACATACCTCTGTTCGTTCATTCCCTTCCATTCCGAGAAAGCTCCCTTGATACCAAGCGCGGCAATACCGACCGCTGCAGCATCCTGAACCCACGCCTTTGTTTGTTTTTTGCGCGCTTCTTCTGGTGTCATTTCACCTTCGGCAACCAAGCGATGGCGCTTTTCGTGCGCCTCCATTGAAGAGTAAATGCCGTGTGCGGCGTGTATTGTGGCGATCGATGCCAAACCTGCAGTCAAAAACTCCTTTCCGCGCATACGTTTTCTCTTGTTTTCCATGTCGGTAGTACTACTGCTGTCACTCAAGTCGTCCTCTCTGCCAGTCTGATTAGGGCCTCCAGTCCCACCAGTCGCTCCCATACCCGCACCTATACCCCTGGCAGCACCCGCTTCAGTTGTGAGGATGCCGCCACTTGTAGTGTAGGGATCATCAGGGAGATCAGTACCGCGAGTACCGCGAATCTCGCGACGGCGACCGTCTACGACTTGGCCCCGACGAGTAAGACCGGTATCTGAAGGTGGTGAGCGACGTCGGTCTCTGCGACGGGTGCGGGAGGGCACGTACGAATCTGCAGATGAGGATGAAGGCGAGCGCCTCTTACGGGACTTGGAGCGCACGCGGTCGTAGATGGTCTTGCCTGCTGCTGCAAGAGCACCGCCAGCGACCAAGCCTTTCAATCCACCATTTCCTCCGCCCTCTTTGGGACTGGCATCACGGCCTCTTGATTGGGAACGTCCTCGGAACCTGTCAATAATACTGCGCGAGCGTCCTCGGATTCCAGAGCGGCCAGAGCGGCCTGTGGCGAAGCTGTCGGGAGAGCCTGCACGGCTGCCTGCGTTGTTGCGGCCTCGAGATTTGGAGCGAGGTCCGTTGGCGAGTCGGTTGGCGGCTAGACCACCAACGACGGCTTCAGCCAGGTGACGTTTGCTCTTCTCATCAGGGTTGCGATCGAGGAACTTGTCGATACCACCGGCACCAATGGCAGCAGTGGCAATGCGTTTGCCACGGTCACCAGTCCAGGGACCAGGCTCCTTGCGAGAACGGAAAGCTTCAACGGCACCGGCGATGACAGCAGCCTGCGCTGCCTGCG
This sequence comes from Cladosporium cladosporioides, assembly GCA_002901145.1. Taxonomy (NCBI): domain Eukaryota; kingdom Fungi; phylum Ascomycota; class Dothideomycetes; order Cladosporiales; family Cladosporiaceae; genus Cladosporium; species Cladosporium cladosporioides. Next base: position 989,884 of record NOXB01000017.1, read on the forward strand.
CCCACTGACGTTCGGTCTGGCCTTTCTTCTTGCCGCCACCGCGGCTGCGTGAACGTGAATCCGAGCTGGAGTAAGAGCCACGCCTGCCGCCGCGACGAGTTGATCTGGATCTGACGGAACGATCTCCGGAGCGGTCGCGACTCTTGCCGGCTAGAGCAGCAGCTACGCCGCCGAGTCCAAGCCCGCCGAGCACGTCTTCGATGCCAGACTTCTTGCGCTCGTGCTTTGGGCGCCGTTCAGGTGATCTGGAGTATTCCGAGTCGTAGTCGCGGTCGTTCCTTCTGCGAGAGCGGCTCCTGCGACGGCCAGCAGCATAGCCTGCGGCACCGGCAGCGGCAGGGCCAGCGTAGTCGGTATATTCGTATTTACTGTCGTAATCGTCGTAGTCTCTGGTCCTGCGACTAGCAGTGCTCCTGGCACGACGTGGGGCGGCCGAGTATTCGTCGTAGTCACGGGACCTGCGGTAGTCGCGGGCAGCTGGGCGGAGGGAATTCGCGCGGAATGTCTTCGATGCTGTCTTCGCGGCCGCGGAAAACAAGGTCGCGCGGGCCAGCGCCTTTGCCGCGTTCAATGTAGGTCTCTTCGCGCACGAAGTCAGGCTCGTCGCGGTCACGCTGGCGAGTGCGAGTGCTGTGGTAGCGACGAGGCTGGTCGTAGTCGTCGTAAGCAGACATGGCGATGGTTTAGCGGGCAGTGCCGCGAGAATGAGTGAGGAGGTTGTCGATGCGAAAAGGGTTGCTTTGGGTGAGGTTGGAAGATGTAGGCGAGTAAGAAGGGTACAAGTAGAAATAAGGTTGGCAAGAAAGTGTAATCGCAGGTGTGATTGAGTGCGGGCAGCAGCGTCGTCTTCAAAGCTCTGGGCTGGGCTGCGACGTTCAGTTGGTGGGGCTTCGTTGTGACAAGGCTGCGCCCACTTTAGCGCGGTGACGTATGTCGCGTTTCAAAGTGGCTGGCGATGGTGACACGCGAGAGATTATTGAGGCGATGGCCAGTCACTGCGGCCTGGGAAGAAGCCGATGGGTAGCCTGAGGTCTGTTGGGCAATATGAAGGACTGAGGCAGAAGAAGGCAGGCAAGCGTGCAGGTATTGAGGTTGAGAGTCGAGGAGAACAGTCGAGGCGTTCGTGGCTCATCAGTCGATGGGTGTTGCGATGACGGCGACCTGCATGAAACCAAGTAACCCGGTTCTACCCAACGCAATCCGCTAATGAGCGTTACAATGCACGTGATGCAGGGCTGCATATGCGCCGACTCGACTCGACAGCAAGTATATCGCCTTCTAAACTCTTCCTTTCTTGCACTTGCCGCTGTCAAACGCACTGGCGCCGTTTCTTCACGCAATCGCAATGAGGGGTAGCGTTTGTGGCTCGCGCCGAAATGCTTGATCGACGCGATACTTTACTAGGCTCAGGAACAGCCGCGCAGCTACCACTCTTTGATCTCCCGTCCGCCACCGCACAGCTATCATTCCAGCATACCTTAACATCAGGGCAGACTGTATATCATACTTTGCATCACTTGTGGCTATCTGGTATGGACCACTTCTTGCTACGCTATGTGAGGCGGCTGCCTCGTCTCACCCCTGCACGCCAAGCGGCTCAGCCTCATAATAGCCGCCCTTGATGCCACCAATGCACCTCAACAAAAACCTGAAGACTTTAGACTTATGTTGATGATCAGACTGTTGACATTCTACTCGCCCTCCTCTCCCAACAAGATGCGCCAAACGCATGGACAGTTGCAGACTTCCGAGCGCCAGTCCACCAAAGTCCACTGGGCAATCAACGTATCGTTGGCCTTTCTATGCGCTGTGAGCTATGCCTTCCTAATAACATTATACCTCAGCGGGGGAATGAATGTAGCGTCTCTCACGTACATTGACTATGGCACGATTTCTCCCACCACTCTTGTACCGATCTTTGTCATAATACTCACTGGCGCTACTTCAGCACTTCTTACCCGATCTGTCGAGCATGATCTTTGGTACAGCCTGCTCAATCAATCTAGCTCGCGTCATGAAGATCGCAATGCTATCGAATCGCTTCGAAAAGCGCAGTGGACTGTCTCACCACTTGGACGGTTGCTGTACGCTTTCAATGGTCACTCTTGGGTGCTCCGGTTCGGCGGGCTTCTTCTCTTTGGCTCAGCTCTGCTCAATCCGATTCTACTATATGGGGTAAGACCTCATCCTGTCACTCACTCCTCCACAGAACTGGCAAGTGAGCCTTGGATGCAAGGCTTTATGCCGCTCAGAAACAGAGGGTTCCAGCAAGATGGTGAGTCCTGATACCTTCGAAGCAGGACGTACATACAGACTTGTGCACAGCAACTCATAAATGTTTCAGTGGATATTTTGTTTCTCGCTGCGCAGGCCTCGTCGGAAAACCTGTTGCACATGCGTCCACCTCCCGCTGACATCTGCTCCGACAATTGGTGCAACGCCACGGCCAATGCGACCGCACTACAAGCCAACTGCGTGGCTTCCTCCAGACTGATGATTGATGAGGATGAATTGCGAGATCATCTAGTCGCAGAATCGGGGACAGTTCTGGAAGGACTTTTGGGAAACTCGCCAAGCACGAAACCGATCTACGGTACCACCTACTGCAATGCCCTTAGCAACCATACCTGCGTCACACTCACCAGCACTAATGACTACAACTTCACATCTGGTTTCTCCAATGACTGTTTCGAAGCTTTCCAAAGTCGTGGCGAGAGCGCTGATCGGGAATGCCCACCAAATGACTTTGCACTTATCACTGGAGCCTGGATAACCTCAGGACGCGATTACAACAACAAGTTCCACCAGGTTGACTGCTCCATTCAGTTTGGTTATGTTGAAATGACCCAGTTTGGCGACGCGAGTCCCAACTTTGAAAGGAACTCGTTCACTCCGTCCACGGAACGCCTTCACCGTCCCCGTCTCGATCCTTTCAAAAGCTCGGGAAGCTATGATCCAAGCGACGGAGATCGCTCGTGGACTTACAGTTGGGTTATTTGAGAGGAAATTCTCCATGGAACTTTGCTTATAGCGAGGTCTTCAATACTTCTGACTCTGGTGCCCAGTCAATAGTCCCTTACGTGCTGGCTTCAAGCGAGGGGTTCGACAACATACTCGGCCAGAGATTTCTTGAGGACGACGAGAGGAAAGTTGCCGATACCATCCAAGCTAGCTTCCAGATGGCCACTCGCCTCGCTTTCTCTCGAGCTCCCCGTTCGGCTTTTTTGACTGTCTCATGGGACGGTGGAAACCGTTGGAGTTACGACCCGAGAGTGCTCTTTGTTCTGGCTGTTCCGCTGCTCGCCACAATCCTCGTGCTAAGCGCGTACTGCGACGTCATGGCGACGATGTCGTTGTTGGCTATGATCCGATCAAGATTGCCCGGCGCGCGGACCAACTCCTCGCGACTGTGACGGGGATCGACCATGGTTCCCATGATGTCCTGGAGGGGAAAGCATCGCCGACTGAGGTGGACACGATTGCTCTCGGTATTCGTCAACGCCACTCACTCGACGGCGAAGCTCGTAATGGTCAAGACGACGGTGCGATGCCTTTGGTGATGTTCCCCGTCGACTTCTCTGGCTATTATTCTCAGGATATGGAGCGCTCGGGGGCCTCGTTGGCAGGAAGAAGTTCCAGTAGCAAACCCGGTCTGCTGGAGCAATCGAATTCGTGATGGGTGGCGAAACTTGGGTGGCGAAACTTGGGCAGTGGAACCCGTGGTTACTTTATGATTCTGCGTCACACGGCTTCTCAGCGGGAACTGGAACCAGTCCGTTGGGACTGGGGTTGAAGATACAACGTTGTCTGTAGAGAAGAGATCTCAGAGTGTCCTATATGATCTCCGCAACACGGTGTTCGGGGCCTATACCTGTATCTACCGATACTAACATGATGCAATATCGAGGGGTTCTTCGATGAGCTGATCTTGTGTTACTCTACCTCACTTTTTTGTCCAAGGATTTGAGAGCGGAAATCAGGTCGCATTGCCTTTGCGGTCGTGGCTTCCGCTCATGTCTACGGAGATAATTGTATAGCGTCTCTGTTCCAAGGGAACGAGTTGGCGAAGAATGGAAAGTCGCGTTCTTGTCCGCCCATTCAGCAGAAACGTTTTACATTCCACGCTTCTCTTAACGTCAACGGACATCTACGTCAAAACCCAACTTCGGAAGCTGTGACCCAGCTGATGATCATTTTTCGCTCGCCCGGTACAATCTCACATCAAGTCATAACACCGCCCTGCAATTTTCCTTCCTTCCTCGGAAAGCCTGCTCCCTTCTTGGCTCAGTCTCAAGAGAGCTTCTTTCCAGTTCGCCCAGCTTTCTGTCAAACCATCCTCCGACATAGCTTTGTCTTTTAGCATCCCTCCTGCAACATCCAGTCGAGCAAATATCTCGCTCATAAAGATGTCAAGTCCTGCACGATTGGACAAGGTGAGATCTAGAACTTTGTAGGCTATGCATGCACCCGTCACCATGTTGAATCCGCGAATGAGCATCTCTGACTCCGCTCGTCCAATGGCTTCGTGAATCTGTCGCAAGCTCTTCACTGTCTCCTCATTCAAGGATGCCGAGGATTTCTCCCAGGGATCGGGCCCGTGGAGATGCAACCTCCACAGGTCATCCCACATAGCCCCAAGCCCAGGGAGCTCCGACCACTGGATGTTGGGACCTGAAGGAAGGTCTCGAATCTGAGATAGCAGGTCAAGTGTCTTCAGTCGTGCTTCTTCGTCCAGCTCTACCATGGCGTCGGACAGCAAAGCCCATAGTCTGTGAGTCTTGTCGGCTGGTTTTGGTTCGTTCAAGACAGGTGCGGTGATTCTCTTTGCGGCTTCTTTGCTGGGGATGGGATTCTGGAAATAGTCACTCAGAGCTTGAGCTTCATCTGGATGGCAGCCGTCGCCATTTTGCAGGTCTTCTGGGGTGTGTGCAATTCGCTCGTTGAACCAGGTTGAGAAGAGCGCCATTTTGAGTCGGTGGATCTTGATATTGGTGGTGATTGCAGGATTGCTTTGTGTCGGCGAGTTTTTGTGGACAGCAGAAGAAAGTGACGTTGGACAACACCTGCGCCCGCGCGAACTTGGCAGTAACTGCACGACTTGTTCGAAGGCTTTTGGTCGATTTTATGTTGCAAATCCTCCAGTAACTTCAGCCGTCGATCTTCCGTCAGTGAAACCCGAACTATGAGAATGCATGAACGCTTCTAAGTCGTTCGCGGTGTGGCATGGTATATCATAATTGGCTAGGCTTGATCAGTGACATTAGCTGGGAAGGAAATTTCTACATCATTACTCTAGGCAACCGACAGTATCACGAGGGGTAGACCAAAATTGCGAGCATTTCCTTCACTGTATTGTTGCTAAGCGCTTTCATGTTACTTTATAGACCAAGTGGGACAAGTGGGCTGCTGAGGCCGAAAGCCTCTCCTTTAGACAAGTGAACGAACTGCTTCCAGGTGAGCTCAGAGGGTAAAAGTCTGCAGTCGTGTCTGATCTGTCGACACCACTCTCCACCCACACCCTCTACTCTACTCCACCACCACCCTACAGGCTACACTCACACCACTCTCCACCACACCAAACCGACTTCCAAACTACGCTAAACCACACACACCACATTCACACCGGCTCGAACCTTTCACGCAAGCATCGCCAATCATGCATTGCATCCTCAAGACCATCATTGCCGCCCTGGCTTTCAGCAGCAGTGCCGCAGCTGCCCCAATCTCCAAGTCTTCATCTCTCAATCTGCTGACTCACAACACGAGTCAGCCGAACGATCCGGCCTTGACCCCCTCAACATCTTCGATCACAAGACCAGTCAGCCCAACGATCCAAACTTGACCCCCGTCGACATCTTTGGATCTGGCCGACGGCGCTACTATGACATGTGCCGACACCACCTTCACCCACACTGACATCTTCGACACCGTCAAGTGGGGCACCCTCCTCTTGGAGAAGGGTGTCTACCGCGGCAAGAAGTCAGGCCAGTATCCTCTCGGTCGATACCCTCACGCCTACGATGATGAGATCTTCACTTTCAATGGACACTGTCCGGCGGACAACAACCGTCAGGAGTACCCTCTGATCGCTGGCGACGTCTACAATGGCGGCATCTCTAACAATATCCAATGGGGAAAGCACCGCGTTGTCTTCTACATCAAACGTGATGACGATGCAGCTGCCGGCGGCAACCCGGTTGTGTATTTCTGCGGTGGTCTTACTCACGTGGGCGCGGCGAGTGATGGAGAATTCCTTCAGTGTATTGTGAATTGAGTTGAAGGCATGTAGACATAAGACCCGAAGTTCAGTGTTCCAGGACGATGATGCTTTGGAGTATGGGGTTGAATTTCTCATTGTCTTCAAGTTTAAGCGTTTATTTGTTGTTGGCATTTTCTTTGTACTGTTTGAGCAGGCGTTATCGGAACAGTCCAGACTGAATCACCATTAGCGGCGCTGACCATGAAGTGAGTCCCACCATAATTCTCTTCTATTTCAATGAAAGGCAACAATTGGTATGAAGCATCACCGACTGTACAGCTCTTGGATGACAGCTAGTATTGAACGAACCCTTCGAGACCCAACATTCGAACAACCATAAGTGATACAAACGCTGTCATGTTGTTATCAGTGTTTGGACCGCACTGTTTGACAAGAAGGACCCATAGTGGCCAACATGTAGGACTCGATGCCCCTTGTTACTCGCATGACAGTGGCTCACTTGTGGAGCCTGATCACTCTTCTGATTGAAGAGTTCGCAGTTCGACCTTTCCACATGTTCACTTCTTTAATCACCTCCTGTACGAACTTATATGCTGTGTGAGCATGGCACAGCTATGGTTATACCAGCGCAAGTCACTCATGGCACAACAGGGGCTTAGTCTGGTACGTACGGTATCAGACTCGTGGCACAATCAAGGCGCTGCCTGCAGATCGCTACAACAAGGCTAGCCTTGAACATTTCTGCTTTGCGATCTACAGGAGAAGATCGACATGAAGTGCCGACCTTCGTCGAAGTCTGGTACTTCATACTCGAAAACGGATGTTAGGACTCAAGCGTTGTCGCTGATCGATTCACAGCCTGTGTAGCCAACATATGGCAAAGGTTTGAGAGAATAAGTCCCGACATTCATACAGCAACAAGATTGAAAAGTCGCGAGTGAATTACCCAGTCCATGTCGATGACTAGCCCGATCGGCTGCGCCGCCGGCTTTTCCAAGCGGCATCACGGCTCAGACGGGACAGAGACTGAATATAACATTGATGTATAATAATCTCAGGCTCGTCTTCCCAGAACGAATAATTGTGGGAGGAAATCGGATTGTATGAACATAGCTGCTGAGGCGGATTTAAGCTGAATGCAACCGCTTGCAAAGCAACAGTTTAAATTGAAAGACCAAAAGTGTTCCAGGAAAGACGAGTCATAGCACGTGAGAGGCTGGCCGGAGTGGTGACTTCTGGTAATGGTACTAAGCTGAGGCACACACTGCTTGGTGCGGTCTGAACGTGCGTCCTACGCCACTCAAGCAGCATACGCATGATGATATGCGACAGTGACTAGTATGGACAGGATGTATGTCAATGATTGGAGTTTGGGCGTTGCAGAGGCACTTATGTGAAACTGAGGCTTGAGATTTTGCCGGGTCTAGTGCGCCTCAAGCTTGTTGTCATGTGCGCATCGAGATCGTCAGGCTTCACAATGCTCTTGCAGGAGACGTACTGATGCAAGAATGGCCCGATGCTTGCAGTAATGTGGCGGAGTAAGCGCAAGCAAGCTACCTCAGCTGGCCCCACGACACTAGACTCGACACTTTGCAATTGCTACGTTTTCCGAAGCAGAAACCTGGACTACCTTACCACGTCCATGTCTGGGAACTGAGCTAAATTTTCATCGTGGTGAGTGCTCCGTGGCCTTCGCTTGGCCATGGATATGAGACGTGGACCACCAGAGACTCCTCAACATGGAAGAATTGTCGCAAGAATCGCCAGAGTCGGCGAAAGAAAGCCCCTATAGGACATCCCGACATGTCCAGTTCCCACCGACAGCGCCCACGAGAGCTTCGAGTCTTCCAATCCGGTCAGCACCACCTGCCCGGCACCCCGACCAATCGGTAAGCTACACCAGTCTTTTTTCTCGGTGTATTGAAGGAAGAAAGCTGATAAGCGACGGAATGCAGGACGTACATGTCGTCGATCCAGTTCAAGCAGCTGTGCGCGAGTCTGGAGTGGCAGACAGTATTTCAGGCTCTGGGCCACATGAGCGGATAAGAAGGGAAAGCTACTCGCCTCCTACAACGTTCTTTCCCTCTTCGAAGGGTAGACGAAAGTCGAAGCACAGACACAAAGCACGCTCAAAAGCGCGAGATATGACACCTCCTCCCGGTGCAATTCCAATCCCACATCCCGTTCCTGACTACTACTACAATAACAAGTTCGGAACTGATGGTCAGAAACCCTTCGATGACGACAGCGAGAGCCTGAGCGACGAGAGTCTCGAAACGACGGAGGTATTCGACTTCAATCTACCTTCTCATTACAGCGCAAACGATCTTGAAGCTACAGGTCATGCGAGAGTGTCAGAACAAGCGACACGCCCGACAACCACTCTCGCTGACATGACTGCTCTGACGATAGTGCGATCTCGCTGGTACAAAGACTCAGCTATTGGCAGTACCAGATCATCATTTGATGCGACATTTGGTCGGCCAGCTCATTACGAATTCATGTGGTATCATGTCGAAAGAGCCGCAAAGAACTTCTTTGTTCTATATCAGATTATTTCGCAGATCGAAGGTCTGTCTTCGGAAGAGCAAAATGAAGCCCGGACGTTTCTAGACGCTACGAGAGACGAATATGAGAAGCGGCGAGCATACGGATGCGAGCTTCGACCCGCCAGTCTCGTTGCATCCTCTGATGATGCAAGAGATAAACTAGCGATTGTATTCACAGCGTCAGAAACATTCCAGCATCGGCTCTTACAGCAGCCAGAGTCTATTGGTGCACACGATCACCCTAGCCACCCTCTGCTGGAGCACTCGACGCATCAACAAGACTGGCTAAGGGAGAGAGAACAGGTACTTCACTCCAAAGGAAATATGCGTCAAGATGAGTGCTTGTATATCTCCTCATGCTGGCTTTTGCTCATCGCTGGGCACCTGATAAGTGTCAGCGATGTACCATACTCGGCTTTACTGCCACCTACGAGTAAGCTGAACGTACAACCATCTGCTGTAACGAATATGAACCATCCCCCTACACTGAACGTCACATACGGCAACCGATCCTGGGAAATGCCTCTAGAGTCTTGCGACCGTTGGCCTTGCTTAGTAGCAACATTTTTGGATGCTTATGCGCAGCGCGCTTGGGGTCTCAATTTTACTCAAGGCTCCACCACACTGGACTCTAAGGCTTGGTCAAGGCTCATGGATCGCGTATCTGAAGGGCCCTTGAGACTTCAGCTAGCACGATCGGCTTCGGAACAGTCCGACCTCATGATCAACTTACAGCGTGAGATTGCTACATTCTCTACGCTCAAGGCAGATGTTGTCTACCAAAGCAGTGAGGACGATCGAGCCCATGATGTCTATCACAGTGACCTATACGACAGACCTCTCTTGCACATATTATCGTCCATGAAGATGCCCAGTGACAGGAATACTGCTTTGAATATTGCCAATGATCTGCACGAAGTCTTGCTCCGCGGGTCTATGACAAATGTGACATCGGCTTACCGAAGATGTCGTCAAGCAAAGCCTAGTGACATCGATGAATGGTTGTCACAGGTGCTTAGTAACCACGGCCAAAACCCGAAGATCGTATGGCTCAAGGCGGAGCTTGTAGTGTATATCAAGCACACTTACAGCTTCTTTTGGCCTTGGGACCTGGAGCATGAGATGCTATCGAAGTTCTGGTACATGTTGCGAAGGTTCCTCAACTATCCCCATGACGATGTCTGTCGACAATTGAGCTCTGATGGATATCTCGAAGCCAGCTGACACTATGTAGGATAAAGACGAAGCAAACTTGACAACCATCAAGAAGCAGTTACGAAAGGCAATCAAGAGCGTGATGTGGATTAGTATCACGTTTGCTAATGATCTCGATTGTTTGCCCTCACTGCCACAACAATTTTTGAAAGCATGGTGCCATCTCGAAGTAGCTATGCTTCTATTGTCTCAGCCTGTACGACGCTTCAACACTCACATGACAAATCAAGATGCCGCCAACGCCCACTTCGAGCGGTTCGTGGAAGCCCTGGAAGAAGGCGATGAAGAGATTGTGAAGCGCACTCGCAAGGCCAAGCTTAGTGATCATGAGCAATGTCAAGCTAGCGGGCTTGCCTGGTTAATTCTTGCGAATTCGACCTCTGATCGCATCGGCACAGACGCAGAGGTCGTCAATTCATTTCAACAGCATCTCGACCGGCTTGTAAGACCATCTGATAAGATCTCGTGAGGTACCAATACTGAGTTTCTCTAGCAGCACGCTCGGGTTGGAACCAAGACTCCAGACCGCACTCGGTCCGAACGGCTCCGGTTTTTCGTGCAAGAGATCGGATTCATCGGCGCGGTCATGAATGCTCAGTTGAACTTGGTACACCAGCTTGGAGAGAACCGCAACTATGGCAGCGTTAAGCTTGGCCACAAGCCTCGCATAGGTGGACGTGACAGACGACGACGGTTGCATGACGACATATTGTACCGAGTCGCTGGTGCGAGAGATGTGTGCGAGAGTCTCCAATTGAGAGGCGAATACCTGAAAGACAAGGCTGAGCTGGAGCGCGGAGAAGTGAAAGATAAACAAGAGGCCGCTATCTATGTTTTCACTGTGAGTAATAGGATCCATCATATGTTACGAAGTTGCTGACGAATGCAAAAAAGATAGTGACGGTCATCTTCCTCCCCCTATCTTTCGTTTCGAGTCTATTTGGCATGAACACTGGGGACATACGTTCCCTGGAGAGCAGCCAATGGATCTTTTGGGCTGCGGCAGTCCCATTGACTGTGCTCGTTATCTCGCTCTCCCTATGGTATGCAGACAAGATTGGCCCCAGACGATCCGGGTCGCTGGCTTTCAGGTCGAATAATCCTTTTGAGCGACCCATACCATCTCAGATCCCGATGTACAATCATGATCAATACCTCAGTGTCTATCCGACTCAGATGCCGATGTACAATCATGATCAATACCCCAGTCTCTATCCGACCAAAGTCGATCGATTCCAAACTTGAATACCAGCTTAGCATCGTGGAACTCCAGTAATTCGCACACCCTTCAACAAATGGATTTGAGTAAACGGGAAGGGAACTGCCCTGTGCTTCTATGCACTTCCTTGTACTTGACAGTCTACTTCGTCTGTATGTCTCAAGTCATCGCGGCTGCAAGTCTCTCTTTGCCATTGATGTGCATTTTATCGAACGACTACATCACATACGCTCTTTGGTCTCTTTGCGGGTCTGGCGAAGTTAGCACTAGCTACGTCATGAATATTCAAGAGTTTCCCTACAACGCACGAGAAAACGAAACAAGGTTACTGCTGTCATCACCTAGCTATGTTTTCAGCAGCTTCTCATAGTTCCTCATATCGAGATAACATCGGCGTCATATATTGCAATCCTTAACCCGAAAGGCGTGGTGCTAAAGCTAGTGATGCAGAACCTCTTCCGGGATCTTCTCCCAGCCCTGATAAGGGAAGTAGCCACCTTCGCCAGGTTTTGATTGTCCCTTCTCTGGCCACCCATCCTGAGCGACGCATGTTAGCCTGGTCTTCTTATCGTAGGTCTCAAACATGCTAGACTCACTGGTAAGGGTACCGGCAGACTGAGGATCGCGTTTCTGTGTGGATTTTGCCAGATACGTCCCAAGCACCAGCCTTCCCCCTCGCACTCCAGATCACAGAGGCTGAACTTGTCGCAGTAGCATTCTTTCGCTGAGGGACAATAATGCACTGGCTTACCAAACAGGATATGCCACATGTATTCCAGCACCAAGCCTGCTTTCATGCTCGCCTCGCCCTCTTTGACCTCAAGTGCCCATATCCATTGTCTGATCTGCTCATACTTATCGATCGGTAGTCGTTGGACTGCTTCTCGGGTGACTGCAAATTGCGCACAGCAGGGACCGCTGACAGCGTTGGGAACGGTTTCATTTGGGAAGAAATCAGTCCAGGCTGACGCATAGAGTCCGTCGATACTCCAGAGGTCGTCGTCGTGGCCGAGAACGGGTGACACTTGTGCTTTTGGGCAGTGCATCCAGTTGCAACGGAGCGATGCGTAGCCTTCCTTCTTCACGTGGTCAAGGTTCAGCTTCTGGATCAGCGGTAGTGTGTCCAGCATCTGTGATGAGTAATGAGTACGCTGTAGTCAATTGTCGACGGCCTGTCGACTTACAGGATCGTCTGCAGACCTTGTCAGGGATGATCTTGCACTCGGCCTCAATGATCGTCTGGCGATGCTGACTTACCGTTATGAATCTGGTATCGCTTGCCGTGTATGAACACCATGTAGTCTGGCAGATTATGATAATGCTGAACAATGTAGGTCAAGTACACTGCAGCCTCCCTGCCTTTATTGACCGGTAGGTGCTGAAGAGGTATACGGGATGCTCTTGACGGCGCTGCTTCGTCAGAGCTCCGATCGGTCACGTAAACTACAGTGTCCCAGTCTGGCAAGAACTCAGCAAGCCAATCTGCTGTTGTCTCGTCTTTTGTTTGCACTGCTGTCACTATCGCCTTCGTCTTCCTTCGCGCCGTGTGCTCCACAGATGGTCGTCCGACGGAAGACGCTGCATCGAGATTTTTGTCGCTTTGAACGCTCTGCAGAGAGTATAGAATGTTGTCGTGGTACTGCGCTACAAGGAATATGAAGATGACCACCAAAGCGCCAGCTGGGACCAGGGTCCTTTTCCATGGTCGACTAGAGAAAGCGTTGTGTGCCATGATTATGAATAAATGGGGACATGGAGAAGAGAGATGGAAACATATCTACAGGCTCGCTCTACCCCTCCAGACTGCGGTTGGCTACCTTATTCTGGATCCATAGGAACTTAGTGTAGGTTTCGCTTAATCACTAGGGCGACTTAAACGAGATTGTGTATGGATGCAAGCTTGACGAGTCTGCTCCCCAGGATCTTCACTAGGCCAATCCTGGGCGAGATCCGAGTTCGTCTGCATCCTGCAAAGATATGGGCCGAGGTTATAATCAGCGGCTCGGTCTGTTGTAAGCGTCCGCATCAGCTCGCCACAGAAGAAATTCCACCAGTCAGTCCAGAAGTCCACGGATGTCGATGTGACTTCTGCAAGATACCAGACAGCGTTCTTACCTAGGAGACAGTAATGGCCTCCTACTGGCTCAGCGCGTATGATAGTGTTTGGGCGCTAAAAGTGATCGTTTGTGTGCCGCAACGGGTTTTAGCATACTTTTGGCTGAGCCGTGCAGACGTCTGAGACATAACGGCTCATCATTCCCACAATCGGCTTAGTTTTTACTCACGACTCACAGATCTACCATGGTGAGGAACAGTCTGGATTTCGCGTGAACCATATAAGGATCGCTATGCTTTGCTCGTCGAAGGTTCCGATTGCACTCTCAAGCACGTGGCTGTCACATGGTGCCTTCGCAGGGTACCGATGCCCCGATTGTACTCTGAGATGTGCTGCCGGCTTAGCTGCGACGCTCTCGAATTGAGATTGAACATTGTGTTGTCGTTAGCAGTACCACGACTACTGAGCATCTGCAAAGAGGTTCAGCTGGGAGGCGAAGGTGTGGAATCGGAGTTGGGCCCGTGGCACAAGCGTAAGCAGCCAGATCTGTGGTGTTGCTCTGCCCTTTTAAGGTTGACCGGCAACGAGGGCACGACGCCCGCGAGGTTAGTGCTGGTTGGTACCATTCCTAGCAGCTCTCACGCTCTCATTTGCTTGACTTGCATTGTTTTCGCACTCTAATGACATGTCATCAGTTACACATCGTGCCTTATAGGGTATCTACTGACAGACTCAATTTACGCAAGGCTGCTGCAGACCGTGACCGCAGCACATGGCTGTGGTAGGTCTTATTTAAAGCCACGACACACTTAAAGCAAGGCAAATACTCATGACGCGGCCTTGTTGCGCTGATCAAGGGATAGAAGTCCGAGGAAGGTACTTCCACGCAATTACAAGGCTCCGCTCTGGGCTTGGAGTCGACAGCTGTGTCCTATGAATAGCAAAATCAGGCTATCTGTATGCCTCAAGCAATTTGTCGCCATACTAGCTTGAAAAACTGCTGTATCAGGTCAAACTCATCGTATTTATAGTAGCATGAACTGCCGTGCCACATGATGCACGCTGTAGCTGAGCGAGTCATTGCGATCGGTCTAGCATTGATCTGTAGATGCGTCCACAAAGGTAGCACAATGAGGTTGTGAGGCTACACTTAGTCACGACATTGTAGCACGAGGCTTGTCTGTGGAAGGAATTCCAGCCTTGTTTGGGTACAGGCAGAAACTGGCTGTGTTGGACTCCACTAGATAGCATTGTAGACTGCAGGTGGTCGTCAGTACCAGGTGCTAGTGAGCGACGAGTGAGGAGAGTCACACATTTTCGGGCTATGCAACTATTTCTGAACTGGAAGATACGGATCCTGATGGCTCGCTACTGTGAATGTACTGCCCTGACCTAAGAATCCTCAAGCGAAGAATAAGGTCATCCTGAATGCACATCTTAGGAAGCTTGAGGTGGTTATGGCTGGAGAACAAGACGAAGGCAGCTGTGAGGCTATGTCGAAATGGTACTTGACGTTTGACATGCACTCCCAGAACAATCAGAGTGGTTGTTTATTGTTGATACAGTCATCTGTCGAAAGATTGCAACGCTGCAAGGCTACGAGCTGCATCTGCTCTAGATATGTGTCTTGCAGATGCGGTATATCGAGGCTCAGCCTTATGCTTGCTTTGACTAGCAATCGCTGGACGGCGGACAGATGAAGCGCATGATTCGGACCAAAATTCAGTCTGGGGTCACTGCTATCAAGCATGCCTACGGTAATCCTGAAATAAAATGTTACACTCTGCTACGCTGTCGGTAACTACGATTCGGAGGAGAGAAAAGTCAAAAGAATCTAGAAGACTGTGCTTATCATACCGCAAAGTACGGGGACAGCTCACGCCATAAGTCAGCCGCTCCTTCGAGGCGCGATCAGTGTCCGATCATACCACGCAGATCGTGCGAGGGTGCGCAGGCTCATAACGTCCATCATGCTCTTGGAGACTGTCAGATGTGTCCCTGGTATCACTGCATTGTACAGCCGAGCGAGTATACCTTGAGCTCCAAAAATGAACAAGGAGAAGAGGACACGAGGAGGCTGCAATAGATCTATCCCATACTTATATCCTTACTTGTTGTCATAGGATCTCACTTCCAATTATCGTACTCATTACAAAAATTATTGGTCGCTTCTTGAATCACTCACACGTCCCTCTCCTAACGAACCCAGCATGACTTCCATACCAAGCTTAACGGTGTTTGAACGACCCGAGCCCACCTACCCCTACCGCTTTGACGACGCTATCGCTGATGCCAGGGGTAACAGCTCAGACGATTCAGGAGTCGACGACGACTGGCCGTACAGTGGCACTAACACTACTATTACCCTCTGGACATCTGGCTGCCTTGACGAAAATGGATCACACAATTGTACTGCTGCTTGTCAGGACACAGTGACCGGGTCCGCACATGGTCTGGAATTCAGCAGGCAATATGACCACACTCCACAACTGCTTGGTATACCCCATTCTCTCGAGGGCTTCCAAGGATGGCTGGCTCGTAGAGCAGCCACCTGGTTTGCTTGACAAGTACAACATCCTTCCCAACAATACCTCGCCTATGAACATGTCCGATCAGGTCCCACCTCAAGAGTCTGATTGGCCTGTGATCAACAACTGCATGCACAGGATGTGCGAGCTGGTATATAATGATAACAGTCATGACTGTGATGCATGGGGGAGATACCGGACAAATTTCACCGTTGGCCAAGAAGATGCGTTATGGTCGTCCTTGGTAGGTGTATGATGATCCCATTGAGAAGAAATGCTAAGGTGAGCAACGTAGGTCACGAATGCAGAATTTTGCTCTATGGGGCAAAAGTCTCTGAACGCGGATATTGGAGGTCGTGGTGTGAGTAATTGTCTTTTGAGCCTCCTTGCCGACTCGCACAAGATAGCACGTCTGACCATCTTTCTGCTAGGTCTTGATCTCTTAC
This sequence comes from Cladosporium cladosporioides, assembly GCA_002901145.1. Lineage (NCBI taxonomy): Eukaryota > Fungi > Ascomycota > Dothideomycetes > Cladosporiales > Cladosporiaceae > Cladosporium > Cladosporium cladosporioides. Next base: position 1,006,117 of record NOXB01000017.1, read on the forward strand.
ATTCAACAATTGTGTCTTGTTCTGGTCGCGTGGCTGATTGTGCTCTACACCCAGCGAACCTGGAAGAGAGGACTCATGAATTGCCGCAATGGATATCGGATTTGCATTCAATTTCTGCGCCTGAGAAGATCCAGCTGTACATTGGCTCCCTCTAGTACCGAACAGCCTCCTGACTCACCGGAACTACACACTGCGCTAATAACGGCACTATAAGACTTCCAGAGGACCCAGATCTTCTTCTCTGTCACTCTCCAGGTGACCAACTTGATCGTCCTGGGTGATATCACATGGCTCGATGCGGTGACCGTGCCGGAACTAAAGATGGGTCTTCTGATGCTCGAGATCATTAGCTCTATGGGTATATTTCCGTTGGCTCTGAACCTGATTACGCTATCTCGGGATAAAGGCAACCCAGAGCCATTCATATTTGGCGCATCGATAATCGCAATGCTTCTCGCGGGTGGCCCATTCCTGAGAATTACCTTAGGAGACTGGAGGCCTGGAAAGCTCCGACAGCAAGGATACAATCCAGACGTGTGCGGGCATCTCAATCCTCTTCAGCACTGCATCAGCGGAGATGCTTTGATGGATTTTAGTAGTGTCCTCGAGAGATCAACTGGCGAGGATATTGTGAGATTCGCAGCTGCTTTGTTCTTAATAACATGGCTGATATACGGAGTCTTCATTATCCTTATCGACCGAACTTCGCATCTGCAGCCATCGATTTCATTCTGAATTGCATAAGCGAATCAGAGATGCGGGAGTGCCCAAAGCTCTACCGTTTGTGAAATTTATCACCGAGTTTATACTTCTATGCGCTAATTGCTCGACTCTCTCTACCTTCTACAAACTTCGGAATTAAATCCCTTTGGCGGAATGGTCTCTTGGTCAATGCCTTGCGGTGGCGATCTGGATTCCATTTTTGATTGACTTTTACTATCTTTGGTACAGTAAGTAGTGCACAGAAGCGGCCAATGATCATGTAACAGTAGCTGACAGACTCATAGAAGGAGTGAAAAAGAGCGTCAGCGCTCGCTTAGCACGAGGATACAAAGTTGTTGAAGAGGATATGACTATGAGCGCAACTAGCCTGCCAGTGACAACCGAGGGCGAGCGATCGAGGGGACATTCTATACACGGTCAAGACCATAACGCTAGCTCATCGTCTTACGAGCTACTGAATGGACCTTCCGGGGCTTCACATGCGAGTACCTGGTCACCAGGATGAGGTATTAATCACGAAAATGTGTTGCTCCCGGACATATCATATGTGCCACGTTTCAATGCTGATGGCGTTGCTTAATGTTCAGCGCTTCCTGGCAAGCAGCTACGACCCAAATCGCGACTTCGCCAAGGTTGCTAGTAGCAAATAAGAAATCTGCAGGCTCCTGTTACAGACTTCGACCCTCATATCTCCATCGACTGCCATGAAACTTCCGCCAGAGCGCGCCTTGGCCCAGAAGGGCAGTATCTACCTGCTCAAGATGGGATGTTCTCTGCTTTCAAGAACTTGAACATCCATCCCAGTGTCCGCCATCTAGCAGAAGGAACTTTCCGTGACAATATCGCAGCCGCCGTGGAGGGACGAGGCTTCACTCACAGCCCGTACGTGGTGTCTCCCGATCCAGAGAATCTGGTGTTCAACGAGTTCATTATGGACAACGACGGCTTCGACCAAGTGGGTCTCTCACAGGGCATCGCATACCTCAGTGAGCCTCGTGGAATCAGTATCGGTGATCAGCGCTTTCGCCGCCGTACTGCCTCCACCCTGACTGTTATCGAAGCTATCGTGCGTACAGCGGCTGACAACGCCGAAGACGTTCTGGGGACGTTTGGAGACGCGCGTAAAAACTACACCAACAGTGACCAGGAGATCATCATCTCTTCTTATCCACGCCAGACCGACATTTCATGGGATTTCATTCACATCAACGGATCCGCTGTTTCTGTCCCTATCACCTTCGGCAACAAACGCCCGCCAACGCCAATCTTACTCGAGCTCGCCCTGAGGCTAATATCTTCTCTTGTGCTTGGGCTGATGTCGCTGAGCGTCTGACACTGCTGGGTGTTGAGGTCGAGACTCTCGAGGAGGACTTTGTTGGCGAGGTGCAGGCTTACAACATCACGTCCACGACGGCGGCGACAAGCAAGTTCCAGGGTGTTGCGCAAACAGATGTCGTAGCTGAGCTGGTGATGAGAAACATCTCTATTCCAGCTGGTGGATTTAAGGTGGCGAGCAGGCAGAGACACGCGGCGCATGCGTTTGTGCGCCTTGAACCTGAAGCTCAGAGCTCGTTTGCTAGGTGGAACATTGTCAATGTCGGTAAGGGTGATATTCATCCTGTATACAGGATCCCTAAGACGGATTAATTACAGACTGCGATGAGTTACCATGTGCTCGACTAAGATGGCTCACGAGATTGTAGGGGCGACGGAGTCGTCGCTTGATAGCGAGCAAAGATGCTATTCATACAGGCTGGATGGTGAACAGGTGTGGACTAAGTAATTCAAGGACTACTGGATCTCACGGCATCTTTCGACGGTCACCATGGTTTTTCTTTTTTGCAGATATCGCTGTGTCTAAGCATTATCTAACGACCGGTGAGGATCGTCCACAGCTTACGAAATACCGACTTGTCTTCTTTCTTGCGAGGCCTTCGCTTTCTCCGAAAACCTGCCGTCGGCTGTTCTGTCAAGACTTTTGGACGGTACCCTTGCTTGGTGTCCAGTCCTGGGTCATCGGATGTTCTAGCTTTACCAGTGCGAATCCTTATCTCTCCTTCTGCAGAAACGCCGCTTGTATCTTTACGCCGCCTTCTGCGCTTTGCCTTGGCTGCCAGCGGAGCCACAATGTCGATGTCAGCCTCTCTGGTGTTTAACGTTGCGTGCTCGCCCACCGAGGCCCCTCTCCCAGTCGTTGCCTCTTTCTTGCAGCGCCTCGTGGGCAAGTCGAGGTTGCTGTTAGTAGTTGCAAGTTCTTCAGAAATGATTGTGTTGATTCTGTCATCAGAAGACCCACCGGGCGCTTTCAAAATATTTGCCTGCTCGCCTCCTGGCTGTTGTCGGTCAGGGTTCGCCGTATTTATGACCTGGATGGAATCCAATTCTTCGTCTGGCGATTGATCATGTCTGCCTTGATATCCTTTGAAGACGCCACCGTTTTCCACACTGGTTAGGTTCGGAGGTCCTTGAGGGAGATGCTCCAGTGAGGTTGTTGTATCACGCGGAACTGGCTGCTGCTGGGTACTGCAATGTACACTGCTCAAGTCAACAGTGGCTGGCGTCGTGGGATGTGATTCTTCTTCTTCTACATGGTTGTCTGGGAGAGGTTCGAGGCGAGGGCTTGGATGTACCGTCAAGGAATGCTGCGAGGCATGACCATTCTCTTCATTATCTGCCACATGTGAAGTCGACGCTGAGCGTGCTGAATCCGATGAAGAGGCAGTATAGAGTGGCGAGCCTGCAAAGTCTCCCTCCGCACGACCACTACGGTATGAGTCGTGTTGGACATCTCTTGGATTCTTTTCCATGTGTCCATGGTTATCAGACCGCTGATCAAAACTGTCCGAGCTTGAATTGGTACGGTAACTGTGACAGTTACCATCTAAGCTGCTAGTATCGCTCTCGACGTAAGCTTGATGACCACTTGGGTCGTGTCGATCATCATGTGATATCTCATCGGTTTTGCCTACTGAGTCTTGCACAACGATGTCTCGTAAGGACGCGTCACGATGCGACCTGCTGCCTATAGGAAGAAGATCCAAGCGTTGTTTGATGTACTGAATAGGAGTTCTTTCCGTGTGGTCTTTCGCACTCACGTTAGCCTCAGCTGCAGTCAAGACGCGGAATACGTCTGGCCGACCCATGATGCCTGCGAGGTGAAGAGGTGTGGCGCCGTATCTGTCTTGAGCCTCTATGTCTGATCCGCTTTCGATACACTGTTGCACATCGCTTGGTCGTCCATGAGCGACGAGGTAGTGCAGAACTGTTCTGGAGTAGAAGGGGTCTCGAAAATGAACAGTATCCTCGTCGATATACCTCATGAAGTAAGGTATGAGGTCCGCTGATCCCATTGACAACGCTTCAAAGAGAGTTATTAGATCAGGCTGTGTCAAAGCCGCTTTCCTCAACTCCGCCTTCCTGCGTTCAATCTGCTCCTGAACTTCTTCTCGAAGCTCTCGATCATGCATATCCGGACTGATCGGCATGGCTGGAGGCGACAACGCATTTCTCTCCAACCCTCGGCCTGTATCAAAGCGACTGCCTGAGAAGACGACGTCCGCCTCGTGCGCAATACGCTTATCGCGATTCGAATGCTGCGTCAGTCTGTCACGGGCTTGAGATTGTGCGTTTTCGAAACTTGGCTTTTTCGAAAAAATGCTCTCTAATAACATTAGAAAGTCCGAAGGGAGAGCTCGCAAAACCTCCTCCCGGTTTCTTGCTTCTCTAATAAAAACGAAGATCTCCTCTTCCGCTTTGGCTGGTTGGCCTCCGGCTCTCAAGATCTCCACCAGTCTGGACAGAGAGCGTACGGTGCCCGGGTGTTGGGACCCAAAGAGCTCGCGATGCTTTGTCATATGCCATCGGGCTCTTCCCTCGGCACGCTCGAGCGCTCCGATTTTGCGGTAAATGTCTGTCAGTCCATCCAGGGCATTGACACTGTCGTTCGAAGTCTCAGAAACGAAATCATTCCCCAATTCGACGAGAAGCGTATACTCCTTCAGGAGTTGATGGGCTCCCCATCCGTCTTCTTGATTGAGCTTCCAAGCAACGATCTTGGAGAGAGGCAAGATTTTAGGGAATTGCTCAGGCATGGGTCGAATGAGACCCCACCGTTCAAGAATAAGAAGCGCTGACTCGTAGTAGCTAGAATCCCAGCTGCCATCTGATCCTGAGAGGTCCCAGGACGCGAGCTTCCTCTCCCCCGTGAGCAATTTCGCAAGCCATGTTGCGAGACGAAGCGACGCATACTCGTAATAATCTCGTCGCTTTCGCAGTCCGGCATATGCTTCCTGGAACCTCTGATGTACTCTGATGACTTCGTTATCCTCCAGGAACGCAAGCAAAGTGATAAGTTTTATTGGAGATGGCCTGCTAGGGTGACGGTCTTCTTCTGAGTCATTTCTCAATCCTTGAAGTGTGGCATCGAAGGTGTTCAACACAGATTGGCTATATGGTGAGTCCGCAAGCCGGGTGGGAGACATGAATAATTCGTCCTTGCTCTCCTCAAGCCGAGCGTGGTAGGCCGCAACCGCATTGCAGGCTACGGCTAGAGAGATATCGTCAATCGTTCCGAGGTTAGGTGGTGATCCAATTGCTGCAGCGGCTAGATGTATAGCGAGAGGATGGCAGTCCAGCGACTGGCTCAGGGCTGAACAAAGCTTGTCAAGCTCTTCAGATGTGTCCTGGAGGCTGGGAAACGCCGCCACACGCAAGAACTCTTTCGCCTCATCGAGCTCCATAGAATCAACGTGTATGCTGTTGCATCCCAAGGTACGCGCGAAGCGCGAGCTGCGAGAGGTCACTATAACACTGCCCGCCTTGCCGTCTGGCAGAATATCGCGGATTCCCCATGAGTCGTCCAAATTATCGAGAATCACCAGCCAGCGATCTCTGGGTGGCCTGAGGGCTAGCCAATGCAGTAAGTCACTCACATTGTATGATCGCTGAGGAAAAACACCGTGTGTGTCGCGCATGTCGTACTGATTGTGGAGGCGCAAAGCCATGCACATCCTTCCACAGTCGTACACGTAGTCATCGGGTGTCTCAGAGCTGAGCCAGATGATCACACTATATTCGTGGCGGTGCTCCTCAACATATTGCAAAACCAATTGTGTCTTCCCTGTGCCACCAATACCGTAGAGGACAACCGCTCGACCCTGAAAGCGGCTGCGCGACCTTTCACTTAATCTCTGTTCAATTTTGGCCACAGCACGAGATCTTGAAACGTAGACGCCGGGATTGACACGCTGCCGGAACAGGTATGGGTCATGGTACGGATCTTCATATGTAGGAGTCAGAGGTACATTCCATAAAGCTGGCAGATTGATAGTCAGCTCACGTATGCTAGTACATCAACGACTAACAGCCAAGCTCCTCTAAGGCCCCTGTGAAACGGTTGTCTTCTCCAAGCACGAAATTTGCGCCAGGAATCTTTGAATCAACGATGGGCAGCCGCTGTGTAATCATCATGAGCAAAGAGGATGTGGTGATGAGCGCAATCAGACTGACTTACCGGGAGCTGTGTGGAAATTGATGGTCTCAGCTTGATAGCCGCCATTCATGTCTCCGATCTGCTGACGGACTCTGAACTCCCCAAGGCCATTGTTGAACATCGCTCCGGGACCTGAAGAGTGAATTGTGGTGTTTATACCCTCTGCGATCGAAGGTTCGACGCCATCTAGTTCTTGTATCGCGATTTTCAAGTCTTCCACCGGGATCAGAGTCTTGAAAACGTGAAACGCCTGGAGGGCAAGCAGCGTATCAAGGATATTCCTGAACAGAATCTCAACTCTGTCACCTCGTCCTGCCTTGAGTGACCGCAGTGCCTTGCGGTATCTCTGCAGCATGCTATCGCCTTCAACTGTGCACACTTCCGCGAAGATGTAACGCAAGTCCTCAGCGTTGCTTTTGCACGTGGTGAGCGTCTGTCGGATCGCCGCTTCGTCCTCGCTACCACTATATCTTTCATCGATGCGAGTGAATGTCTTTCGTAGGATGGGTATGCGCTCATCGACAACCGTGAAAGCCTGAGGAAGTCGCTCAGCATCTTTTGCAAGCTTGTAGGTCTCTGTGATCGCATCGATAATCGATATGATTGATCCAACAAGCCCTATAACCGAAAGAGCCTCTGCCATTTTGCTGAAATCGGGCAACACCTGCAGCAATCGAAAGATCAGAGGAAGGCCGAGAGTGTTGAAGGGAGACGGGTGATGCCTTCGCTGAACGCTGCTTTCCTGAGCACAGATGATCTTCTTAAACCCCACCAAACTGTATCGCCGAAATTAGGAGAACAGCCACGAAATGCGTGTCATCTTGATCATGCATCCACCATGCCATATTGAAGGTCTCGGCCACACCACTCCGGGCGCATGTGCGCGGCACATGATCTGCAGCTAGACATCCATCCTGTCTATCAACTTCAGCTGATTCTTCACTCGTTTGAGCAGACGACAAGAACATCCCGAAAAGTGAGTCTTGGGCCTCATAATTGGCCATTCGACGCCACAACACGGCAAGAATCTGGGCGTATGCAAGCCATCGACGAAGCCTCACCAGCTCCCCACGTTGTGATAGCGAACTCCGTTACAGGAAACTCCCGCGCATTAAGCTGATGTGTTTGAATGTAATCACACATCTTGATCCATCTTTCATAAGTCAGCAGAAGTATCGCTCAGCGTATAGACGCAAGGAAATTAGTGGAACTGATATCATGCCTCGGGTGCGTGCACAGGAGTCTTCCTGCAAGCCTTGTTCTCCATAACGCCACAGCGCTTACTTGCAGATTATGCTATCGACTGCTTGCAGCACGCCCAATCTCAAGGCGCCACGTCTTTAGATCCGTTCGTTCACAACACAACCGGCGGAACATGTGCCAGAAGCACACGATCATGCCCCTCTTTTCCTCGTCCACGTTGGAGGCAAGCTTCTATGCTAGCATGGAGCTAGCAGAGCCGCTTACTCTTGCCGACCGGTGGGGCCGTGTTTGCAGAAGTGATGCTTGTGGCCTGAGCTAAGTAGTAGATATGGAGCCGAAAGATGTAGGTGACTGACTAGAAAGTATCACGGAGCATCGAAAGCCCCATATGAGGCCTCAGCTCACCTGCTGCACGCTTCTGCAACCCTTGAAGTAGTTACTATGTTGTATACTCGATTGATTCACGATACAAGTCTAGCTCTGGATTTTACGAACAGTCCCCTATGTCTTAGTGTTTGCACCAGCGCAAGTAGCTCCACAAATTGATTCGTTTGCTATTGAGATGATGGTGATGATATATGTGCTTGCTTACAGATGGACTGCTTCTATTGCCAGATGTATTCTTATGTTTACCGTTGCGCCCACACAGACGCTGTGCGCAGTCTTATGAGTAGAAACCATACACGTATGACTAATTTGCTTAGGATTTGTACTGGCCAGTCGGTGTATCACCCATTTTTCGATGCGGCCTGAGAGTCATGCGAAGTGCTGACTTGGATATCAGACTATTCCCACCTTCTTGCTACAGGTCCCGATTGTAATGCATGTGCATATTTAACCCCGCTGCGTTGTGCTACGCATCTCAGCTTACTACATCAAGCAGTGGCACCTAGATAATTCCACGCCATCAGCAGTACCTCTTTGTCAATTGTGAAATGGCTCTTCGCGTCATTTCTAAGACGTTGTTCCTGATATTGGCAATCCGCTACTCACCGAGGCTTAATGAACAATGCCTGGAGCGTCAGAGCTAGCAGGCACAATTGGGACTTGGATGGCAGTTTTGCTTGCAATTGTTGCTCTTGCAGGCGTGCTTCCAGCTTATGTCTTGTTTCGAAGGTCCAGAACGGCTAGAGGCCAAGCCCTTGCCTCTGTTGACGACCACGATCAAGACTTCGTGTCTCATAGCTTCAGTTTGCTGGGCACACGGATCAATCAGAGGGTAAGAGTACCGGACCTTCGAGATCCTCCCTCAAAGCAAGTCTTCGAAGGATGCCAGAACATCAACATAAGCAAGCTACGCTCCTGCGACTCGACCACCTGCTGGGTCAACTTTGCGCACTTGATGCAAACGATGTTTCCGACTATCGGTTCATCTGCAGGTGACGATGGTCTTCTTTTCGAGGACAATCAGAGTTATCTTCCCGTCCATTACCTCTGGCTCGTAGTCTTGGGGGTGGCTCACCGTTACGCTCACCGGAAGGACTATGGCCTGCCCCTTGGTACTTTCCCACAAGAACACACACGACGTCGCGATCTGGACTATCACATTGCTGGACGTTCTGGATTGATTTTACGTCGCAATACAGAAAGAAAGCGTAGTCCAGTGAAGCTGTACTTTGAGGCACATCACTTGGATGTTATCAGAACGGCCTTGACGCCAGATAATATCCCACTGAGAACGCTGGTACTTCGCTTCCTCGGCTACATTAACCTAGCACCAGATACATACATCAAACCAAGCGAACTCCGCTACGGTGACCTTTATCCCTCCGAACCGAGGAATGACTTCAGCAAAGACACGAGGAATTGCCAAATTGATCTCCGGACATGTACTATCAGGTGATAGAGCCATCTTGAGAGACATTGGTCTAGAGGTGAACAAGACAGCTTTTGTGTATCTCCAAGTGACCACTGTCACGCTTACTACCGAGTTCGGTTTTCGAGCGAATTCTGGGAGGCTTCTTCCGCAAGACCTTTTGGAAAGCGGAATATTTCGAGGTCGGTGATTGGAGACTGAATAGACATGAGCGAAAAGCCAATATCTGGATGGAGAGGCGAGAGGTGCAGAGGACCGTCATGCTGTATCTGACAGCGGAGATGAGCGCGAACAGTTTCCTTTACCATACCTCTCGCGATATGATCGCGAGCCGACTGCTCAAGAATTCCGACCTTGCTAGTACGTTGGACATGGTGAAGGGTACAATCGACAGCTTGCAGCTGACAGATCGAACGAAACTCGGCCTACGGCGCAACATCGCCGCTGTGAGTGAGACAAACGCAAGGATCTCAACGTGGAGCAGGCATGCCATGCAGGCACTTTACACACTTGATCAAGACCTTGAAGCTATTGGGAGATCCGGAAGTTTCATGTGGAGGGCCATCAGCATACTTTACGCTTACGATACAGACTTTCGAAGGATGTTGACACACGTTTCACAAGGGCGCAACTTTGTGATGAGATTCCAGATTGAACATAACAATGTCTCGTTCCAGGCGTCCGAGAATCTGCCAGGTGTAGCGTTCGATTTCCACCATGTGTTCGACAAGACGGATCTGGCTTTCAAACTCGTCGATGGTGATATGCCGGTGAATGAGGCGGTTCTGGCCGCTCTCAAGGGTCACGTCCGAGCAGCAATGTGGAAGTTATGTCTATCTCCTGCAGGACTTCTCGACATATACTCCAACAAAACGGATGCTATGTGTCTTCTGGGAGCAAATCCAGCCGGGAATCTGCTGCGGCCTCGTCGTTCGCGACATTTGGATCCCTGGTCGCAGGAATCTGCGATCTCTGATGAACCACGCGACGCTATTTCTGATTTTCCGGTGTCACGCGGTGGCGACTATGGCATACTCCCGCCCGGACTAACAATAGCCCCTCAGAGCCCGAGCAACAGTAGTGAGTCTCTGGATTGCGACAAAACTGACGATCATGACGGTCTACTGCACATCGCTGCATTTGAGGGTGACCTAAGACTTTTACGGCTACTGCTCCGCATGGGAGCAACCATTAACTCAGAAGGGCAAAGGTTCGGCAGTGCTCTACAAGCTGCCTCGTATGCAGGCCGACTCAATGTGGTGAAGGAGCTCATGGATAATGGCGCAGATGTTAACGCACGAGGCGGACGCCACCGTAACGCTGTCGGAGCTGCCTTGCGCAGGGGTCATGTGGAGGTCGTGCAGCTACTTCTCGACAACGGTGCAGCATTTGGTGACCAGTTTCCAACCCAGGGTCATTCATCTGGACTTGCTGTGCCTATTAATGTGGTCGAGGGCGTCGAGGCAGGCGCGAGTCTTGACCGCCACAGCGAGGTCCAGCGCACCGATCCACCCATAATTGCCAATACAGAGTCTTTGAGTGCAGAGCCGGGCTCAATTGATACCGACTTGGGTGACAAGGGACCGCACAATATCCCAAGTCCCTCCGTCGATGAGTCGAGCTCACTGCACCATCAGGGTGTGACTTCCACGTCTGGACTTACAGAAGATTATGAGCTGTTTTCGGGTGAGTTCCTCGATGCCCGTGGTGAAGTATGTGCTCTACGACTTCTACGTTGCAGTTCAGAGGCTATCAGACTGGAAGGCAGATCATCTAATAGCACCAAAGAAAGCTTGCCAGACTGGACGACATTCCTGACATATTCTGTCGCGGCTCGTGATATCGACTTCTTTTATATTGAGACTGGATCAATCGTGTCTATGGCACGTCCGAAGTCAGGCATCTTCTACTTCGGATCAGATCATAGACTTTCACTAAACCGCGAAAATCTTTTCGTCTTACCGCTTAGACGAAGAGAGGGTAAGTCACTACAAGATGCGTAGTACGATTACTATACTCGGGCTGACTACGTCTTACTGCAGACGCTTCCGATTTCATATCGCAGTGGCGAACACTGTGCTGTCAGGAACAACTCAATCGAGCTGGTCATGCAACATCAATCGAACCTTTCACTCGAAGTTCACAAGATATTGATTGAAGATCTCCACTTCAGTCATCTCTTCATCGACAAGTCCTCTGGCTGCACTGTTTCATGAGGTGCTGTCGATTCTTCAGCTGCAACAAAACGAATTCTCGAAGGCTGGAGCAAGGGCTATATAAGAGTGTGAGAGCACATAGTTATTCCTCAAATGCTTTTTGATAATGCATTCAACCAACGTGTACTAACGGGACTGGTGCTATCCGTATGATTTTCGGATGCTTAGTGTTCATTGCATCCGTCACTCTACATTGTGTACATCCAAAATATTCTTGAATCCTTTGAACCACGCAAGAATGAAGTTGCGATTTTCTTGGGAGTCCTACTTTACATTCGACGGGATGCAGTCGGCTATCTTATCCATAGTGTTGGTTGACGTTCTTGCTCAACGTCCAGTTCTAGGTTGCCAGTCTGAGATTGCTATCATGATGATCTGTCACCTTCCCGTTGGTAAGATGGCCACCCCCAGCGGGACGTTCTCGTGTGGCTCTGCACGAGCATGGCACATCCTGATCATCATCTTTGTTATGTAGACATGAAGACAATGAGGATGACCTGATAATGCAACAACGCAACACGACCAAAGCGCTTGCATAAGTTACGTTAGCGATTGGAGCGACCAGTTGAGGTGGGCAAGCATAATTCAACATAGCTCAAGCTCGTATACAAGAGCCTCCTCCTACACTGTTCACTGATCGTTATCTTTGTTGGTTCCAACCTCCTGGATCAGAAGTCGGAATTCTCTTGGAGCTTCTGCACTACCATAATCGAATGCTGTTCTTTTCTTGTTCTAGTCCTTGCGACCTGGATCAGCTCCGGCTCTGAGTAAGGACCTTACAATCTGTCGCATCAAGCACCAGTCCAGTGTAGACCCAGAATACTGATCCCAATTGTCCATCGCAAAACCAAGAAAAGTCCGGTTTATCTCCGTTTTTATCGTGTTCAGCCTTGCACCACGCTCTATAGCCAAGTTGACCAAATGTGGTTTGGGTTCTATCAATGGACCTGTACAGCGTCGCATTGACGTTGCCACCATGCGAGAGTAGACACTCCACCATGAGTTGTTCGTTTCGATCCACAGCTGCCAACAAACTCGAGTTGGCAAACGTCCCGTAATTTCCTGGGCCACACTTACCAGCTATGTACTCCACCATATCCAAGTGTAGCAATATCCAAACTTGGCACCCTTTGAAAAGGATCGTCGACGAATTTTTCCCGCCATTCCTTTCCAGATCTCCAAGCAATCTTCTTAAGGGCTTCTGGCCACGCTCTCAGTCCAAAGAAGTATGCCATCTCAAGCCTTGACATGTCTTGGAGTTTCGCCAGGTAGTGGGATGGTGATTGTTCGAGGACTCGTCTCACTTCCCCACGCCACCACTCTTTCCGCAGCTTGGATCCTTTGCGAAAAAAATCATTGTTTTTTGCAATCAGCAACATATAATCACATTGCTTCGCGTGCCCAGGCCAATGCCTGCATGCATAGATGGTAAGCGCAGTGCTAGTACTGACCCGATCGAGACAAGTTTGAGCCAATTGGAGGTGAGCCTCAGCAGCTTTGATTCGAAAGATCTCCAGTAACGGGTTGTCACCTTTGTCCGTGCGAAGAAGGTAGTCTTTCGCAGATTGGTGGACGAGAATTACCCGTTCCTGCTGCACTGTGATGAGCGACTGACAGAGACCCACGCAATCTTGAGCTGCTCGTTCAAGACCCATGCCGTTAGGTACTTGCCAACTCAGCGCATCAGCCAGCTCCATCAAACTCAGGGGCCTGAAAGCTAGAGCTACCCAGCGCAAGATGGATGACACAGGACCGATGTTGTGTGTCTCATTGCGAGAGAGCATCTGGCTGTACACAAGTGTGAGCGCGGTCGGCAACTCTCGCACCGCTTGCTGAATCTGGAAGCCTGTTTTCTTGGTGAGAAGCTCGCTGACAGCATATCCAATCCAGAGAAATGTGGCCTCTGCTTTCCCAAGAAGCTCGGCTCTAATAAGTGATGTGAAATTTTCAGTGAGCTCCAATCGTTGCGCCAGCTCCTTCATCTTCGCCGCTGCAAAAACCTCAACGTCGGAGCCCACCTTGTCGTGATGAGTGGAATCCATCGATGTTTGACGTTGAACATGCCGGAGATCCGGCAGATCACGACTGACAACGACGATGTGCACATCTTTGGACCTTGAGTCTTGTTGCAATCCAAGCAGATGCGCAATAAGCCAGCGTGTTGATGAATCGTCACACACGTCCAAACCGTCCAGAAGATAGTACATTGACTCCCAGCAGCTTCGCTTCAGCAACTCAAGAAAGATGTCCCAGAGCGTGGCGGCAGAAGACAACACGGCCTCCACGCGCTGAGGTATGTCGAACCAGGGCAGGATGAGCGTCGCAAGTTCGGGCTGTTTTGATACGATCTGCCATGACAAGCTTCTGAGGATGGAGGTAGAAGTCCTGTGCGATTCATCCTCGCTGTTGCAGAAGAAGTACATGACATTATCTGCGTACTCCAGCTCCAATGTCTCAGTGAGAAAAATGGCCAAGGTTGTCTTGCCCTGGCCGGGACCGCCACGAATCCACAGGAACCCTGAGTTTTCTCTTTTCCAGGCATTGTACGTTTCGTCGGCGATCACCCACTCGCATGTCCCCTCTGCTCTTTTTCCGAAAGTGTCGACATGATTGCGATGATCAATGGCAGGATCGGCCAAGAAGAGAGCTTGCAGACATCGTGTCCTATCGTTCTTGCTCTCGGAGGCATCGTTGTCTGAGGGTCGGGTGTAAGCGACAGCTCACTCTCAGCTGAATTGTTGCATCTACTCACAAAGATTATAGACATCACCGAAATGCGCCTCCGCTTTCTCGCTTACTCCAAATCTACCTTCGTATCTGTGTCCTTGCCGTGAAGAGTTCATGGGCCTGGTTCGTTCGTTATTCACCGCAGAGCGTGTAAGAAGGGTCGTGAAGTGCGGCTCGCAAGGTCAGTATAGAGCGTAGAATGGGCATGGGACAGGTCGAAGGTGGCTCAGCTTGGTGGGATGTTCTACCTCAGGCTGCATAAGCTGCCCATATCTGGCATTTGTACCACGCCGACATTTAGGGTTAGTGAGACAACCCTTTTCGCGATACTCTGCGATTTCATTACTAAGTACATGTACTGCTGCACTATCTAACCCATATACTAGTCTGTGAATTAGGATTTATAGTCCCGAAGTCAAACCCACACAGAAACATCACTGTACATGCAGCTGAGGTAGCGAGGCGTCCTATAGACCTTACAGCACATTGACCAAATGCGAGGATATCACAGGTCCAATATGACGTTGTCAATTTAGGCTCGGCTGTAAGCTCTAAATTCTACCTATCTGATAGGAAATGGATTACACGCACTAGCACTACCTGTACACGATAGATAGCTCTCGGACTTTCCGGGCCTCTCGCAGCATATCGTCGAGGCGGAAGCTGAACTGGTAGCGTTGGGACGGCACAATTCTGTGCCTATGGCAGCAAAACCCAGCAGAGTCACACGAAAATGGAGGCGGGTGGGATAAGCCACTCCTATCACTAGATATAACTCCCAAGCTACCAGTATGATCTTGAACTAAGCATACAGAAGAAAGGATTCGCCGCGGCGATCTTCGGCTCAGCACCAGAGCATGTGTAACAGTAGTATCAAAAGTTGCATATGCAATCTCCTACATTCAAGCGCCTAGGCAGAAATTATATTCAAGCCGCACAGTACGCTCAGACTCCAGGCTCCAGGCATTTTCCATCGACCCGACTGTCTAAGATTCACCATCATTGGGGTTAAGGGACTTGTGCAGCTCATCGCGGGCCCCAGTCTCCCGTCACATCGCTGCAGGTAAGGGGCGTTTCGCTACTGCGTTCAAATTGCATGCCCGTGTTGCCGTCAAAGGACCTGGCCTAGCTGACTGAGACTCTTTTCGAATTACAATTAGTATCATTGTGTTTTTTTCCTCCATAGATACTATTAGTTTTGGCTGCCAAAGTATCTATAGCCAGCCTCGGATTTAGCAACCGTTCCACTGCCTTAGTCTAGTATGATATCAAAAAAGTAAGAAAGCTATCGAAGAAATCGCAATCGCATTCACTGATATGATCAACTGCCTGCCCCCAGCACTCTCTTGTCTAGGGTCAGCAGAAGCAGCACCCTCATCCCGCCCACCTGTCCCGTTACTCAATCCGTTGTTCTTGTATTGCTCAATAACGTACGCGACCACTTCCTTGCCGTAGTCGTCAACATATGTCAAATGTGCTTCGGCATCGGTATTGATGGGATTCCCGACGTCACAAATAGGGTCTCCTGCGGTGCAATATGAGCGAATACGACTGCCCATCGCTTCACACGCTGAGAGGTTTCCGCGCCAGAAGATCCCGTTGCCCGTTGCATTGCCGGTGCTGTAGGTTGCGTTTGATTGATGGGATGGGTCGCCTAGGAGGACGGTTGATATGACTGGATGGGCATGGGATTAGAACCATGACAGCGATGGTAGTAGCGAGGCTGTTCATTTTTCGCGATCTTGTTTTGGCATGGACAACGTACTGTTTCTTGTGAAATTCTGTGGCAAAGGCTGAGAATTGATAAAAGTCTGGGCTAGTTGCCGGACGTCCAGGTCGCTTTCTAGACCGTTGGAGGCGTCGAATGCCCATACGACTGGTTGACCACATAGTGCATTGCTGGTGATTTGAGCGCCCTGGCGGCAAGAACGATGAGATATGTCTTCACGGGTTCTGTGGGAGGATACGACATACCTGCGAGTAGCCGAACAGTGCGATTTTTGAGTCCGGACAAGCCTGTGAATAATCTATGATGACCTGTTTGAGGAGTCGAGTGCCATTTGAGACTGAGAGGAAGTAGTCTGGATTTTCGAAGGTGGCGGGATATGCGGTCCCTTGACGTCGGAGCCGTCAATTTGCGAGGCGATGAGATCCGCAAGCTTGCCAGTCACGCCGGTGCCTGGCGCCTCTCCTGTGCCACGCGACACAAACATCTTCAAGCCGTCCACACAGGTGATGGTCGAGTCCGAAGGAGTGCCATTTGTGGCATTCTGAGCTGCCGTGGTGCTAAGCAGGACGGCTCCTATCGCGAGATTTGTGAATGTGTGCATGTTCATGGATTACGGTCACATCATCTGAACGAACAAGGATTGCGTCGACTTTATAAGCATATTTGACAAGTATACCACGGACCTGGTGCTCGTCCAATCAGAAGACCGTAGCTGTCGAGCTTTTGAGTTTCGCGGAGCTTGGGTCCGAGGGCTAGGCGTGCTGGGCTCCAAGGATTGCGGAACCAGGGAAACGCCCGGACGAATCGTTCTTAGCAGGCGTAGACGGAGACGCCAAGGTGCCAGACGCAAGATCCAAACTGCGGTACAGCGTGGAAAGTGTCTAACGTCAGCTCCGAAACATGTGCCCGATCCCGATCTTATCCCGAGAAACAAAAGTGCTCTATCAAACCACATCGCAGTCTCCCTTCCACTCTTTGCGTTGTAACGGGCGTCTTCGAGACTTTCGTCTCTTGCGGAGCTTGACGGAGCTCAGTTTCGATGTCAGGTGTAGCTCCTATGAGAGTCGGACATTTTGAGCTTAGCTGTTGAATTGTGAGGATACATTCGCCAGAGGTTTGCTACTGGAGATCTAATGGCAATTGCAGCGAGTTTAAGAAGAAGAAACATAGTCGTGCTACTGCAGGGAACACCAATGTACAGTATGGTCGCGAGCAACAAACAAAGTCCGATCTATGCTTGAGTTGATCTAATTTTGAAGGCAGTCATCGTGCAGCCGTCATGTGGATATCCCAGATTGTCCATCATCAGTAAACATTCGTTGCCGTCCAGACCGCCGCTACTGATGCCACCAAGATGAATCCTGGACTGAATGACCATCTCGCTTACCAAGTACTTTGCTGATCATCACAGGACAACGCCATTCGTAACGTGAAGTGTGCCCGGCTTGTAGTTCCCTAACTGGCAATACGAAAGTTCCAATTCCAATGGCGTCTCTGAGCGAGCAACGCCCTCGGAAGCGTGCTCGTCAATGCGGTCCAGAGTGGCCGCTCGGAGCACCAAGCTTGAGCCTTTTGGTGACGCCCAAGAACGGCGTGACCCTTTGCGTCGTGTCATTGCCAGCAGACGATCAGCTTCGTCTTCGAAGGCTCTGCAAAAATCATCATGAGTCTGGTTGCGACTAGTCATTCGCAAACGCAACTCTGCGAGTCTTTGGGCTAGGAAAAGCAGCGAAGGATCCTGTTGTGCTAGTAGGGAAGCGGTGCTGGCGACGAGACCTGGCTCAGGTTTGGGTCCCAGTATCTGCAAAGCTGCGGACTGCCCTGATGACCTTGTTGCGTGATTCCCCTCACGCAGTAGAGCACCCAGTGGGCAGTATCGTGTTCGAAATGCTCGTCGATCGCAAGTCTTTGCTTTTGCAGTCTGGTGGTAGTCTTACTAACGTTTGAGGTGGCGTCTGAGGTGGGAATCCCACCAACGTAAGCACTAGAAGTGGTTCTGCAAGGCGTTTGTTGCGTTCGTCCCATTTTAGATAGTATTGATGTAGAGGAGGGCGAGAATGCAAGAGAGGGAAATAGGAGGTTGTGGTGGCGGTCTTTTGTAGGTCTCGATGGGCAGTTGCAAGGCATACCTTGGCTTGTCTGGGCCCAGTTGTAGCACTCAGGAGCCATCATCCCAACAAATGGCGGCGAGTGAGCATTCAAGTAATAGTCACCATCAATCTCTGGACAGGGCATATCTCAAGCTTCGACAGGCGAGTTCTCGTCGGCGATACCGGAAAGCAGCTGTCTGCCTTGTCTAACAGTAACAATTCGTTGAATGCGTAAATGCTAGAGTAGAAAGCTACTACGGTGGCTCGTCTAGACCCAGTGAGCTCCATAGTCTAGCTCTATCCCGGTCGCCTGTACCAGCTGTGAAATCATTCGCTGGCCTCTATGAGACTTTTTGAGACAATACCGGCGGTTGCGGTGCACTCAGACGCAGAGCTGAACGATTGCGTGCTGTTGCCAGCCATCGGAGTTGATGCGAGCGCATCGAAGTCTACTTTAGAAAGACTAGGGATCCGGACCTACAGCTGAAGGTAGTGTCTTGTATGCTCGGAAGGATCGTCTGCCAAGTATATGTACGCTGTTAGCTTCCCGAGGCTTGCCGAGCTGTGAGCGAGTTGCAGCTGCTTTGCATCCGCTTGCCCAGCGACGGGCGAGCTACGCGAAGCAGCTGGAACTTGCTCACATTTTGCACCTCCATGGGCAAGTCTAGGGAAGCCATAAGCTACGCTTTCGAAAACTCTGGAGCGTATGCAACGAAGACTAGCAGAAGAAATCTTCCAACCCTACCCAGAACGAGCTCGCTAAACACGATACGTGGAAGCAGAAGATCAAGATTGCCAAAGGAGAGCTAGGGATTGTGTGATACTCGTGAACAGGTTCGGACGGCGCCAGGAAAGTGTGGCATGATAGCAGCCATGAGCAAGAATCAAGCCGCATTGAAGCTCGATTCCGAAGCACTGCTCACTAGCCTATTTCTGTTGTGTTGTATAGGAAGACTAGACGGAGCTCAAGCTTTGGTTCCGTCTGACGCGTGTCAAACCCCGGGTTTCCCACGGGGTCAACGGGGACGGTCTGTGCGAAAGCTTGGTAGGATATAAACCGCTAAAGTCGGCTTTACTCGGAATCACGAGACTTTATAAGCAAAGAGAAGGCAGAAAATATCATATCTGCTCTGGAGAATGATTGGTTACCAAGAGACACGATGGTCCGCAGCAAACTCCAGTGACTCTGTAGAATGGCGAGACAACCAGATGCGGACTCATACAGCACTGTAGACTTTTCTGGTCCCGTTTGAAACCCATGGCTCTTCAGCCTTGGGGTTCAGATCACAGCTGAAGAGAAGAAGGTATCTCTATAGCCGAATCTCCGCCGTATGGCAACCGCTACATCAGCTGCAAATCGTAACAGGTATGCCAAGTAGCGTGACAGTCGCTATTCCGAAAGTTGCCGCTCATCAGCCATTCAGGACTGTGTGAAAGAGAAACCATCTCTGCTCTATATAAGAACTCCTCATTTCTCACTTCCTCACCATCACAGTATCATCTTTCCCTTATCACAAGAATTGAAGCACATCGCCCGTCAAACAGTACTAAGATCAACACAATCGCCGAAATCATGAGTGAACACAGAGGCCCGAGGATCGCGAACGTTATCCTTCGTTTCTTCCAATTCGCTTCCGCTGCCATCGTCGTCGGTATCGTGGGCTGGGCACTCCACAGTATCCGGGCCGGCAATGGATCTTCCAATGGACGACTTATTTACGTCGAGATCGTGGGAGGCTTGACCATCGTGCTATCCTTGCTCCTAGGACCACCGCTGGCATACGTGTTCAAAGCATGGCCGATGGATCTGTTCTTGTAAGTCCAGCGCCAACCCAGGGTTTGTAGACACGACGAGCGAGATTGCTGACGGAAAGCTCAGTTTCATCCTCTGGATAGTGGCCTTCGCCTCATTCACTGATATTGCTGGCACCCATGCGTGTACTTCAAGATGGTACCGTAGCTATTGGGGCTGGTACTGGAGTC
Source organism: Cladosporium cladosporioides (assembly GCA_002901145.1). Classification (NCBI taxonomy): domain Eukaryota; kingdom Fungi; phylum Ascomycota; class Dothideomycetes; order Cladosporiales; family Cladosporiaceae; genus Cladosporium; species Cladosporium cladosporioides. The sequence continues at coordinate 1,026,095 of NOXB01000017.1, forward strand.
GGCTGTACGTTAGGCCGGCTACCGTGAGCTCATCAGCCTGCAGCAGTTTGAAAGCTGTCTTGGCATTCTCTGCTATCAATTGGATCTTGTTTATGTTTACCACGATCATCGTACGTCTAAAGTTACTCTCGACTGCCACTCAGAATGTTAACAGTTCAATAGGGAATATGTGTGTTTACAAGTAGACGTCGATCCAACTCTACTTCAGAGCCTTATAGTCACCAGTAAATTTTCGCCCTGGATAGAGTAGCGGTCCGTGTTAACAAAAGTCGAGCAGATCGGAAGAGTCGGCGGACCTTAGACAAAATAGTGTGGCTGGTAACACGAACGATCTGGCCGCTACTACACAGATGACTATGCCGCAAGAGTCACGAAACGACGGTCTGCAAGAGAAGAACTAGTTCCTGGTCATTAGATTTGAAAGGTGAGATCATGAACGTAAGTTCATGAGCTGTAAGGTATAGTCTTACAATCTGAGGTGGAAGACAAAAATCAGGCGAAGAAGAAAATAGAGAGGGGTGAGAATGTGGCTCCAGAGATTGGATAGCTAGATGCTCCCGGCTATATCAGACCTGCCCACTTTTCCAGCGAGCAGTATGGCTGACCTCATAGTACGACTTGCAGCGAAATACTACTGGTATAGACTGAGGAGTTTCCATCTGAGAACAAAATTATGGATACATCTTTCGACCGCTATCATTTTAGACATACCATACGCCATTGACTCTCCATTTCAGGTACCATTTCTAGTAATTTGTCATCCATCAGCTCATGGACAGTAACACATGCCACATACTCTGTGCTAGCTGGTGTTAGGAGCTGGAGTACGTCACAGCCAGGAGCCATCACAATGAGCCCTCCAGTCATTGCCTCTCTTGCGCAATACCCTGCCCTACCTGAGGCTGTCTCAAAGTAATATCGATTGTGGTATTGTGCTAGCCCGAGACAGTCTTCTAGGAGCGGTCGAGCATCCTCGTTCATCTGGGCCCTTGACATTTGCATCTGCAATCGCGCAATCGTAGTGTGTGAGACTGCTGCAAGAAGGTCCATTGGCTCACAATCCATAAGATCACGCAGTAAACTTACGATGGCACTATCATGATCAATACCATGGCTGCCATCATCAAGCTTGTTGGCAAATACTTGTTGCATCTCTGAAGCCCAAGTAGCGAGTCTCCCAAAAAAGCTTCATCATACTCGGCGTCTTGGCGGAGACGAAATCGTTCACGTTGAACGGGAATGGCTGACGCATGCACCGCGTCACGCGATCGATCTCCAGAACTCTGACTCTGATATTCTGTAAGTCAGGCATATTTTCGCACTTGGCGCGTGAGTGAAATCTCCTCACAACAGCTTCCGAAAGCTTCTTGTGAGCTACAGCTCCCAAGGTTTCTATGTTAACCTTCGACTGGAAATGCGGACACCAGGATGGAAGACCCTCGATCGTAGGCATTACTAGTGCTGGATCGAATGGCAGTCGCCAAAGTCCCTGGATTTGATTCGGGTCCACAGCGAGTATCGACTTCAATGCCCTTGCGAAAGCCTCAGCATCTCCCAGCTCATAGTCAACTTTGATGGCAGCTCGAAAATCGTCGTGGAAAAATCCTAAGAGACCATAAACATGGTCCTTAGTCACCGTCGCCTTGCGATACCCAGCAAGGTCGAACACCGTCATTGGCGACTGCCTGATACTGCTAGCGAAGACCCCGTAGAATTGATACCATAGATTCGCACTGTTAAATCGTCTTGACCTGAAGACCTCGGTGCCCCATTCTGTAGGGCCAAGGAATCTGCTCAGAGGCTTTTCTGGTGCCGAAGCCTCAAATAGCAATGCCACACTGCGATTCAACAAATCCCAAGGAATCCAGACGTTCCCAGCTAGAAAGGTTGCTTTGTCTGCGAGCATAATCTCTTGATATGTCCAGATTCGATTGAACCATGACAGTTCTGGCAACATCAATAGACCAGACCAGAAGACATGTCCGTAAGGTGGTAACGAATCCAACATGCCGGGATGAGCGTCTAACAGGCGACACACATGTTTGCAGCAGTCAGAAGACCCCTGGTGTGGACTATACTCAGGGATATCCTGAGTTGGCTTTGCGAGTAAGCCGGATTGCGTTATGAGAACAATTGTAGCGAGAAGTTGCGTCCGCGACATCGCAAAGGACTTCTGTATTTCTTGCAGAAATCGATGCAGATCGTGTATGCCGGACTTTTCCTCTTCGTCCAACCGTTTTGGAGCAATCTCAAATAGGAGACTCTTTAGACTGCACTTCGGACGTGAATACTTATTGAACCAATCCCATGGTAGTTTCATATCCAGCGCCTGGCAGTATTGTGCGCACTGGAGTACTCCAATGAACGCTTCGACTTCATTAGGTACATGTCCGAGCCACACGATCACCTCCTTCGCACGAGAGAAGATAATATGCATGTCGGAGATCTGTGTTGCCTTTTCCTTCAAGTCATCTTGATTGATGCAGATTGCGTCGATCCAAATGAAGGGTGAGCGCTTCTCTACAATTCCAAATATAGATACCAGACTCTCAAGACCATCTCGAAGATTCGGTTTGATCAAGAATGGAAGGTCGTTAACCATGATCTCCTCACTGTTCGCGCTTTGTCCGCACACATATGATAGAGCGAGGTAGTCCGGTCTCGAGTCCATATAAGCCGGGATCATATCGTATCTGATGTTGCCCCCACCGTGACTTTCTGGCTTTATAAGTCTGATTTGTCCCTCCTCAAGCGGTTGGTGGATTTTCGGTAGCGTCATAATTGGCAGATGAAGATTTACTAGAGACAAATGACCACTGCTCAGATCTGAATTTATTCCAGCTGAAATGGTGATTGTTACTGCTAAAAAAAGTCAAGATGCACCTCATCGATTAAAAGTCTTAGCGAACGCTCTTTAACGCACACGCTTGAGATCCCCGAAATAGCCGCCATTAGAGGTAGGAACGCACTGACGCTTTCCGTACCCACTGTGGTTGGTTGATGCTTGGTTGCGATTGGGCGGAGAAACTATGGCCGAAACGTCCCAAATTCTGCACACACAGGATGATATGCTACATGAAGGCGATCCTGCAGTCCTACTATACTGACCATCGGTAGTGTATGGCCGTATAGAAGGGCAGCTATTGAGATAAAGGCAGCCATAGCAGCTGAGAAGCTTTCGGTAGCATATACTCAATTTAACTCGGAGAACTAATGCACAACATGCAGTTCCCCAAGCGCCGCTTTCTACATCACCAGCCTAATGCATGGTGATGATCTACCTGTCTGCCAGCGCACATGTAACGCTATCAGAGATCCACCCCGATGATATTGCTGATCCACATTATCTAGCGCTGATGATCACTGGCTTAGTCCGGCCGTAGGTCTGCAGAGACGTCCCATCTTGGAAACGCTGTTGAACCGTTGTTCCAAAGTCTCGTATGTCGTTCACTCCGATTCTTGTCACAGAACGTACCGGCTAGAGGTGATGTTAGCACTTTCCTCAGAGCTCAATACTTAGAATTAAGGATACTCACAAGGCCAAATTCTCCCGATCAGAAAGATCCAAAAGCCTGGCATCAACGACCTCCTCGGTCTTGGTGCCGCTTACATCGTCCACATTCTCCAAGACTCCCGTCTCCGTAATCAGACTCTGAGCCGCCAAACCATCTCGCCTCTTGTTCTCCTTGTCGAGGTAATACCTGATGTACAACACGAGGAACATCGGGAAAATGCACGCAACGCCGAGGATGACGCCCCACGTCACGTAATAGCGAGGTTTATACTGAGGTTGGAACAGTTGTGGCGACAGGATATTTCCCAGGCCGTAGCCCACATGGTACAATGCGATCACGGTTTTTCTTGGTGTGCCCGGCGGAACAGTTCGCGGCCCAGATCATGACTACGCTGTAGGAGATTCCGCCTGGTGATCTTAGCCAGATACCAGTGACCAGTCCCCAGTGAGCGTCATCCGGAAGTGCCAGCAGAAGGATGGTAGCAACGATTGGAAAGAGGTAAGACGCAGCGGAAAGCCAGCCTCGACAATTTGTGGTCTTCGCCAAGATCCAGGCCGCAGCTCCAAGTGAGAAAAAGGCCGTCACTCCGTTCACGCAGCCCAGCAGGGTAGTTTCGAGGGTGGAGAAGCCGAAAGACTTATGATGAGAGAATACTGGTTGGTCGTACCGTTGGCCATCTCTTGACTCCAAGCGTGCAGGAAGAACATCCACGTCTTCGCATCCTTTAAGGCCTCGATGAACTGCGTCTTCTTGAAGTGCTTTTGCTCAATACCAGAGTGGTTGCTCTTGATTCGGAGGATAGCTTGCGCACGCTCTTCCATCGTCAGGAAGTGTGCTGTCAGCGGACTGTCGGGTAGCCATAACCAAACGGCGGCGCCGAACAGCACAGTCAAGCAACCTGTGATGACTAGCGGTAAGATTGCGTCAGCTCGATATCATGCTGCGCTCTCTTCTAGTAATTCGCACTCACCCATAAACCATCTCCATGGTGCAAAGCTACCTGTGTCGATCCAGAGCACACCGTAAGACAAAAGACCTGATGTGATTGGGCTCGAGTTCCCAATTGCCCACATGATCGGCATCAATACAGCTTGCTCGTCATAGGTGAAATACATCGAGAGTATAAGCAGAAAGGCCGGCACGATGCAGGCTTCAGTGACTCCCAGGAGGAAGCGCACGACGAAGAGACTGGCAAAGTTTCGGCAGGGCACGTGCAACAGCAATATACCACCCCTGAGAACTTGTGAGCCACGGCAATGGAGCTGTCGAAAGCGATCCTGAGTATCTTACCACACAAAAAGGTTGATGGCAAGCCAACGGGCGACTGGGAAGCGTTGTAACGCCCAATTCTGCGGCCATTCCGCAAGCAAGTAGCCAAGGTAGAATATAGATCTGAGATTGTGAGTCTTGTAGGAGTTATGAAAATGCATGCATGGAGACTTACGCAAGCCAGTTATACTCGTTCGCTGTGAGATTGGTATCGTCCAAGATCCCGAGAATTGATGAGTTACCCAGCTGATGGATGTTAACGGCAGAATCTCCACTGAAGTGTCTGTGGTACACTTACAGTCTGCTTGTCAACGTACATCAGATGGTATCCAAAGCACAGGAACGGAAGGATCCACTTGATGCATTTATTCCGGAGGCGTCTCGCTTCTTCCCGGGATGCTTCTTGGACATTGACTTTGCTGAAGAGCTTATAACTCTCATCTGCATAGCGCCCTGAGAGCTTAGGTGCTTGTACGTCAATGGCTGTTGTCTCTTGGTCCACAGACTTGGTCATCCTGGCATGTAGGTGGACTTTTCGCAGCTATCTGCGTGGCTTCTCGCCATATATGTTGCGATTGGCCAAGAGTGAGAGTCCTGCAGCTGGATGATCGTGCGCCGATTGCACCATAGCTCCTGCAATTGCATTTCCGGAAGATAACGCATTACTGGGGTACCTGTTCGTCTATACGCCTGTTCGATTGGTGCCTTGGAGTTGTGGATGTTCAACACGGGCTCGGATTTATAGCCCCAACAGAACTGCCAGTCATAGCACCCACATGGCGCTCGCGTGCTGCAGAAGATATGCTTTACCATGTACTGAATGCTTGAGCTATGCTTGTCACCTACGGTTCTAGCTAACAAGTCTGCGAACATGCGAGAGAATCTCAGTGCTCATACAAGCTGCTGTGACCACGGTGGGTGATTGGAATCCCGTTGAAATGATGCTGAGGATGTATCGATCCGCCTATCAATGATAGGCCTCTACCGTCGGATGTATATCTACATATACTATAATGCCCGCAGAGAGCCTGTTCGCAGACTTATGAGCAGCAGCTGTACTGCACGCTCTCGGAAAACCGGCTTTCGCAACGCTTGTGATATGGCGTGCTCACCATCAAGCACCCCACACAATTGATAGCGTGATCGGTCGGTGTTTGGGGACGCCATCCTTATCTCAAAGTATGACGGCAGCAGAAGAGCTTTAACCATCATTTCAACATTTACATATTACCAAGAGCAACGATGAGCGACACTGCTAAGCTTCGTATCGCCGTCGTTGGGGCTGGTATCGCCGGCCTCGCTACAGCCATCGCTCTGAAGAATCACCCAGGTATCGATGTCCAAATCTACGAGAGAGCCAATCAACTGCAAGAGATCGGTGCGAGTATTGCTCTGGGTCCTAATGGGATGCGAACGCTCGAGCGACTTGGAGTCCATGAAGCCTTGAGCGACGACATTGCTTTTCGCAACCACTCCGGCCATCCTATGATATATCGGTGAATACCATTGCATCACCCATTTTCTTATCACACTCGCTAAATCTGTAACAGTCACTGGCAAACGAACGAGATTGTGTCTGCAGATAGCTTCCATGGCCAGGTTGATCGAAAGCACCATACATCACGATTTTACAGGGCGCACCTCTAAGATTCTCTTCTGACCCATGTCGACCCTGCCAATATACACCTTGGTAGACCATTTCCGCATGTGGTGCAGAGGGAAGGCACGGAACGACTTGAAATATCTTTCAAGGATGGTACGACAGCGACCGCAGATGTTCTTCTTGGAGCGGATGGTATCTCTTCTGCCGTGCGACGACACTACGTGCCAGACTCTGTCAACAAGTGGACCGGCTGGGTGGCATTCCGCTCGGTGTTCAGCGCAAAGCTTTTGCCTCAGAATTCCGACGATGCGCTTGAGGAAGCCAACCACTGGTGGTCATCGCAACGAACTTTCTTTGCTTCCAAGCTAGGCAAAAATCTGTTCACTATCGTCGGAGGCTGGCACAGTGATCCAGAAGACCCCAACGCACCATACAAAGATGCAGTATGGAACTCCGATGGCGACGTTGAAGTTGTGAAAGCATTGTACAAGGACTGGCATCCAACCATCCGACAGCTGATAGACGCTGCACCTTACGTTCGACAGTATCCCAATACCTACGCATCTGGACTCGACACTTGGATCCATGAAGACGGTGCCGTCACCTTCGCTGGCGATGCAGCGCATGCGCATGGTGGTGCTTTTGCTGCGGGCGGTTCACTTGCGTTGGACGATGCTTGCGCCTTTGCTTTGGCGATTCTGCATGTCTACCCTCTAGGTGCTCCAAAGCCTTCGCGTGCTAGAATCGCCGAAGGACTTTGCTTGTACGAGCAGACTAGGAAGCCACACACTGATCGAGTGTTGGCGGTCGTTCACGAGAACAATAAGAAAACACTTCAGAGGATTGGGGCTTCTGAGACAGACGAGCAGCTCAGGAAGCGCATGTCTAGTCGTCAAAGCATAGCTTGGCTCCAAGAGCATGATGTGCTAGGTGCTTTTGAAACCACAATCGGCGGCCATCCGCAGCAGCTTCGTCCACAGGCAAGGCTTTGAACGGCAAAAGCTCCCTGATGTAGGATGCCTCTGACCTGGCATTTCTTTCCAGATGTATGGTGCTAGAAGCTTACAGCTACTTAGGTAGCTTAGCGAGCCTTCAGTCCTTCTCGAATCTCTCACGTCCATGTGTGCGGCTTACAGTAGCGTTCTGCTTTCTTGAAAATCATTTCCTTACCATCTATTGGCTGTGCTTCGGGAAGGATGTGGGCAAAGGGATGTTAATGTTTCAAGAAAGAGGCCGCATTCTTCCACAACACCATGGACCTTCACAGAATCTTAACCTGATAAGCGTGCTTCAAGAGTTAGAGTCGGTTACATATATATACAGTACTAGCTCATAAGTCTGCACATGTCTCGATATCGTGTTATGCTATTCTCGACAAACACAGGCATATACCTCAGATTGTGCCCTACAGAGATGATTGAGGATACTCGAAACATACCTCCCTACTACTAAAGCTCTACCTTGGCCATCGTCCATAGCAGGAATAATTGTTTCCGCTGAGATGTATGTGCAGACTTTTGAGTAACGACTGTACCTATATGCCTCGCCAGGGCTATTCAATAAGACTTTACAGCATTGAACCTCTCCAGCCTCGGGACTCCGACTGCGATAAAGGTCTTGAGATGCGGTCTTGCACGGGCTGAGAGGAGGAAGCGGATAGCGTACTCGAACTGATCGCCGTACTTCCAAAACGCCAACTCGCTCCAGACGTTGCGCTCGATGGCATTTGAATGCAACTGCTCCCAGTGTCGATGCCAGCAATCAAGAGCCCTCGATACATCGTTCTCCAATCCAGAATAAGGAAGGCCATCTTCGACTGAGCCTGTCCGCCAGAGCTGGAGTGACAAAGCGTTAATAAGGAAGCGATATAAAACTTGGTTTGGATGTTAGCGGAGACGGTCAGCAAGATGGTAAGCCAACTTACGATGTATCAGGACGAAGGTGTCTAGCATAGTCAGCTCGAGTTTATCGGTGTCCTCAAATAGAGCTCGGAAGGATGTGAGTGCAGTGAGGTTCCGACTGAAAGTAAAGCTAGGGTGGGTGAAAGGATCCTTCTCGTTGAAAATGATGTCGTGGCAAGGCAAGTCGCACATGATTTCCTGGCTCACAATGCGAGTTGGGATACCCCAGAAGAACGAGAAAGCGCAGTCTAAGAGTATGATCCATGTAGAAAGTGCTAGAAACAAGTGTGAGAGAATTGCCATTTCGTTATTGCAGAGGCTCTTACCGGATGTGACATTCTCTGGCAAGCCATGAATTTTGACTTACTCGATCATCTGTAGTGTGCGTAGTTCGGAAAGAGCCTAGCCGACGAGCACTCTGCCACGCTCATTAGTCCAGACATACGTAGAGTCATTGCTCCGGAATTTGCTGCCTTACCTCAAGTACACGCTCGAAGCGTGATGTCGACACCCTCCTCCGTGAGCTCTCAGAGCCCGACCAGTATTGAGCGACAACGAGCAAGAAGGAGGCTTGCAGAAAGTGAAATTCAGCATCATTTTCGAGAGATGTCCCGGGCCGCGCCACGCCATTTCGATCTGAAAAGTCCTGGGAGAAAATGTAATCCTCCACGTAGTCAATAACACTGAGAGCTATTTTCCGGTCCTCATTATCCAGTGAGTACACGGCGCCTAGCATGAGGATAGCGAGTAGAGTCGAGTCCGGTGCCGAATCTACTGCGAAGGTGGGACGATGTATGATGCTGCAGATGGGATGCCATGTCTCGAAATAACGGGAGATGAATCGATGTGCTTGCGCTGGACTGAGCAGGTGCTGCAGTGTCACCAAGCTGCTTCGTCGCTCTTCCTCGCTTTTGTGTAAGTTTCCCGGTGAGCTTAAGATTTTAGCGACTAGGCTCGACATTCTTTGGTCGTTCCGGAAAATGCCAAATGTGTCTACCTCAGGTAGAGTTGTGGCACAATCCACCGTCCAGTCGCTCTCGTCGTTCATGAACGGGTCGTCGTTGAAGATGTCTTCGAGGTTCCCAGGATTGAAGGTGAGTATTGCTTGTTCGCACAGTCCATCGAAACTCTCCGCGAGCATGAGATCCAAAGGCAGTGCAGAGGAAGCTTGCCCGCTTACTTTCGTTTTCGCATTTACCGGTCCCCCCGAAGAGAGAGAAGACCTCGGCGTCTCCATCATACAGAAGGAAAGGCAGATCAGGAGCCCGGGAAAGAGCAGCTATTTGGTTGAATTGAGGGCGAGTCATTCCTCTTGACAATGTGGCCAAATGTCCCCTCTCACAATGGATGCTCCTTCTACTACAAGCAGTGCAGGGCTGTCGGCCATCGCATGAGAGCTTTTTTCGGGAGCACTGAGACCCATGTCAATCCACGCACGAAGCGACATCACTGGTGGTGGTATGTACCCTTTCACACGCATGACGTCTTCTGCCTTTGGCGACTTGCTGCATTGGTAAAGGCTGTGAGCATCTTCGGACACATTTGATGCTGTGCCTCTTCGCTGCATCCCTACGTTCGAGTCGTCAGTGACAAGATCAAGCGAACATGTGTCGATGGTGTCTCAGCGCTGACTGTCTTGAGAATAGTCGATGGCAGAATGGACAAGCACGCGAACGTCCCTCTCCAGGGAACGACGATGTCGTGTCCATGGTGGCACAGTATTCTCTGCAAGGAGATAGTTGGCAAGATCTGTAGCAGGATGCATTCCACATGAGTGATCCATGGTGCATCACCGCTCTTGATCCCGGAGAAATAGGGTTTTATTTAAGGTTACCGAGGTGCCGTTTACAGGCGGGAAGTTGGTGCAGTGGGCGTAAGCTTATCCTCTCGGAATCAACTACGGTAAACGACTATAATGTAACGACAGTCGACTGGTATGGAGTTCCACTGGCGTCCCAGACGAGCAGACTACACCAATCAACCTGACACCGGCTCCAGCGCTCCTCGCCCCGAAATCTCAAAATCGGGGACCTGGCGGACAATTGATTTATAACCTCCCAAAGCCCTGGAATCTACCCAGTTGCCATGAATCTGCGCTTTGACGTGGAAAGGCAGCTGCACAAAAGCGATTGGCTTCTCAAACTCACGGGTGTCAATGACAACCAAGTCGCAGCGAGAAGCCTTCCCAGTTCGCTCCACCAAAGCAATGACCCAGCCATCTCCTTCAGGCGCATCGTCTGTGCGCGGGATGAAGATAGGCTCTTGAACGAGCGAGTCGTCCCCGACGTAGAACCATTTCGTCTCACCAGTCTTATTACTATGCATGGCGAGGCCATTGAGGCCTTGGAAGATGTTCTTCTGACCATCGGATTTGGAAGGCATGAAGACATTGAGCCAAACATAATCATATTCGTGGGACATGAAGCGTTCGTCGATACGAGGGAACTCTGATGGACAGTCCAGAATTACCTGCGGGTCAGGTAGCTGGCTGCGATCGGCCTTGAATGGATCGATGTCCCAACGAACATAGTCCGCCTTAGTCTCTTCAGGCGGCCCTGGGCTCTGGCCATTGGGCGGGAAGAAAGGGAACGCGTTGCCGTGCACACGGCTGCTCTCCACGAGAATGTGGCCATCGGCACCCTCCCAAGCAGCGGTAGTATGGATTGGCATACAGATGTTCCAGTCGTAGGATCGGACCTCGTTCGGCTTCCATCCAGGAGCGACCGGCTTCTCTGCATCACGTGGGACAACGATGAGTGTGAGTCCGCGGTCAGGCGCCCAGGCCCAGTGGTGGCCGCCTTTCTTCATACGCTCAATATCTGCGTCGAAGGGCCAGATGAAGAGTATCAGCCAGTTAGGAGTCTGCTGTTGTCAGCTACAGATCATTGGGACACAGGATCCACATGTTTCTTACAATGGCGCAATCATGGATGAAGCCAGGCTTGTCGTACGGCTGATGCAGCCAAAATTCGTTCTTGATCTTTCCAGATCGATCAATGGTGTAGGTAACAACATCAGAAGTTGCTAGGCCCTTCGCCTCGTAGCCAAACACGACGAGTTCATCAGTGTAAGGGTCGTACTTTGGATGAGCTGTGAAAGTCTTGGACTTCACCTGGCCAAAAGGGTCGTATCCTCTGGTCTCGAGTGTAAGTGGATCAACAGCATACGGCTGTGGAGTATGTCAGAAAGCTATTTGGAACAGTTCTGCCGATCAACATACCAATGCGACCTCCTTCAGGGCCAGTAGGTGACCGCCCAGTGGACCAGATTCGTATTCGCGGTACTATCCACGGCAGCTCTTGGGGCGCATATCAGTCAGCTAGAGTGCCACAAAAGATCCGGACAATTGATGTGCATACCGGACGCAAGGGTGGTGCGTGAAAGGATTTCTATACAGCCCGAACATAGCTTTGTTTGCTTTCCGCTCGAGCTTTAGCCTCTCGGTGTCGATGTATCTTGTCTTGAGGCTGACTTTTCCGTTGTGGAATTGGAAGGCAGAGATATTCCCATCTCCGTCGATGGGCACATTGTCGGGGTGAGGTGGCACAAATGGATCGACCATGACGCGGTAGAAGCAGCCATCGATCTCCTTTGGGATCTCACCAAGCACCACCTAGGGAGACTGTAAGCCTGTAATGGTAGGTCGGGAAGGTACCTGGCAATGGACTTACCAAGTCCTCGACTTCTCCTTCAAGGCGGCAAGGCAGGCTGGAGCCCGCAAGGTCCAGAGCGACCGGCCACTTTGACTTCAGGCCATGCGCCCAGTCGTCTGCACCCGAAGTATTGTCTTCAGGCGAGATCTTGGGAGGAGCTGGGGCGTTTGGAGGTAGGATTTCAGTGGTGGTAGCCATAACGAATAGTGGACGAAAGACGATAAAGATTCACAGGCATGCGCTGGATTCTCGTCCTCTTATACCATGATATATTCATGTCTTCCATCAGTGTGTTATGATCTGCATGCACATCTTAGCTTCGCGGGGAGAGCTTCACCCAATCCTATGCGAGGGATTTGTGGTACGTCTAGGCGAGGGCCACGTGACGTTCGGGAAATGGACACATGGCTGCCGGACAATTCCACAAGACCGGAAAGCTAACACCACATATTGTTGCTTTCGGGAGGAAGTGGACATTTATCGCGGGGAAGACGAAGAAGACTAAGAGAAGGTGGCGGAGCACAAAGTTCAACTAGAAGTACAATTCTTACCCATCATGCGCACTGGTGCGTGCTGGACAACGCCCAGAAGGCTTTGGGCTGGTATAAAAACGTCCATAGAATGCAAATACTGAAGAGCGCGCAACGCTTTTCAACCCGAAAACCGTTCCACATATACAGTCTGTGCAAAATGCAATCATGACGATTCTTGCTCGGCTTCAACATTCACAGCTGGACGCATACAAGTAACAGGGACCTCCACGGCAAGACCTACGGCAGTTGTATCTGTGGGAAACCATACTTTGAGTGTTGCCGGGACCTGCAGCTCGACAGATGGCAGTCCATCCACTCCGCTCCGGCCTGGCCCTTCCGAGTATTGGTGACTAAGCTGTGGATGGTCGAACATGTTGGAGAAGCATCATGGGTCTTATACAGTGCACCTGCAACAGCCTTTCGTGCTAAAGTGCGAGAAGTAGCCAATCAAAGCATTGGATCCCAACCAAGTTTCGCTTGGATTGTGCCCATACCTGGACATGCAGCAGGACTGCTAGGCACAAGGCATCAGAGACAAAACCTGAAAGAAGCGTTTTCGACGTGCGCTCTCAACGTAAACAGTCCTTAAAGACTACATTGCAGCTGGAATCAAATTATGGGACGATCATCTATATGGTGGGTCGAATTCCTGCTGATCCTGTGTAGGACTCGCGGGGTACGTGTTCGGATTTCGTTTTCCGATTCCAATATGCTCGGCTATGGAAGCTATGTCAAGGAAAGTGTTTCCCGTCTAGACGGAACCATGAACAGAATTTGAGAGCACTAAGAGCTCGTTGCTGCATTCTTCTCGTCTATTGAAGTTCTGTCCAACCAAAACATACGAGGAGATGACAATACTCCCCAAGTCCGTTTCGCAACTCGCGATGGGAGTCTGTGGACTCGGTCGCATGGGCAAGCAGCATGCGTTGAACGCTCTGCATTCTGCTCCGCGCATAACACTAGCAGCCGCATGTTCGCCTCTGGATGCAGATATAGATTGGGCTCGCAAGAATCTAGCTCCCCATGGAGTCCGCTTGTACCGCAGCTTGGAAGAGATGCTCGGTCACACGAAAATTGAAGCACTTCTCATTGCCAGTGCGACCAAAGTCCACTACGAGCAGGTCACCACCGGGATCACGAAAGGACTTCACGTTCTTGTTGAGAAGCCGCTCGCTATGGATCTAGATCAGAGCAGAGCGATAACGGAGTTCGCTCAGCAGCCGCAGAACATGCATCTCAAGATCATGACTGCCTTCTCCCGTCGCTTCGATGCGTCCTACATGGAAGCAAAGCAGGCGATTGAGAGCGGTCGGATCGGACATCCAGTCGTAATACGCTGCGAGAACAGAGATATGTACGACTCTTCCAACGGCATGAAGACATATCTCAGCGGTAATCCCGGTATTCTTCATCGACTCAGCTGTCCACGACATCGACCTCTGTCTGAGCTTTCTCGGCGAAGACATCCGTCCCAAGTCATGCTATGCGACAGGCAGCATCAGCTTGCACAAACAGCTAGAAGCAATCCAGGACGTCGACAACGCGGTTGGCATCGTAGAGTGGTATCCGCGAGAGGCGGGCGAAACTCCGCCGATATCTTACCACTATTGCTCGCGGACTATGCCGCATGGCTTCGACAATCCCACCGAGATTGTCGGTACAAAAGGTGTATTGAAGATCAATCAGCACCCGAGAAGCAACCTCATTGACATTGCGGACCGGAATGGCATCTCCAACACCGTCATGCCAGATTACTACGGGCGATACGAGCGTGCATTTGTCACTGAGATCAATACTTTCGCAGAGTGCGTTCTGGACAGCAAGCCCTGCCCTACGGCCTCGAGAGCGCTGTCAAAGGTATTGAGATTACTCAAGCTTTGCAAAAGAGCCTTGTTACTGGTCGAAAGATCTTCTTTGATGAGTGAGATGACATGCGCGGAGTTCGGAGACTCAGCTCGGAGCGCATTTGTTGAGCCCGAGTATATATGGATCAGATTAGACTGATAGAGTCAGGTAAAAGTATAGATTCAGACACTAGGTTTCCATCTCGAATCGCAATCTGATGTTCACTGGCTTTCAGTATCAAGAATATACTTGTCATCGGATAACGTTTTGTGCTGGTCTTGTCATTTGGAAAGCGCGTAAGGTGCCATTAGAGTGAGAAGTCTTGCTTCTGCTCTTTATCTGCAGTGTACTTTCGATGGATATTAGTGCTTAGATTTCTGTTCGATATACATGAACAATCACTTTCCGACATCGCAGACGTCAACGACGAACTTCATTCATGTTACATCAACATCTCAATGCTTAACGCGGTCTTTGCGCAACGTAGCCATGTCCAGGACACTGCCGTTCGCGCTGGCCACGAACTCGTGAGTCAGGTGTGAAGCATTATGGAACTTCAGCCGCGACCAGCCGTAGGCAGTATCCAGCGCGAAGCGAGAGTAGTTCTCCACAGGCTTGACGGGAGCATCGAGTCCATCGTGATGGCCTGCTGCGCCGTTGGTGATGTACCATGGGTACCGCGGGTTGTCCAGCTCGTTGGGATCGACTTGGTATTTGTAGAGTAGAGCATTGCGCTCGTAGGCGTGTACGTGCCCGGAAAGAACGAGATCGGCCGAGAAGTTGTAGAACAGTGGTTCGAAGACGGATTGGCAGTCGAGGCAGACACTGCTCGATTTGTTTTTGGCAGACACGTACCATGGTCTGGGGCCGGAGACGATAATCCAGGGACTCTTTGACCTGTCGACGCTGGCGAGGTCGGCGGCTAGCCAGTCTGTTTGCTGGTTCATCAATGTTCCAAATGGACCAGAATCTTCGTTTTCTGAGCCGCCGATCTCATCGGGACCAATCAAGCCATGGCCATGGCCAAGATCGGTTTCGGTGTCGAGCTGGATGAAGTGCGCCATACTATGATCGAAAGAGTACCAGAAGTTGCCCACACCTCCACTCTCCGCAGACGGCATGCGGAAATGGTTACGATCGCCGGTGAAGTTTGTCTGGGCCGGCATACAGATACTGTCTGTGTAGGTGACGTTGCGAGCTTTGTCGCTCATGCCGCTGTTGTCGCAATTGGCCTCATGGTTGCCAGGACCGACCATGTAAGGCTTAATCGAGGTGACAGGAGTCATCTCGTCGTAGAAGGCGTTCAGGATACACTCGTATGCCTTGGCGCCTTCTGAGACAGTGAGGTTGGGAAGGTAGCCCTGGATGGACTCCCTTGAGCCAGTAATCGGCATATGCGATGTCGCCGGCTGGTGGTTCAGTGTCAGCGGACCAGCTATCTTGTTTCTACCAGAAGGGCGAACTCACGATGCCAAAGGAGATCGAAGCCAGGAAGCGAGTCCTACAGAGATTAGATGTGTTCCTCTCATGGGCCTTCAGAGGGTTCGCCGCTCCAGTGCCGACGTGAGTGGACAGACCGAGCGGGCCCATGGTGCCCATATCAACGACGACTGCAGCAGTAAAGGGCGTGTGATCTCCAGCAGTGCGGCTGGTGACAAACTGGTAGGGCGTGGTGGATTTGCTACACTGCGGCTGGTAGTAATACGCGGTGTCGGGCTTCAGCCCAGTGAGCCTGACGTGGTGTTGAAGGTGGTCGATGTGTGGTAAGTCACAGACACATTGGAGGTGGCGTGCTGATCGAGGCAGTCTTCTGATTCGCAGAAGGTTACGTGAGGTTGCGCAACGTGTGAGTAGGTGTTCCGGGACACGTGCATGCCATCGCTGCCGGCGTAAGCCAGACGCGGCTGGATGGGGAAGCGATCTTTGCACAAGACTTGATCATCGTCGGCGGCCAGACCAGAGCTTGAGCAGAGTGCAAGGAAATTGAGTGTAGAGATCGTGATGGCCTAGGCGATGCGAAAAGACTACATGGCAGCGGCTGTATTTATCTGGGCTCACACACGACTGTATAGTCTCGAAAGCTCTCGATGGGATGGGATGAGACCACATGCAGAAGGTCTGACTCGTAGCACCTTGCCGTTCTCCCTCACAGACGCGTAGGCCTGCATGGTATCGTAGCGAATGCTCAGCATGCTTGGGAGAGCGTGGCAGGCTAAACGTACATGGGAGGCTATGCAAAGCTGGAGATCATGCCGTCTCTGAGATCGTGTCCGAGATCCGTGCATAACGCCTGCTCAGGCCGATATGCTTCGCTCTTCCCCAATAGTAGCAATAGCGCCCGAAAAGCTGCCCCCAAAACCTCAATTTCAGCGTACCGGAGACCAAAAGAGAATCGCGACTCCACAACCAAGCTAAGCAGGCGCCGACCAAGCAAGCCAAACAAAAACAGTCATCCAATTTTGCGAATCCTCATGCTTGACGATATACTTCAGAGCCAGGAACCCGCTCATGGAGCAATAGAGAGCAATGGATTCCCCAATAATGAACGATGTCTTAAGTGTGCTAAAAGGCAAACTAAGTGTCGCGTTTAGGAAGTAAACGGAGGTAGACACCATCTCATAACACCAGATGATTAGTATAGTCTTATTTGGTAAGGCAACTCGAGCTGTCGGCGCGATGAAAGCTGTCGGCGCGATCAACGCTGCGAGCGCCAATGGCAGCGGCCAGAACAGGATAATCTTGCTGTAAACAAGCGAGCTTCCTGCCATCTTTTGCATCGTTTGGTTTCTTGAGCTCCATGTCGAATTCCTCAAATGTTGGTGCATCTTACAGTGCATGTATCGCGAGAAGCTCGACCCGGGAGCAGATCCTTCAGCGTTCGGGTGGAGGTTATACACCTGCATGATGACCCATGAGATCATTGGCACTATCGTCACCAATAACCAAAGACTCAAAGCGAAAACGCACTTGAAAAAAAAAAGTACGGATTTAAGCGCATTCCATCTTGTATCGTCGATCCAAGGGATCCATAGAGTTCCCACTGCCAATCCAGCATCAGCGATTGTGAGCCCGATAAAAGTGACGAGGAAGATTGCGCTACTCGAAGTCAGCTTGATTTGGGAGATAGGTCCAGGGCAGTGAGGTTGTACTCTGTCATAATCGTACGGTGCAAGGGAGGCACGCAAGCCAATTCGTTCGAATTTAAGACTCGCAGGCATGCTGCTACGATCTTGTCATTTGCACCAGGGAAGTAAACATGTCTCCTGTTTCGAAAGTATTGATACACGGGTAAGTGGACCATGGCGACGACTAAATCCGATTCGGGCTGTGACTCGACGCTGTCGAAGGCCAAGTCTTCGTTCGCGTCGCGATAGCGTGACTGTACCGGTAGTGGCTCGATGCGTATGAAGCCAGCACAGCATGAAACTAAGTCTCCCTTCGTCAGGAGCGCTCCCTTCATGTTGGGATCTGATGCAGCAAGTGCTTCTCGTACGCACTGTACAGTCAAATGCTCCTCTGCATGGGATACCCACATGAGGATGAGTTTTGCACGTTTGCACAGGACGGAGAACTCATCGCTGGTAGCTCTCTCCCATACTTGGTCATAGAGAGCGTCCAGGTCAGGTGGCATGTGGTCCAAGTAGTAGTAGATATTATCAAGTCTTGTGCATTCCAGGATACGATTCAGGCTGAAAGAGGCGTGGATGAACCTGGGAATGTCAGTGTGAGTACGATGCTCGATATGATATCTGTGCCCAGAATATCAGCATGTAATACGTACATGTTGTTAGCTCGGTAACACTTTGTGCTGGATGGTCACTTCTATAGCATTCCGACTCATGACATCGGCTTGTGATACAAGCTGTTGAAAGTCCTCGCTACCTGGCTCGTGCAATCTCGCATACACGAGAGTCTGCAGATCTTCCTCGTGTGTGCTGACCTCCATCTCGTAGACCTCATAAGGCGTCAGTGTGGCTGTTGGGGGATGTCTGCTTGTTGTAAATAGTCTGAAAACTGATTGCGGCAACCTTTGGAAGAATGAAATCAAATCCCGCCGTGTGTCATTTTGAAGTTCGTCGAGTGCGTCGAGAACGATGAAGACAGGATTCTGAGCTCTCAGTCTGGACGCCAACCATGCTTCGAGTTGATCGATTGTAGCCTGCAAGCCACGGAACTGTGGTTGAGATTCGAAAGTCTGCTGGACTTCTCGAGGGATGTCAAAGCCTCGTGCTTCTCGCTGGTATAATTGAGCTAATATCGACCCCAGTATCTGTTCCTTGGTTTGCGTCTCTTGCTCGGGAAATCGACAGTAGACAACAGCAATATTGGATTTCGAAATTCCAACCGCCAGCAGATGCGATAGAACCTGGGCGGCTAGTGTCGTTTTGCTAGTGCCATGCCTCCCTCGACACCAAAGCAGCCAGGGATTCGCACCTTCCCAGGAATGACACCAATGTTGGAAATGATCATTTTCGAAGAACCAACTGAGAGTTCCATCCTTGAATTGCTTAGAAGCTTGATAGTGGTCCTTCGATGGGTCGATTCGAGTCAGCCAGTCGATAGTACGCTTTTCTGCGAAGTCGGAGCTATGGTAGTTGTAGACATCGCCTAAATGAAGTCGGGAGCTGCCACTGGGTTGACGTGACTGAAAGTATGGCCACCATTATGTGGGCGGCCAAGCTCAATCACAGGTTCATCCATGGGCATGTCAGGAAACAATGGTATTCGTTGTCAGAGTGGAAAGCGGCGATGGGAGAATTTGAGATTTAAAAGTCGACGGCGCAGCTTTGTCTCGTCAGTCTAGTCAAGCAAGGTGGCGTCGTACTACTGCATGTCAGCGGCAGATGCAAACACTGCACCTTTGTACGAATCAGGCTGCTAAGGCGGTATCAGCGACCCGCTAATAAGATACTAAGGTAGTGCATAATGCTGTCCCTTGTAGTATGACAAGATAATAATCGCATATCGACACACTCAAAGGTCTTGAGGCATTCCGTGAAGTCGTATGCGTGGAAGTGCACACGTCTTGCACGCATCTCCAGCCGCTTGTCACGGATAAGCTCGGCGAATAAAAGTGTTCCTAGTAGAGGTGAGTGTGACAACTTGAAACACGTGGCTGTCCCTCATCATATCTTATCTGCGGACGAAGCGGGCAGTGCACGTCGTGTCACGTATGCGCAATTGTTGTAAGTAGTTTCTGTACACCGTCAAGATCTGAACGCTAGGCCATTGGAAAAGCTCAATACAGATGACTACTGTACCTCAATCCCCATGTTCCGCAACAACGCTCCCTGAACACCCTTGTCTATACTGACAACCCAGAGTTTGGTCTCGTTTAAGAGCAGTATCTCTCCTTTCCGAGTGAAGCAGAAGTTCGCCACACCACCTCGACACACAACCTTCCCGATTAGTGAGCCTCCCGGTGACCAGACGTTCAACCCATCTCCGCAGCCGCTGTAGACATTACCCTTCAAGTCGCACTTGATGCCGTCAGGAATGCCGGTGCTAGCTGTCGCGAAGAGCCGCTTGTTGGCGAGGAAGTGGGCGCCTGCACGTGTGATGACGTCGAATGCGTAGCTACGTTAAAAGAGAGGATAGACCGTCAGCCGAATACGATCCACTTTCGCGACAAGTTATCAAGATCAACAGACTTACATCGTTCTCGCACGAGCTTCATCAGTCGTGCCATCCCCATGTATCCAATCTGTATCAGTAACATACAGCGTTTGCTCGTCCGGGGAGAAACAAATCCCATTCGGACGCCCAAAGCCATCTGCTACTGCTCTCACATCGCCCGAGACAGGGTCAAAGCGATAGACTTGCGAGCGAAGCTGTGGTTCTGGCCGGAACCCTTGCTCGAAGCCGTATATTGGATCTGTGAACCAGATGCTGCCGTCGGTATGTACAACGACATCGTTGAGGGAGTTGAATTGGCGGCCTTGGAAATTGTCAAGGAGCGTGCGGGTCTCGAATGGAGGAAGCGGATTCATGTACACGAGGCCTCCGGGGGTTGATGTTGAGCCTTGTGAGCAGAATAGGACTCCATCTTTGTAGTTGATCCCTCCATTGCCCATCTCGACGTCGGTGGGAATCTGCTCCGAACACCAGGTTCCATCACTGCGCCGAGAGACTTTGCTGATCTTGATGCTTGATGATGGTCCATTGCCCAGACGATTGCTGGTCACGAAGACTGCATCTTGATCAGGGATGTAGACTCCGGCTTCGTGTGCGAAAGGCCAGTCTTGTTCGACTGCAAGGCGGATCCGCGGGTGTGGACCTAAGAGTTCCTCGAAGGCCTCGTCGTAGATGGCGAAGTATGGACCCTCAGGCTCGGCGGTGGCCTTGGAAGTCTGATTGCCAATGACTGCTTGGTGTAACTTGGATACACGCTATCAAAGTGTCAGTGGGACCGCAATAAGACTCAATGCGACGGCGTCTTGACCTTGCAGCTGGGTGGTAGCGTCATGTTAGTAATGATGCAACAGGAGTATGGGATTCATGGATACCACCATAGGGCAGACTGGATAGTATCGACGTCTATTCGGCCATTGCTCAGCACGTGAGTGTGACGACTCCTCGGCTCCTGGCAATTGCCGTCAGTCGCCGGCATACGATGTGGCTGGCGTGTTTGTTAATCACGCGGCACGGCGTCTGAAGGAATACGAAGCATCACACTAGCGTCGGGAACTGGCGTAGCATCTCCCCACTTGATCCTTCAGCCTTATTCGGTGGTGGTGGTGATCGACACTCTGCGACGCCAAATGCTCGACGGCGACAGTTCTTGGACGTCTTGAGATCAAGATCGTGATTGCTTGACGATGCATATGGCCAGCGTTTGCATTGCCAGCCGATGACGCAGGTGGCATACGACAACCAACATTGAAGGGATTGCTTCCGCAGAGTAAGAACATCTCTGGGCTTTCTCCGACTGCACTTTTGCAGTGTTTGCAAACTGCTCTACGACGATTCTATCAATTTCAGTGCTCGGCTTTTGCATCTTCCACCCACGCAGCCAAGTTCGCCGATGCCATTGTACATGTGATTGACCTTCATCATAAGCCGTTGGTGCAGCGAATGGCTGACATGCATCGGCCTTCGATGACTCCAGCGAAGCAGGCTTTTCAGGAACGATTTGAAAGCTTAAGATCAACTGCCGACTCCTGCTCCCATCTGACGCGTACAGCACCTCAGTGTGCTGGAAGATAAGCTTCGCTACCCACGCCAAATAAGCTTCAAGATCAAACGCCGTCATATACCGAGCAGTCTAGGCTCCCCGATAAGCTTCTTCTATGGAGTCGTATGTGTGTGTGATGAATTGGAATACTGAAGGGTCGGGATCTGGGGTAGCGCGTGTGGGGATACGGGGTTGTTTGGGGTATCCTCCCACGTGGACCTCATATGTTATAAGACCTCGTGCAGGAACACATGCTAGACATCTTCACAGCTCTGCTCGACCCACCACAGACAGCAGTTACAGAACTCTCCGACATGTTCTCCAATCTGCGCCTCGAGGGCAACGCGCTCCTCGCTACAGTCACCACTCTGACCTGCCTTGGCTTTTTGCTCATCGGCTTCGACAATGGCCTCATGGGAGGTTTCGTCAACTCTCCTGCTTTCACAGAGACTTTTGGCATTGACACCAAGACAAATGCCGGAACGAACATGATCGCTTTGGTCGTTGCTATCTACGAGATTGGCTGCTTCATTGGCGCTGTCACTACGTCGTTCATTGGAGAACTGCTTGGTCGTCGCAAGTCTGTACTGATTGGTGTCATCATTCTTATCATCGGTTCGTGATCCTTCCGGTGTCTTCCTTGAATCATAATCTAACACAATCTAGGCGCCTTGTTGCAAGCCACTGCATATCATGTGCCGCATATGCTCGTAGCTCGCGTGGTCAGTGGCATCGGCATGGGCTTCGTCAACTCCACTGTGCCCGTCATACAGGCTGAGTTCAGCCCAAAATCATCTCGCGGCCGATTCGTGTGCATGCAACTTTCTACGCTCAATTTCGGTAAGTTTCAGCATCTACAGCAATTTATCAGCCATCCCGTCATGAAGAATGCCGCTCTCTCGCTCCTTGCCTATGACTAATACAGCTGATCAGGTATCATGATGGTTTACTGGGTCAACTACGCTTTCTCCACAATCTCGAAGGGCCCAGAGACAAGCTACGTGTGGCGCGTGCCCACCATCTTGCAGTGCATCTTCCTCCTGCCTATGGTGGTTTTGGTACTCATCATCCCCGAGACACCTCGCTGGCTCGCCGGCCATGACCGCAACGAGGAGTGCTTGGAAGTCCTGCGTCGCATGCACAGTGGCAAGATGACCGACACTGAGATCAAATCAGAGCACGATGTGATTGTTGCTACTGTTGCTTTAGAAACTTCTGCTGGCGCGTCAAGCTGGAAAGATTTGCTGCGCTCAGATGGTAAGTTGAGGCAGCTAACGATGGTCTGGACTGAGCTGACATCTCTTGCATAGTCGTGCATACTCGCAGACGTTTCTTCATCGCCTGCGCCATTCAGATTTTCCAGCAGCTTGGTGGCATCAATGCGCTAATCTGTAAGTTGATCTAATATTGTTGACTGTAGATAGCTGAGTCTGACCACGTCACAGACTACGCCGGCGCTCTGTTCCAGAACAGTCTTGGATTCGATGCAAACACTTCTGGTCTGATGGCTGGTTTCCTCAACACCTGGTTTTTCTTGGCTTCCTTCATTCCCTGGTTCCTGATCGATCGTTTCGGACGTCGCCCTTTGGTAAGTCAGCTTCAACAACGACTTTCCTGCTACAGGAGGTACTGACATAACCCTCAGCTCTTGTCGATGATAGCCGTAATGGCATCGGTGATGATCGTCCAGGCGGCTTTAATCTACCAGGTCCAACACAAGACAACCATAGCTCGTAAGCATCATGGACTCAAGAAGCCCAAATCTCATACCTGGGTACTGACACGATTCTGCAGACACGGCAGGCATTGGCGCCGCCGCTATGCTTTTCATCTTCCAAGGTGCTTTCACGATCGGCTTCCAGGCTACTGTCTGGGTGTATCCCTCAGAGATACTCCCGCTCAAGGCGAGACAGAAGGGTTCATCGATATCAACCGCCGCCAACTGGATCTGCAACTTCATCATCGTCTACATCACACCGCCAGCCATCAGAAACATCGGCTGGAAGGCATACATCATCTTCGGCGCGCTAAATGCGGCTTGGGTGCCAATCATTGTAAGTGCTACAAATCTCAAGATAGTTTCTTTCGAGCGGATTGCTGACAGTATGCTACAGTATCTGTTCTTCCCGGAAACTAAAGGTATGCGTTCTCTACAAGTCCCAAAATGAAGTTCCGAGGTCGCTAATATCACATTCCATCACAGGCCTCGCCCTCGAAGATGTGGATAAGCTCTTTGCACCGGAAGGATTGATGGACGCTGTTATCAATTCAAAGGTACCTGATATTGAGGCTATTGAGGTTCACAGAGAGAAATGAGCGATTGGCAGAACGGTTCTCTAGACACAATCAGCGCCTGTTGTTGGAAGCCGACTATCTCCCAAACTTATATATACAATTCATAGAGATAGCGCAAGTTAGAATGAGTGTATAAACTTTTTTTAGTATTAGCCTAATATATAGTAACATTTGTGCGCCTCGAGCCTGAAGCGCGACCACAAAGCTTGAATCCGGCAAGACCCATTGCAAGCTTTTGGGACTGGCTGAGGAAGGCTTAAAGTGATCAAAGTTCGGAACTTACTTGTAGTAAGAGCATCTCAGCGTGATCGCCCGGGTAACCCGAGGGCACTTGCAATGGTCAGCATTACCCGCTTCCGGCTTGCAAAGCATAATGCTGGTAGATCTACTGACCGCTGCGACTCCATAAAGACCCCTTGCATATCACTCAGCACGCATCGTATCCGACATATCACAGCGACCGAACTAGACCAGTATGGACCAACTACAGCTGGACGCAACGAACGCCTACGAGCTGTCCAAAGTGCAGCGCAAACGACGCGACTCCGTTGTTGACGAAGATACCCAGTCCTCGACCAGCGAACTTTCTCCTCTGGTTGAAGAGAAGGCAGCAAAGGAGATCAGTGCGGTGGAAGATAATGGCAACTGGCGGTCTCCCCTGAGGTCAACGAAGATATGGGCATTCAAGATCAATCAGTGGACCCAGAGCGGAGTCGCGAGACTTATCGACACAACGAAGAGCGCGATCACCAGCACGACAAGCAATGATGGCTCGGGCGAATACCACGATACTTTAGAAATGCAGCAAGAATCAGGCAGGATCGAACACCTTATGCTATGCATTCCCTTCAATCGCACGCTCAAGCGCCTGGTACAAATCGAGCTCAGCGCATCGCCGGCGTCAGATGCGACATTCTTTCGACTCTTGAAGCAAGAGTATTTCAAGAATCGGCAACGATACTATGGTGTAAAGCCATTCTGGCGCAAAGTTCGAAGGATTCACTTTGTCAAGTTCGAGACGATAGATCCAATCCAATCTCCATTTCGCCAGCTGATCAACATTGGACAAAACGATTGTCTCCCTCCACCTACACAAGTAGGATGGACAAGAACCGCTGTACTTGAATATCTTCCAAAGCCAGAACAGATGGCAGAATTCATGTATCGCCCCGATCTGACAGGCAAGGGCCGTGAGACGTTACTGTTCTCGCATGTACCCAGGAAGCTGGGTACTCGAATTCCGGATACATGCGCCCAAACAGGCTGGGGACTTTACTATGTCGAAGGGACAAGATGGGCGCTTGTCCATAGTATCCTTTTCTTCCTCTGGTTGAGTGTGGTCTCGCTGGCCGTATCTCTTTCCATTCGAGCTTAGAAAGCTGAACAGAAGAACGGCACTCTAGATCCTCAGGAGCAGACGAACGCCAGTCTGATATGTAATGGAGTGTCCATATTCTGCGGCATCGCAGGGCCGTATGGTCTCTGGACCTCAATCGTACAGCCGAACAAGAGGACCGTACCTGAGTTGCGGTTGCGGGCCAGGGCACTTATCACGACACGATTGCGTAGCTGGAGAGTTTTGCCGATGTTGATTGGTTGGTGGAGGGCAGACATGGTGACGGGATGGAGTTTGCTGTGTTTCCTTCGTTCTGACAGAAAGATGTACTGCAAGCCAGCGGTCTTATGTATCGTACGACTGCCACATCAACCCATCTATGGGTTTCAGCCCAACGCTGTACATTATACGTTTAGCGATTGACCACGCCATATCTCGACATAGGAGGTAGCACTTTCGAGACTCATGATGTCATTGACCCGCTTGCATCAAGCTTGTGGGCAGATACGCCACTGAGGTATTGGATCAGCACGATGACTACTTCCGACGTTAACACAGCTGATGGACGAAGAAGCTTTGTCCGCAATACGACAGCTTCGCATTTGGTTGCAGCATCCATGAAGCACGAGGAGAGGAGAAACATGATTACAGCGTCAGTTATGGACATTTCACACTGCACGGGTGTTGAGATCACGTGGAAGTACTATCTCCGCACTTCGAGCACGTGCATGAGATGTTTATCTGCCGAGATGCAGCTAGAGACTAGGTATTTCACAGAAGTATGATCAGAAACTTTAGGGATCAGCATACAGATAGCTAATACGCTTCAAGGTTTATAGCTTAAGTATCGTTCAGGGATTTTGCACGCATTAAGTTTGTACATATAGTAAGGAAGCTTTCTAGTATATAACTTGACGATCAGATGCTTTGACATGATAGGTCGATGTCTTAGCCGCGCGGATGCACCTACCTAGTTGTGGCAGTGTTGCTGCGCCATAGGGGTGGGGCAGGGTGCATCGTGCCAGCGACATAAGCAAAGCTGTGCTCGCCCCGTCAGCCTGCTTCCACCTTCGTCACAATCGTTTCCCAGATCCTACTCACTCGCTATCATCCTTCTGCCACTGTAGGAAAGCTTTTGCCGTGCACAGAAACATACCAGGGCCGCGGAACTACTCTGCCGTCCTCGGCAGGCCCTGGTGACGCACCATGGAGGCTGTAGCTGCGGTCGGCGTGGCTGCGGCGGCTGTACAGTTCTTGGACTTCTCCATGAAGACGCTCGTACTTTGCAAGCAGATTCGAGATAGCCCGACTGGCTCGACAGAGGCCAACGCTGAACTTGCAAAGTCAGTCAAGCAGCTTACAGAGATGCAAAAGGACCTCAAACAGGCAGGCAGCACACCTTCCAGTACCTATCGGCAACTTTTGAGGACTGTTCAAGAATGCTCCCTTGCTGCCCACGACCTTCTTCAGCTGTTGGAAGATATTCGACAGGCCTCCCAAAAAACCTTTGGTCCCATGCGCTCTGCATTCAGCGCCATGAAGGGACGAAAGTCAGTCGAAAAGCTGCAGAAGAGGCTCGCGGATTGTCAAGAGAGATTCGAAGTCGCTACAACGCTCGACATTCGCCAGAGCGTAATTGGATTGCTTGAAAAGCAGGGGAAAAGTAATGATCTCCTGCAGAACTCATGTTGCCGGAGCTCAAGCACTTGAGTGCAAAGTCATCAACCTCTCATGCTGCCACTCACAACCAACTCCAAGTCTTCGGGAAGAACCTCACGGACTCCTCCAACAGTATGCAACGTCGCATGGGTGCCCTTGAACTCAATCAACGTCTAGCTAATGACACAATTGTTCGTGGCCAAAGCAAGCTCGAATCCAAAATCAATAGGCGGTTTGGCGATGTATCAAAGTCTGTTGCCTACAATGACTTCTGCGCGAGCCTTTACTTCGATGACATGTTCGCGAGACAACAATCCATCGCACCTCGTCAGACTGGGACATACGAATGGGTCTTCACTGGGCAGTCGCCTTATCCAAAAGATCATTACCATCAGCGGCGGGATGCAGAACGTCGTGGAAGATTCCTGCGATGGCTTCACAGCGACCGACCGTCTTTCTGGGTGAACGGCAAAGCCGGATCAGGCAAGACGAGCTTGATGTCCTTCATCGAAGGCGATAGTCGCACGCATGAAGCTTTAAGAGTTTGGGCTCGAAATCGGAAACTCTATACGTTCAGCTTCTTCTTTTGGAGACCAGGGTCTTCGCTGCAAAAAAGCATTGCTGGGCTCTTACGCACGATCCTGTATCAAGTTACGAAAGCGAAACCCGCCGTTATTGGCCGAGTTCTATCTGCGTGCTCTTCGGTGCATTACTCGAACTGGACTGAGGCTAAGCTACTGGACGCGTTGAAACTGGCTCTGGGTGCCTACCGCAGTGAGTGCGTTTTCTTGCTCATTGATGGCTTGGACGAGTTTGCGGGTGATTACAATCGGCTGCTCGATGCTCTGACCAACATCCATCTGGGATCAAATATCAAACTCTGCGTTTCCAGTCGACCTGAAACTGCCTTACTCCGCAAGCTTGCAAATTTCCCGTCGTTGAGTCTTCAGGATTTGAACTATCACGACATCGAGAAGTATGCTATGAACCAGCTTGCGCCATATGGAATATCTGGCTCTCGACTTGTCTATGACATCAGAAATCGGGCCGAAGGGGTTTTCCTCTGGGCTGTCCTGGTCTGCAATTCTCTAGTATCAGGAATTGAGGCAGGTGATGACCACGCTACCATGCAACTGCGGCTGAACGCTATCCCTTCGGGTTTGAAAGACCTGTTCGACCATATATTCTCGAACATAGATGATGTCCATCGTGCAGATCTGTCTCTATACTTCCACCTGCTTTTGTGGGACTTGCGGATCAGCGTCGCACTGGTTACTAAATTGTTGCGCAAACATCCATACAAATCCCTGCAAGAATATCAAGAAGACGGAGAGCTGATGTGCGGCCGCATCCTTGCGCAAAGCAAGGGACTGCTCTACATCACCCATGAGGCCGATCGGCTGGGTAGATGGTCATTGAAAGACATTGCGACAGATCGCCTTCGCCTCCAATACTTTGACTGTGGCGAATTAGCGGATCCTCACGATCTTACCAACAGCAACCTGAAATGGGTGCACAGATCAGCTTACGATTACATATCTGACATCGCTTTTGAGAACACTGCTTTCCGGATGACGCCCATGAACAATGCCGACGTTATATACGACACGCTTCAAGCATACCGCTGGCTGGCGCAATACACACCAATGATACACATCAAACACGGGTGTGGTCTGGACAACTCAGCCTTGTCCAGGGTGGTCTTAGGCATCGTTCAGCTTGTCGACATGACAAATGACCAGAGGCTTAATGAAGATGTATACCACGTACTCGACGAGATATATGGTGCTCTATACTCGTCCATCACTGAAGACAGGACGTTAAACAATCGAGCCCAACATTGACCGCCGCTTACCGTGATCGCATCTCAACACCACCGCTCAATGGCACAACGATCTGGTTCTATTGAGCGGGTTTTGGTCGGAAGCGTATCGATTAGAGGATTACCTCTTGAGTCGATTCGATGCCATAACAGGAAAGGCACATGGCGCTGCGTTGTGCGCTGTAATTCTTGAGCTTCAACAGAGCGTAGTCTATCACGGCGCAAAGGCCATCGTCCCACACTCTAGTTTCAAAGCGATGGAACATATAAGCGAGTTGTGCGCTAACCGGGATGTAGCACCTCGAGCGTTTTTCGGCCAATCTTACACCAGGATCATATCTTGGACGGGATCCGAGCTCGATGGTGAGATCCTGAAAAACCTATCTTCGTGCGTTCCTACCTTGGACTCTGATGAACTCATACCTGCGCTGGCGGCCGGGCGGAATGTGGCCGTGTTCTAGACCGAGACGACGTGGAGATAGAATCGCGCTTAGCTGTGCTATGCGACTCGTATCAGCTCTTCGTCGACTGTGGAGAATTCTCTGCGGTCTCAAACCAAGAATGGTGTGATCTACGGCTACTGCTATCCTGGAACCACTTTGGTCTAGGCCTCGATGTGGTATTCCCACAAACGTTTCAGCTTCCGCGAGCCGTGCTCAGACTTTGCTGCAGCAAATATCCACTTGAACATCATGAGGGTGAGAGCAATGTACTGCCCATCGCTATATACTTCGACCTGAGCAGCCATATAACGACACAAGTAATGGCTACTTGTTGCAACTTTCCCCGGTTTCGCGACCTTGATGAAGACCCGAAATTCAGTGGCACATCAGCTGACCTCGCACACTGTCAACAAATGATCATCGATGAAATCTGGGAGAAGACGAACGGACAGCTCGACGCATGGGGACAGCTTTACATGCTGGCAAACGTGAAGAAGTGGTTTGGTAGCTACTGGAAGGTCAGAGAACCTACGAGCATCGATGATTCCGATGAATGGTCATCGGAGTCTGAGAATGAGTCTGGGAGTGGAGTCGAGACATCTGCAAGTACTGCGGCGCCCTGAGTAAAAGCCAATTCGGCTGCTTTCCTCGTCTTATCTCTAGCTTTAGTATCCTCCGTACCCTGCCAAACGGTCGAGGCGTCACATATCGTATGACTGTAAACCTAGAGTGAATGGTGTCAAAAGAGAGGGAGATCTACTTTGATCCGCGATCGACCCGACACGATTCGAGGCGAGGCGCAGTGGTGCCAAACAGGCGATCCCAGAGTCGAGTCTGCTTTCCATAGTTGTAACTCTTCCTCCAGCCTCGTCTGTGGTGCAAGTCGTGATCCTCAATGACCAACTCACATCCGAGATAGCAAAGAATTGGAGAGATGATCGAGGGCGCGATGGCATATATGCGCAGCCCAGAGTGGCCCAGAACTTCTTCGAAGAGGATGTACGCCTGGCATATCCACCACTCCAAAAATCGCATCGGCATCCCAAAGCCATGTTTGAGCGTTAAGTATGTCGCTATTGGAATGACGACGACTTCGATGATCTCTTGCTCCAGGTCAGAGTAACTTGCAAGCACAGGGATTGGATGCTTGGTCAGATGGTGGGTTCTGTGGTATTTCCATAAGGCGTCAAGCTCGTGGCATGCCCGATGATATAGGTAGAACCACAGATCGACGACCAGAGGGTAGACGCACATTTCCAGAGGCAGATACCAGCTGACGGATGGAGGTTCTCGTCCGTTTGTAGTACAGAGTACCGAAAGGGTGAGACAAGGGCGCACAAGAGCGAAGAAGGCGACGCCGAAAAGAACCTTGCCCGCCTTTTCACTGGATACACGATCTCGTGAGTGGGAGTCACCATCGAGAAATCCAGTCCTTGCAAATTCTCAGCTACATCTTTGACGTGAACGAAAACTTGTTTCCTCACCTTGTGCCCATATCTTTCAATGCCTTGCCTTCGCGCAAGATCATGTTGACGTATGCGAAGCTGTAGAGAAGTACTAGAGCCCAGAGAGGAAGGTCGGGCTTCTTCATGAGGGTTGCAGATATCCGATGAACAATTCCAGGCCAGAGCGCGTGTGCAAGAATGAAGCCATGGCAGGAGAGCTGCCCAAGCACAGGCATGCGATCCTGCTTGGAGAAGACAGGCGGCTCGTCTCGCTTTTGCAGTGGATGGAAAAGGCTCAAGACCAGTCGTTGAGGCCGCCATTGGGAGTTGTCCTGGTCTTTCTCCATGTTGAAGAGTGTATGGATGATGGCATCATGCGGAAGGTGATTAGGGAGGGACGCGCATCGAGTGATTTTGGGGTGAAGAGGCGCAATGCCAGATGAGTGTCAAGTCATGTATGCAGCGTAGCCTTGTTTCCTGTGGTTGGACCTCAATGACATGTCCCTGAGCGGTAACACGTCAGCGAAGCCCGATCAGCATGCTTGATCTACATGCTTGATCTGCATACCATTCAGGGTCAGCCCTGTTTGGGATTACTGAGACGCGCTAGGGTGCGCTATGTATCTTAGCCGCAATGCCAGCACTGCAGCGGCAAGCCGGTGGAAACTCTGTACGCGAAACGCGGATCACCTCATGCTGATCGATCTCGTTATCTGATAATTACGTCTTCAGAAACTGACTGTTTGCTTATACGAGCTCTTTACGAGACCAAGTCATAGCTTTGCGCTGACATCTCCCTGAAACTCCCTGAGCCAGTCTACGACACTCTCTGCACAACGATCAATGTGCTCGAATGGCAATTGATGTGTCGAGTCAGAAACCCATGTCAGTCTTGCCTTCTGCGGAAGTTTGGAAAACTGCTTCTCAAGCAGTTTCGCAGGTACAGCGAACGGCTTCGAAGGCATCACCGCGTTGAACGGGGTTCGAACGTCGCTCAGGCGGTCGAAACATTGTGTTGGAGTCTCCTGATAATAAAGTGCCCATTCTAGCCTTGGGTGCCCCGTCAGTACCAGACTCCCCTGGTCGGCTTCCACAGCGGCGTGCTCAACGAATATCTTGGCGATGCGTTTGTCCCAGGTACGAGTGCGCCGATTGCGAGCGATTTGGGCCTCGAAATCCGCACGATTACGATAAGCGAAGGGTATCCCCAGGCACAGGATATCCTTCGGCATTTTGACGAAGGCCTCTCTTATCTTTCCATCCGGTATGATGGCAGGGTCGAAGACGGTGAGACTGGCAAAGAGCTGGGGCGCATGTGCAGCCATGAGGATAGCAGATTGCGCGCCCAGGCTGTGGCTGACAACGTGAAGGTGTTGGCGGACAAGCTGTCTCCCATCACCATTGAGAGTGCGAGGTTCTAGCTCAGCTGGCAGATCCTGTGTCGCGTGCAAAGGGAGATACGCCGTGACGAACATCATCAAATCTCGAGCGATGTCTTTCTCGTTGGCTATCACGAATGGCGTTAGTCTCATCCTGCTAAACTTCTAATGCAAATGCAACTCACCATACAAGTATCCTCGAGGATTTGAAAGAGCAGTTTCGCCACACAAAGGCATGTCCACTGACCATATCTCGGCAATGCGATAGCCAGCATCCTGTTGTCTTGCGACGATTATTTCTATCATTGGTTCAAACACCTAGCGTTACAGTGTGAGCGACAAAGATAGTCATCGATCTAGAGGTTGTAACATTTACCTCTTTCGGTAGTCCCATTCCAGTCAGCATTAGCAGTGTGAGCCCTGGCTTGGAAGTGCCGTCTGCGTGACGCGGCACATTGGGGACGTAGCGTTTGACAACGATGCAAGGAGGAGCAATCTCTGCTGAGCTCTTTGGCGGCTGCTCGTTCATCGACTGGTACATGCAGTATACGCCTGGCTCCTCGCTCGGCCTGGCGCTGGCGGCATCGTAGTGCTTGTTGTGGATGGGATCATCCGCAATCTGGCCGGATCTTCATGAACCTGTCTGGAGGCCACAATGAGGAAGTTTCACGATTGGGATTACCGAGAAAGGAGTGGACCGTGGCATTCCATGCCGTCGTAGAGGATCTTGAACTTGATTGTACAGACTTGTGTCCGCGCCCGAGAGCTGCGGACGGTTGCGCCGGGACGCTGATGGGCTGAAGAAGAGGCCGAGGATAAGGCTGAGAGGGTAGGAAAGACATGCTAGTTAAAGATGGTGATGCCGATTGTCGTGGAAACAGAAATCAGTACCCGCCGTAGTCTTCACGCCGATTGATATCGCCCCCGTACCGAGGACGATTCTTGAGCCAGGAATCACGTGCAACGCCTCAATGCACTACTTCATCGCGCATTCCCAAGTTCAGCTCGCCAAGTAGGTTCAAGCTGATCTTCATGGCCATGTGCATGCGCGAGTGGTCGCAAGGAGGCTGTGACGTCGCTGCCAGAGCATCACGGACTACAGGAGTGTCCGTGTAGCAGACCGACAACACAGATCGTCAAGCCTCGTATCCGTTGTCGATCACGGCTTACCGCCTGGGGAGCGTGGAGACTTCGGCTTGCCCGTCGGGGATACTACAGGAGGTTGACTACAACAAGCTTTGGGAAAGGCTGCCGCTAAGCTTCTGCTAGTGCAGCCTTCGCGTGGTGACATGAACTCTTGTGTCTGTACAGCGTGACAGCCCTCCTACTGATACAAGGTCTAGAATGCCTCGATGGATATCCCGATTGATGGCCTTGCCTCCTGTGAGCGGTGGTCGACTGGATCACTGATCAACAACCTCCAGCAAAATGAGTACCAACTCAACTGAGAAAAGCAGTGCAGACGACAAGCAAGACGAGTCAGCAATCGAGTCGCAGCCTGCCCAACCAGCACCGCAGCCTCCTGCTGTCGATGGCGGGCTGAAAGCGTGGTCCACAGTGGCAGGCTGCTTCCTGGCCTTCTTTGCATCATTCGGCTTCGTTACAGCTTTCGGCGTCTTTCAGTCTTACTATGAATCCATCCTACCAGACCACAGTCCTGCCGACATCAGTTGGATCGGATCATTCCAACTATGGGCCATCACCGGCATGGCGATACCTAGCATCGTGATGAATGCCCGGTTTGGTCTCTACTGGACGATGGCCATCAGTACCTTCCTGACAGTCTTTGGAGTCATGATGGCCAGTCTCTCCACGCAATACTATCAATTCCTGCTCTCACACGGCGTCTGTACTGGAATCGGTATCGGACTGACCTTCCTCCCTGTCGTCACGCTACCTAATCAGTGGTTCAGTAAGCGTCGAGGGTTGGCTGTCGGTATTGCCATAGGCGGCTCCTCCGCCGGCGGTGTCATCTGGCCGATCATAGCGAACCAGTTGCTCAATGTCAACAAAGTCGGTTATCCATGGACAATGAGAGCTATTGGCTTCATACAAGTAAGTACCAAATGTCTGCACACCGTCTACTATTACAAGCGCTGATGCGACGCTCTCATGAGCAGCTCGCGAGCATGCTTGCCGCTGCTGCACTCGTCCACAACATGGTCCCGCACAACAAAGCCGTAAACTTCAAGTCCTTCCCCTTCAAGATGGCCTTGAGCCAAGTTGGCGTCTGCTTGATGGCCTTCGCCCTACTTCTCCACTTCTTCGGCGTCTACATTCCTTACTTCTATGCGCCTCTGTACACCCAAGTCCTCGGCGCCTCCTCGCGCACCGCATTCTATATATCCTCGGCTTTGAACGCAGCGACCTTCTTCGGACGTCTCATCATGGGCATCGTGGCCGACAAGATTGGGCCGTCTAACACTCTAGTCGTCAGCGTCATCGTGAGCGCAGTACTCAGCTTTGCATGGCAGGGTGTTGGATCGGTACCGGGAATGTTTGTGTGGGCTGTCGTATACGGATGGTTCAGTGGTGCCAGCATATCTCTCCAGAGCCCAGCCATGATCCCACTGGTCCCGGGCGGCGATCTTCGGCTGATAGGACCGTATATCGCAATCCTATGTCAGCTATCTTCGTTCGGCAGCCTTGGAGGGAATCCTATTGCAGGTGCGTTGCTTCGTATGCGCGTGCAGAGCAGCAATGGAGAGGATGGCTTGTACCAGCAAGAAGACTTCCACCCTATGATGTGGTTCGGAGGCAGTGTTCTTTTTGCTGCTGTAATCTTTTATCAGTTGGCGAGGTACACGCATACGCCGAACTTGCTTACAAAGAGGTGAAAAGCGATTGATGAGCTTGGGACATTCACGAGCTGTAAGCATAGTTGTGCTCGATGATATACCTTAGCAGAGATCAAACTCTTTTTACGTATGTGGCAAGTCTTCTCGTCTATCAAGATAATGCGAATGGTCAGTGCTCTCCGTTAGATGCTTTGATCCTTGCCCGTCTCTCCCGACGCATCTCTACATCTACAGCACCTGTGAAGTACCACGTTGTGGAAGCAATGATGATAGCAACGCCAACGAAGCCCATAGCTATAGCAAATGAAGTCTCGTATCGTGGCGCAAAGCGAGAATTGAAAAGCTGCGCGCCGACAGCACCTCCAATTTGGCCGTAGCTGTTTGCAAAAGCGATTGCAAAAGCCGATCCTGTCGCGCCATTGATCGTCTGCACCCTCCATGGCCACATCATGATATACCTACAGCACATGTTAGCTCAAACATTTATCCATACAAGCTGCGAGATCATCATACCAGGCTGACGAGAATCCTCCAGCAAGCAATGTAGCTGCATACACTCCTCCCACACTCGGATAAGTGTATTCGACTGCGTAGCACGCTTCAATTGCAACCATGAAGAAGATCGGGATCGCTGGAAGTGGCACCGTCGCTGTGCTTGCTAGCCAACCGAAGATGATGACAAGCATGCACGAGAAGATTGCTGGCGGGAGGTTGAGCAATTGCGCTTCTGCGATGGAGCTACACAAGAAGTCATCTTAGCATTTGATCCGTTTGTCCATCTACTAAGATACAGGGAACACTTACGTGAAGCCCAGCTGGGCAATAATACTCGGTTGGTAGAAGGTCAGCCCAGTTGTGCCAACGGTGTAAAAGCCCCAGACACCAAGGAACAGCCAAAGCCTATAGTCTTTGAAAGTGTGCTTGAATTCCTGCCAGTCGAAATCTTTCTCAGAAGACCTAGGAGAATTGATGGGAAGCCGGCTTTGAATGAATGCTTTTTCCTCTTGCGAGAGCCACTTTACCGTTGAGGGGACTAATACGGCAGTCAGCGTGTATCTGCAGGCTTGAGGTTCTGTCAAGGTACCTACAGTCTGGAAGAAGAAAATACACGGCAATGCCGAGCACTATCGTCACGATGCCTTCAGTGAGAATCAACCTTCTTCTAGTCAGCAAAATTCTCTCCACGGCGTCTTGCAGCGTGCTGCTTCTTACCATTTCCAGCCACTGAGCCCACCAGTCGTCACGCCGTTGAAGGCAAATGCTAGCACACCGCTGATGACTGCACTAAAATTACCAAAGATAGTGACAAGAACAATGCGCTTCGCCAGTTCGTCCGGTCTGTACCAGTAGCAGAGTTGTAAAAGTATGCCAGGCCACAAACCAGCTTCCTACAATCATGTCTCATTAGTATATGGTTACCTTCTGCAGTCTGCAAGGCCATCGAGGCAATTACCATAAGTCCCAGCAGTGCGCGAACAGTGTAGAGCCCACCGGCGTTCTTCACAGCCGCGTGGCAGCATAGGACGATTCCCCATGAGACCTAGTGAGGTCAGCATCCCGCTACGAGAAGCACTTCACCAGAATAGATTCACCATCACACGCGCTTGCCAGACTGACGGCTTCATGTACTTCAGGACCAGATTTGAGGGTGCTTCAGCCACGATGTATGGTATCTGGGCATGCGATCAGCTGAAGTGAATCAAGTTGACGTAGCAGTACATACATAATATGCAACGGTGACCAGGTTGAATTGATCGGACGTCATGCCTAGCTCGATCATGATGTTGTGTTCTGTGCCCTTGTCCATAGCGCGCGCGTTCGAAACCTTGCGGGTGTTTAGTCAGTATTTTGTTTGCACAGACATACACAACACACTCACATTCTGCGCATCAATCGTCTTGACGACATACATTGCGGCCAGCAGAGGTAGAAGACGCCAGTCGATCCGTCGTAGCAGTTTCTTTTCTTCCGCGCCACTTAGCAGTGGGCCGACGTCAGACGCTGAGATACTGTAGACAGTGCCATCTTCCAGTTTGCCTTCTCGACTTTCTTGATCACTGTTTGGGACAGAAGGGTTTGAAGATGCGATCGGAGCTGGCTTGTCTTGCAGTGAAGCCATTGCTTCACGCAGCTCGATGACAGGGAGTGACTGTCGCAAAGTCAATGACGGACTGGAGCGAAGGAATCAAGAAACAGATCTAAAGCAAAGCGTCGATGCTGTCAGCACTGCAAGACCCAATATCCTGCGGCGTATATGATTTAAGCGCCACCGAGACGCTTGCCTTATCTCGCCAGACCACCGCAAAGTGGATGCTTGAGCATAGCGCCATGCAAGCTTGATATTGCCAATGTTGATAAAGTGCGGAGGTGCTTTAGATAAAGAGCTGAGATTGGGTTCATTGCCCTATAGGATTTGCATGTAAACGAACTTGCATATAGTGCCTCTTATCGCGTGCTAGCACGCTACAAGCCAAGATCACGACTGCAAGCTACCAGTGCGATATCGCAACCAGCCTACAATGCAATTCATAGCATCTCAGAACATCATCATTGAACAAGATAGATCTCGTCTTCAGGCGCGGACGCCTCTTGGATCGAATATGCGGTTCGCGTTGCTGAGTCCTTTCGCACTTCTCACCGTCGCCGCCAGCAACCATCGACTAGAGGACCAACAACTCCTCCGTGGTGAAGGGAATGACGATGAGACTGCGCTTCTGAGACTGCACAGAGACCTAGTCGAGATACCATCTGTGACGGGCTCTGAGCACAGCATCTCCCATTATCTCGGCAGCTACCTCCGTGGCCGAGGATTCAATGTGGAATTGCAGCCCGTTCTTGACGGCCGTGAGAACATCTTGGCTTACTTAGGTCAACGAAGACAGACGAGGATCCTTGTCACATCTCACATCGACACCGTGCCACCTTATCTCCCGTATGAACGTCGAGGAGACCAGATCTGGGGTCGCGGGTCTGCAGATGCGAAAGGAAGTGTCGCAGCTCAGATCCGCGCCGTTGAGCATCTCCGTGACGCTGGGACGATTGGCGAAGGTGATGTGGCTCTGCTTTTCGTCGTCGGCGAAGAGCGAGACGGTCACGGTATGAAAGCAGCCAACGATCTGGGCCTCAAATGGGAGAGTGTCATCTTCGGCGAACCTACGGAACTTAAGCTTGCCACAGGCCACAAAGGTGGCTTAGCATTCAAACTGTTCGCGCATGGGAAAGCTGCACATTCTGGATATCCCGAGCTGGGCAGAAGTGCTATCGAACTTCTTGTGAGTGGTCTCTCTGCGCTCTGTCAGCTCGATCTGCCTGGTAGTGACAGGTTCGGCAACACTACCTTGAACGTCGGTCAGATCCAAGGCGGTGTTGCGCCGAATGTCATCGCTCAGAACGCATCGGCAACAGTCCTCGTGAGAGTGGCGTCAGAAGATCTGGTTGGCATCAAGGCTCGTATCGAGAAGGCAGTGTCTGCAGCATCGCCATGGCTTGAGGTTGAGTTCCTTTCGTATGGCATTGGTCCGGTTCGAATCGACTCAGACATCGATGGTACATATCATTCCCAGGCAACGAAAATCGCACGCTGACTGTGCTCCTTAGGCTTCGAGAAAATAGTTGTCAACTATGGCACGGATATACCAAGCTTGCGGGGCAAGCATAAAAGGTATCTCTACGGCCCCGGAAGTATACTTGTCGCCCATTCGGCCCAAGAAAATATTCGTGTGTTGGATTTGTTGTCAGCGGTCAGTGGTTATCAGAGTCTGATCAGACAAGCGCTTGGTCTGAGGCAATGACTTTCGCCGTAGTTCAAAGAATGGACCATGTTTCGGCATGAGTTAGAGTAGTGTCTGCAAATATAATTGTAGATAATTACCAGTATCTCTTCCTTCATCCTCTTGATTCCGCTTAGGGAGGAAATGGTAGCTTCGTACTCTATGATGTAATTCCATGCACACGTCAGTTTGAAAGTAGGATCAGGTCAAAGGTGGGCAGTAAGAGTTCGGCAGAGCTCAACTCGGAACTTGTCCGAGAGCAACATACAGACTCTTCTGACGACGGCGGTTGGGCTGCGGAAAATATGTGCTAAGCTCTGTTGTTGACCGCCGCCGCGGTCCGCACCGTGTATATTCGGTCTATCGACACAGATCCACTAGCAACCTCTTTGCATGCCCTTCTAAAGAGAGCAACTCTAGTATTTCTCCGTCACAGCCAAACTCTAACACATGCTCATCAGAAGTCCTCCACCAAAAATCTTCTCAATGCCGCGATTGTAGACATGGGGAAGCCAGACTGCGTATCTAGATCTATCATGGCTGCTCTGGAGATATCCCTTTTCATATGATGTGCTAATGCAGCGGTCGGTTGAGCTTGCGTTCTTGCAGCCTGGACGACCTCACAAGATGCAGACGGCTATTGAGTAATCTAACACGAGCCAGTGAACGTGACACTGCCTGTTGGTTCTCATGCTCGAAGCCTTGTCACGCCGCTTTCGCCCGCCCTCATTCGTCCGAGTCATGCCGCTGCCGTCCAATGCTCGCTACCCACGCTGGTGTGGATCTATTGCATAACATGGCGTCTCACTGCTGTCCTTATTGGTCTGGGGATCAAGGAAGCTGTCACGACCTAGCCGCACTCTTGGAGCCTGGGTCACTGCTACAGTGCCGCTTTGTTATGCCAGCTCAGTGTGGGGAGAGATGGGAGGAATCTATCACAGCCTGATTGGAGAATAATTGGCTCCATTTTGTGTTGGCAGCCCGGATTCTAACGCTTCCGAGCCTTACTTACAGGTCAATAGACTGAAGTTCGCAATCAATGCTATCTGTAGGGGACGATTATTGCCCGTAGTTGCTGTAGACCCTGTGTCGCGACATTACACAGCCTCACGACTCAGCCTTGCACCTGCAGACGCGGTGGATATGATCGTCCACACATTTTACGCTTGTTGACGCCGCAGCGGCTAGCTTGTGCACCTCTATTGGCTCCTCTTTCGGCCCTCTCCAATAAAGTGTGCTTTGCTGTCTCTGAATTTGCAGGTGCTAGAGCTAGCTAACATTATTTCTCTAGGTATATTACGCTAGCTGCATTACAGGCATATCACGCATCCTGAGCTACTTACCAGGTGTGTAGCACAGCCTGATGTGGCGCGTTTCAGCCTGGTGGTACAATCGCCTTCACCGGAGATAGCTGAGATTCTCTGAGCATTCAAAGTCGCTACGTATTCCGGAAAGGGGTGTTTGCTCGACTTCCTTGACTCCTTGCTAGTACGCCGCTCGCGAGCTCGCCGCTGCATCGTTTCCCCATCGTTATTACTCAGACCATCTTTGGAGCTTTCATCTTGCAGTGATCAAAGCGGTATTCGAGCCACTGATCATGGATCACCTGCCTGTGCCGGAAGTCAAGATCGATTTGGACATCAGTATCCCCTTGCTAGCAACGTCGCCTCTAACTTCCAATCACGGGGCTTTCGACTCTTTTCTGGCATCCCGTGGCCTCGAGGGGACGCTGACGGTTTGATCACTTTTGCGCAACTCACAGCCAGGCCGGTCTTGGAGTCTTTGGATATAATACAGTCATGGCTCTATTTCGCCTTACTTGCTCAGATCTTCCGTTATCGCAGCTTCAATATGCGAGATTTTCTCTCCGGGCAGTTGGATGAGAGTGGCCGGATGATCATCACTTCCAAGCCTTTGGTTCAACTATTGAAAGAGGGACGCGATGGGTTTGGACCTGAAGTACCACGGTGGGATTACATGCGCTCGTCAGAAAAGTATCGGAAATGGGCAAATCACCAAACTTCGGTAGTGCGTATGTGGGACATGGCGTACAAGCAATGCAACATATTCGATCAGCCATGGCCTGAAGCTGGAGCACTTGGCTCAAAGATTATCCTGTCCGTCAGAGTCCTCCTGGAGTCCTTGTTGACTCATCGTGTCCTTGAACGCCGTCGGGGTCTCAGGCGCATTGCTTCGGAAACCACTACGCCGTCGTTGGATACGTTCTTCCAGCAACAGCTCATCCGGCAAGGCTGGTGCTCCCATCAGCTCAAAAGAATACAGCATGGTGGCTCATACTCCTCGACACTGTATCTATGTCAGCTCAAGCGCCTACCTAAACGGCCAGGTTGGCCTGCCAATTGTGACATCTCGTCACCATGCAGCTGTTATCACTTCGATCGCGAGGCTTTTACGTATCCTCATTTGGGTGAAACTTGCGACTGCAAATCGATTCAACCGTGTGCCGCTGATATGTTGGGAATTCTGCGGGCTGGAGGCATCCCGTTGGTTAAGGTGACCACGAAATACATACGTGGAGATCGCGAGATTCTCTCCGCTGAGTACGTCCGAGCGACTGCAGGATTGCAATATGTTGCTATCTCCCACGTGTGGGCGGATAATCTCGGTCATCCAGAAGCGGGTACAATGCATGACTGTCAACTCCAAAGGGTCCTCGATGGCGTCGTGTCTGCGCAGAAACGTCATGCTCACGGATCGATGGAAGTTGCTCTCAGCCGCCTGCTATTGACAAGTCGCAAATCCACGACAGACACCTTCTACATTTGGATAGATTTCTTCTGCATTCCACAAAGACGAACACCTCAGGAGGGTTCGAATAATCCTAGCTCTTCGTGGCAATCCCAAGCAACCCTGGAATCGCAGGCCAATCCAGGTGGAATGTCCGAACACGACATTGCAATGAAGCTCATGCCCGCCGCGTACTCCTGGGCTGATTTTGTACTTGTTCTGGACACTGAGCTCAAGCTTGTCACACACGGGCTCAACTCGCTGGAAATCAGAGCTCGTCGCACAGTATGCGGATGGAATTCTCGGTACTGGACTTTACAAGAAGCTAGTCTCTGCAAACGCATCTGCACTGTCTATAAGGACACTTGTTACCCTCTTAAGACGCTGGATGTGAGCGAAGACCGCTATCTCCTTCGCCTCGCAACAGGTTGGGCGACGAACGTTTGTGGATATCTCTCCAAACCTTTTCCCGAAAGATTTAGTCACGTGCCGGAAGAACCGAGACCCCGTGTGATTCTGGTCCCGTCAAATCCTTATGGTCTTGGGAATCATGTGGAAGACTACCTTGTCGATGACATCCGAAGGCTGGAAGGCAGTATAGCGACTCCTGTAGAGGTGGCTCTGGGAGACACCAAAGGCTACAACTTTGGGCATATCTGGAGCCAGCTTTCCTGGAGGACTACGACGAGACCAGAAGATGCTTTAAGGATATTTGCAACCCTCCACAACCTAAATCCGAAGGAAGTCGAGACGCTTGACTCTGAGACCCAGATGCGGGCCATCCTTAGATCTCAGGAAGCTCTTCCGTTTGCATTGTTCACCGCTCACCTCTCGCGGAACGATCGGATGAGCGATGCCAAAGAAGAAAGATGGGTGCCAAAAGCTCTGGGCCATCACTTGAAGGTTTCGCCGTTTGCCTTTCGTGTCGAAGATGATGGCCTCGTATTAATTCCACCAAGAACAGCCCGGTGGTATAATCGCCGCCTTACCTGCCCAGACACGACTTGTTAATAGTCAAACGCCCAGAGTTGCACAACGGTACTCTATCACTCATGTGGAACGATTCTACCTTCATCCGCGTTGTCGCGCTACATGGCTTTGAGCGGCTTGCCACTTATGAGACTGTGATCTTGATTCTCGAGTGTCCCAATGGGCTATCGTTTACCCTGCCAATGCTACGCTCAGAGGGAGTGGGCGCTTGCTTCATGCTGGAACGATTTGAAGGTGAAGATATGCACGTGTCGTATGAGTCCCCAGTGTCCTGGAAGTTGGTCGAAGATAACGCACCTCCCGGGCCAGTGCACTGGAATGCGACCAA
Organism: Cladosporium cladosporioides; assembly: GCA_002901145.1. NCBI lineage: Eukaryota > Fungi > Ascomycota > Dothideomycetes > Cladosporiales > Cladosporiaceae > Cladosporium > Cladosporium cladosporioides. The sequence goes on from NOXB01000017.1 coordinate 1,068,601, forward strand.
AAGCCTCAGATCGCATTCGCTAAAACCATGCCGAATCATCATCGATTGTCGTGAGTTCTCAGCCCCGTCGTGTACTATAGTCGCTAATCCGGGGCCTAGCTATCCGATCGTGGCCAGCTCTCCAAGGACGACGCGACGTTCTGTATAGATCTCTTCTAAGACGGTACGAATTTGTACATTACTCGCTCATGTTGCTGCTTCTCTTGATTTTGGTGGCCGTGCCATTCATTTTTGTTTACTCTCCCCCGAGCGGAGAAGATACTGTGTACTTGTTAACAATACTCATTGTCGGAGGTCTTTTATTTCGGTGGGCTGCTTTTAATGGCGCTCTACTTCGGTCTGCGATCGCGTACGTTTCGATGCATTTGCACGCATCAAATGAAGGCAATGATCTGACCTGGCCGTTTTGGCGCCAACTGGATGCGGCTTTGCCTCCATTACGAGACTGGATATCTGCGCCAAATCTGCTGCTACTAGTCCTGTTGAAGCTGTACGTATTCGCTGCAAGATCCCTTGATGTGGTTGTCCAACTTTTCACTTGCAGATGGCTGTAGTCTAGACTGAGTATTCCAATACAGCAGAGTTGACTTAAAGCGTTCTCGGATCCATGTCGTAGATTGTTCTCTTGCCACTACCTTCAAAGTACCAGATAACTGCACTCGACAGGCTTCTATGCATGCCCAAAAAGTCCCAAAGCTGACATCGCTGAATACTGGAGGCTCACTATCAAATGCACAGTACGCCTTGAAGCGGATGTATATCACTAGGAACATACAATTCGAGTCGAGAAGTGTGTGACACACGGCGTTGAGCATCAAAATGGCAGATCAGAACCTCGAGATCCAGATCACAGCTGTAACCAGCGTCATTGTGCTGCTCCAGATTGTTTGTAGAACTGATCAAATTGTATTGAAAGCGCCATTGCTATATTAGAATAACGACTACGTACAGCTAAAGATCGTGAGTTACATAAATCATAAATATTGAAAGAGTAAAAGACGTAAGAGAACAAAGGATTGTGTGAGCAACGACAGCCCTGCGACATGCCTCGCATGTTTGCTTTCCTGTAGCAGACCACCATTGTAGTGTACAATAGCTTCAAATGCTAAGTGTTGGTTGCGTAGCGCCTTCAAACTATACCAGGAAGGAAACCGCCTGTACCAGCAGTAGCACTAGGTGCGCTAGGGCAAACGCAGACAGGGCAGCCAGCAGGAACAGAGGGTGCCGCAGAGGCAGTAGGAAGGATAGGCACTGCGGATGTGACGACTGAGACGAGTTCGCCGAGGACAGGGGCCGCAGATGTAACAACAGATACCACAGGGGCGACTGAGGCGACAGATGTAACAGCGCTAATCAGAGTCGGGACAATAGGCGCTGCAGAAGTGACGTCTGACACCACAGAAGGGACCAGGTTGGATGCTGCTGATGAGCCAGCGCCAGATGAGGCCGCGCCTGAAGGTAGAATGGGAACAGCAGAAGTAACGGCGGAAAACACAGGGGAGAGAATGGGAGCTGCGGAGGTGACACCAGAAACCACGGGAGCGACTGGGACCACAGAAGTTGCAGTGTCAACCAGAGTAGGGACCGCAGGAGCTGCAGAAGTAACGTCAGAGACGATTGATGGGATAAAGTTCGAAGCAGACAAGTCACCAGATGGCACCGCACCGTCAATGCCAGCACAGTGCGTCCCTAGGCTTGATCGTCATCCCTTCATATCTAGCATTTTCGAGACCTTGGACAAGCGCTATGTGGTGCCATCTGCCATCTACGTGGACCCGGTGTATCAATGGAGTACGTTCCTGCGATGCGCTGTGAATGCCACAGATGTTGCTACAGAAATCAAGCGTTGGAAGTCGTCAGGTTAGATTCCACGACGACTGGATAGATGCTCCTCACATCAAAGCTGACTGTCACCGATCATTAGACCTTGAGGCTGCCGCCGCGGAGGCGGGCTTACCTTTTGCGGTCATTCGGTCCGAGGAGGATTGGCTCGCAACAGCACACGGCCAACATTTGGCAGAGCTGCCCATAGTTTCAACCAGGAAGGTCACTGACGCTCCGCCGAAGATACTCGCAGCGAATCCTAGACGACCGCTCCAAGGCATAAAAGTCATCTGCGCCACACACGCCATTGCAGGTCCAAGTGCCGCGCACACACTAGCTGAACATGGCGTTACCGTGCTGCAGATCATGTACACCCACGGGTTTGAACATGACTTTGTGTAGACTACACAAATTTCAGCGCAGCGCATCTGCGCGCCTCAATTTGAACAAGCCGGGCGACCGCGAACAGATGTGGCGATTGATACAAGATTCCGATGTGTGGATCGATTCCTACCGCGAAGGTGCTCTGTCCAAGTTCGGCTTTACTGATCACAGCATGCTCGGAGTCAATCAAGCCTGGATTCGTCATGCAGGGCTCGGCATCCTCTGGATTGATGGCTCACTGCGGCGGTGGCATCAACAGCCCTCAATGGCCTCCGGGAATGGTGATCAACAACTATACGACCTGATATTTCGGGTTACTGTTCTGGTATGAAAAAGAAATATTCTTCTAGAGACTCCGATATTCGTCTGACTCGAATAGAGGTCCTTGCAGTAGATCGCTGCTTGCTAGACCTAATTCCATATTAATACTATCCACTCTTAGTCGAATCCATCTTGCATGACTTTCCACCCGCTATAGGGTTTATCCACGACCATCTCTTTCACAGTCGGCAGAGTCGTCCTACCCTCTCCGAAAGCCATTGCATCCCTCATAATCTCCCTCCATCTCAGTCCCGGTGCGATCTTGCCGGAGATTGTATTCGGTGTCAGGCTATCACTGTTCATTGGTACTAGCGCTGCCCTGCCCAGCACAGCTTCTAGCCCTTGCTGAGCGAACGACACCGCCTCTTTCGCGTCCGATGGCACTCCTGTCTCGTCTAGAGCTCTGATACTCGCCATGGGCAATTGCTCCTTGAGGTACTTGATGATGCTGGGGTTGCGCGCTCCGCCACCACACATGTAAATCTCACTGATCTTATCGACACTAATATTGAAGGACGGCAGAAACTCTCGATACTGCTTGACGATGTTCTGCGCAGTAATACGTGTGATCGTAGCGAGGGTGTCGTACTTGTCGCAGCCGGCATCGAGGCAATCATCAATAATGGCTTGCCCTTCGTTGTCACCAAATGTCTCGCGACCGGTCGTCTTTGGAGGCTTGCGATTGCAGTATCTGTGAGTGTCAAGGAATTTGTCAACGATGTGTTGATTGACGGTGCCGCGGGCGCTCCATGAACCGTCCTTGTCGTACTCCATACTGCCGTCGGTGAAGTATCGCATAGCATTATCGATGAACATATTGCCCGGACCGCAGTCCCTGGGTCATACTTGTCAGCATCTACACTGAAACGTAAGCGCAAAGATTGCTAACGTACCAGTCGACCATGGCATCAACACCGCCTTCGCTGTCGGGTGGAACAACGCATAAGTTCGCAATACCGCCGATGTTCTGGCAAATCCTCCACTTGGTCGGATGGCGGAGTAACAGTCCATCGATCAATGCCACCAAAGGCGCTCCCTGCCTGCCTACTGCCTGTTCGGCCATCCTGAAGTCTGTCACGGTCGTTATGCCTGTGATGGCACTGATGACTGTTCCTTCGCCCAAGCAGAAAGCTGATTGAGTCTCGCCGTCCTCAGGCATGGACAGCAGCCAGATGGTCTGGCCATGGGACCCTATCAGGTCGATGTCGCTTATTTGAACATCGTGCTTGTCGCAAAACCTTTTGACTGCTTCGCCAAACATGACGCCGAGCTTAACGTTGAGCTGCGACATCAGAGATGGCGTGGTATTGGTCTCGCGGAGCATCGTAAGGACTGGATTTTTGATCCATTGAGGAACGGGCATCTCATCGTACTATTCTGCGTTAACACACTTGCCTGCCACGCTTGGGCTACGAAGCACAGTCTTACCTTCAGAAGCTCCATGTGCAACGAGCTCTCGGGGGACTCCTGTCGATAGCGCACCAGGGCACAATCGATGCCATCCATGGCCGTACCGCTGTTCATGCCCAGGATTGTGTAGTCCAAAGGCTTCGAGGCTATTTGCTTCTGGTCTGCGCCACCTGTCCTTTCCATGTCACACGTTTGCTTTTGTCCGTTCGATGCGTGCTGCCCATTGGGCTTGCTGTGAGCGCCATCTGGTAAGCTAGACCCGGTGGTCATGGTGGCGGATGCAGTCGTGTATGAAGAGCTACAAAGACAGAGCAGAGAGGGTTCGCTGTGCGAATGCTACGAGCAAGCTAGCAGACTGGGCAGGGACATGTCCTTTATGGTCCTCTTACACATGAGTCGTCTTCACCGGCAACCAAGTTGAAATGGATCGGAGTTGCTCCCCGCATTTTCGGCCTTAGACTGACGTCGCGTGGCAATGAGGCCGATCTCATGGACTCGTCTCGAGGGAATCTTGTATACTCGGCTCGACGGGTGCGGGGTGGCTGTGGCAAGGCGGGGCCCTCGAGACGAGTCCCCCAATGCGGTAATTTACGAGCATCATCCGCAGTAGACCGATGGCCGAAGTAGCCGAGTGATCCTTGCCTCCGCGTCGTCTAATATGTGAGTTGTGTACGGAGCCTCGCGTAATCAGTTAGTGATCTCTGGTTTGTACTGTTGGGGTGATATTTGGTCATTGTTATAAAGCGGATGACCAGTAGCACATACTTGTGCCTAAGTCCTCCTTCTCAGCAAAACAACCCTCTCTGATCATCCAATACGTGAGAGGATATGGCAGGAGCACGCCCAGTATGGACATCCGACGAAGGGACTATGGCACAGGAAACTGCCAAGAACCGATGGCCGAAGATTGTGTCCGGGATCATTGATGATGTCGAAGTTGAGATCGATGCTTTGAGGGACTGTCTTCCTCAACGCGCTGAAGGACGAGCGATTGTCCATCATCTTCATACGCTCAAAGAGGAGATCAAGAGCGATGCAGCTTTGAGGTAAGCCTCAATCATTCCCGCGATTGAACAAAACAATGTGCTCACTCAGACCAAGACCATTCGAACCTGCTACAGAGCCGGGCATCACGAGCTATAACAAACAGTTGGCCGAGGGAGGCGGTTTTTCGTGGCGCGAGTCACCGTGGCTGTTCGCTGAATGCTATCTTTACAGGTGAGTTGCGGCTCCATAGACTGGTATGATCAATTGCAACTAAAGCCGCCTCGCAGATATGTACAGGAGATATTCTCCAGATCGCAGAACTGGCAGGGTTACGATGTGTTCAGAAGACAAAAGGACTCGACTCTGATCAAATCCCAGGACGCTGTCAAACAGACCGCTGGCTGGCTCAGGAAGATGGTTCTGGATGCAGTGAAGCCCATCAAGGAGCTCGACACTCAGGCTGCCCGGCTTCTGTTCATCGAGGCAACGGCGCTAGCACTTTGGGGCAACGCAACAGATTTGTCCTTATTGACCAACTTAAGCCTGGAAGACATTCAGAAGCTGCAAGGCCAAAAAGCATCGAAGAGAGCCAGCGAAATATTGTTGCCAACGATACTGATCTCGTCTGGCAATACCTGCAAAGCGGCAAGCCATCGAACGGTGACTGCAGGATTGACATCATCCTTGACAATGCTGGATTTGAGCTTTACACGGACCTCCTGTATACCTCTTATCTTCTCGAGAGTGGTCTGACTACGAGTGTAGTTTTACACGCCAAGTGCTTCCAATGGTTCGTTAGCGATGCTACACCGGAAGACATTGAATCACTATTGGAGCATCTCGAGTCCAACAATGCTTTCTCAGATCATGAGCATCTCGATCGACTCACAGCCAGTTTCCGACGATATGTGAAGCTAGGGAAACTCGAAGTGAAGACGCACCCATTCTGGCAACAGCTTACTCTTTCCACAAGCTGCCTGAATATGCACCGGAATTGCTCAAAGACCTTCAACAAAGTCATCTTACGATCTGGAAAGGAGACCTGAATTACCGAAAATTGACGGATGACGGTTTATGGCCGCATACGACACAGTTCAAGACAGCTTTGGGCAATATGGGCAAAGGTAGTGGCGTCAAAGTGCTGTCACTCAGGACAAATAAATCTGACACCTGCGTTGGTGTGAAAACCGAGGCGAGAGTAAAGGAGCTGGACAAAGAGGCGCCAGGGAAGGCATGGGTGCGAAACGGCAGCTATGCAGTTGTGTCTTTCAGCGATGGAGAGTAGTAGTAATGGATGGACAGCCTGTGAATCAAATTGAATACCACTCCTTCCGAAGTGCAGTGGCAATCCATGCTGTCGGCCAGCTATGCGCTATCTCAAACTCTGCGAGCATCTCGAGCACGCAGGTCCGCTCTCGCTCATCAGTCATAAGGGGGCCCCCTGTGAGATCGTCAGCAAGAGGTTTATAGCCTTATAACTTTGCACCGAGAGTATCACTTACATATGAAAGTGGAGTGGCAAAATGTGATAAGTGACGGCACTGTGGCTGGGGAGCTTTTGGTCACGCCACATAGCGCTCTCACGTGCATCATGACTTTTGCCTGTGAGCATCGAGTCAGTGAGCAACGAAGCACGAAAGCTTTATCGAGTCGAGAGATTCATACATCGGTGTCTCGGGTGCCTACCGATACTCGCCGGATGGCAAATCGCGGTGCGGCTTGATAGATCTCGAGTAGCATGCATGCTAGTCGGTATAGCCCAAAGGCCATGACTGGAAGTCATGAGTCAGTGGGGAAACTTACTCACTTTGCGGCAACCAAACTTACCATGCCAATCCGAGGTAAACAAGATTTTTGGAAATGGGTTGCCACCACTGCGACCTGGCTCGATCCAACAAATAGGCTCGAACGTGCTCGGTCGAGAATCCTGCCAATCTTGCATTGCCTTAGACAGCTCAAGCCATTTTCGCTCATGTGCGTTGCTCCCTGGAAGCGATGCTGTGTCTCCGAAGCAGAAGCAGATCACTCGAGCGCAGATCCACGTCATGGTATTGGCCCAGGCCGTCTCGGTCTCAACGTTGATGACGGAATTGTGGGTCGGAGGTGGCGGAAGAACAACAAAATTGAAGTCAAGATTGGGCGACTGTTGGTTCACGCAAGCGTTATAAAGGACTTGCCGTACAAAGACCCAGAATGCTGCTTGGGATAGTGTGGGACTCGATGGATCGAGCTCGAAAGGCGCTTGTGAGGCTTCCATCAAGGCACCCAAGCCAGATAGATGGCGTTCTTGATCACTTCCTATCGAAGTAGCTGTGGGTCTATCAGCAAGTCGATCCAGCTTCATTGCCTTAGACCACCTTTCTTACCACTTAGTTGTTCGCATACCCGCAAGATCACGATGGCGCACAGGATTGCTTCATCTTTTGAAACCTCGTCACAGCTCAGATGAGGGATCAAGAGCTCCACGCATCTTTGCTGGGCGCTGTCTGCCACTAAACTGCGTTTCATATGTCTAGCGGCGAAGGACACGACAGCATGCAGCAGAATCGGTGATTTCCTAACCAAGGTCGACACCTTGAGCGTGAACTGTCGAGAAGCATCAGTACAGTCTAGCCAGATAGCCAGATGCTGTGCAAAGTGGTGAACATATTCAGCATCCCTCTGCGACAGTTCTGAAGAATATATCGACCTCGGAGAGTATGCTTCACTATACTGTAACGGAGACGTGTCGTGCAACTGCTGGAAGCTCAGCACTGCATCTGGAGACAGGCTGATAGGTCCTGATCTACCGCTTGTACCTGGCAACGAGGTAAGACGTGGTGTCAATGTCGCGCCGTGATCGCTCGGAGTTGTCCGGAGATATATTGACTCATCGTGTGTTCCACTGGAGCTGAAGAACTCGCTACTGTGCTGTGCGGTCGAGCTCTCCTCAGCGTGGCCTGGTTCCAGCAAATGTGATGCCTCGAGAGTAGACTTTGAGCTGGTTGTCTTGGCTCGAGGACCCCGATATCTCTTGACTTGAAGCTCTTGAGACTGTGTATCGATCTCACACAATCGATCTGATTTTGCACACTATTTTCCGAGAACGATGTCAGCAAAGAACCGACGTGACGGGAGCCACTTCGGTCGCCGCCTAAGGCCCAAAGAAACAGGGCAGAGTCAAGACAGCGGCGCGGTCCACTCACTTGTCCGCAGATCGGCTTGTTCTCGTCGCCTTGCACGTGTCAGCTGCAATCGAGACAGCCAGCTTTGCATCGCCTACATTTCACATGTCGCTTCCGACACGTCAAACTTGTGGAGCCAACATCAGCATATCGCGAAATCATGTGCCACATGGGGCATGCGTACCATCCTCGCCGAGACCGCAGTCTTCCCATCAGTATGACAGGCTTGCCAGAAACTTCGCTTGTGTGCCGTCTCGAGATCGTGGCGGTCTGTGGAGAAGAGTATCGTCGAGACGAATGTACGACTCGGTTACGTGTGCAGACAACAAGATCCCGTCTTGCCCAAGATCATCTGACATGTACCGTATGCGGGGACGAGCAAGCCCTCTGATACCCGAGCTTAATTCGCCTAATCGCCTAATGGTGCGGAACCTTCAGCGTCCGCAGAATTCGGACCAACTAGACTCGATTTGGAGTCTCGCCTCGAAACGCCCGAGATCAAAAACTCTGGCAGCCCTGCAAATGATCGACTGCCCGGTAAATGTGTAGAACAACCCCACGGGGAGGTTCCACAATTACACACAGCAGATCCCGGCTGGGGAGAGAAGGCACTTTTGCATATAACAATGGTCCTTGCCGGCTCTGTGGTGCTTCCCGTCTTTAAAAAGTGTCTCTCAATCCATCATGTTCCATCGGCACTACTGGAAGTCTGTTCGGGGTGACCGGCTGCTGAAGCTCATCACTGCAGCCTCTGCCGTCGCCATCTCATATGAAGGTATCAGCCAGGGCATCATGGGCGCTGTGACGGTAGCACCAGAATTTGGCCGTCGCATGGGCTACATGGATGCAAGCGGCACAGTCACCAAGCCGACTCTTCAGGGCGGCATCGCTGCAATGTACTACTGGTACGTTCCTCTGGGATGGCCGTACTAGCAAGTGTTTGGGTTCTCTACTGACATGCTGTAGCGGAGCGCTGTTCGGCGCCTTCTGGGCGGGAAGCTTCTCAGACAACTACGGCAGAATCAAAGGCATCTGGATGGCATGCTTTTGGTGTATGGTGGGAGTCGTCCTCCAGACTTCTGCTATCGATCTGGCCTCCATGCTGGTTGCCCGCTTTCTCGCAGGCCTCGGCGTCGCTTTCATCATCGTCATCGCTCCCATGTGGACGGCGGAGCTGTCACCAGCTGCCCATCGCGGCAAAACAATCGCCCTGACTTTTCTCGCCAACTTTTCCGGCATCTCCCTCGCTGCCTGGATCGGCTTCGGGACATCGTTCACAGAGGCTGGCGGCGGTCAATTCCGATGGCGCTTCGACTTTGCCATCCAGATCTTGCCGGTTATCGCTCTTGCCATCATGAGTCTGCTGATTCCAGAATCACCGCGCTGGCTCGTTAAGGCTGGCAAATGCGACGAAGCATTCGACATCGTAGCGAAGCTTCGAGGTAATGGCGATGCGAACCATCCCGAGGCACAGCGCGAGTACATGGAGATCGTCACTGTTGTACAGGAGGAGCAAGGCATCGCCGACACAAACTACTTCAAAATGTTCTTCGGCATTGGCTCCGACGATCTGCATCTCGGAAGACGGATTCAGCTCGCATTCTGGTTGCAAGTCTTGATGCAATACGGCACGGGTATCGCAGCTGTTGTCATCTAGTTTGTACTGCTTCTCTGTCAATGAGATATACGAATCTGACTCTTCCGTAGCTCTGGTACGATTTACCGAACCGCCGGTTACAGCGATATCAAGTCGAGTTGGCTCTCCGCTGTACTCATGCTCGTCGGCATTCTCGGCACTGCAATTGCAGCCTTTACTATCGACAGGGTTGGCCGCCGCCGAACGCTATACTGGGGTGCCATCTCTCTCAGCATCATTCTCTTCATCATCGGTGGACTATTCCGTGGAGCTGTCGACAATCCCGACAAGGCTTTCGAGTACGGCACTGCTGCCTCGGCCATGGTCTTTATCTATCTCTTGGTCTTCACCTCATCCTGGCTGATGATTCCGTTCATCTATCCCACCGAGATCTTCCCGACATTCTTGCGGGCAAAAGGCAACGCTTTTGGAGTTGCTGGTTGGGCGGTTGGCTATGGCGGCGGCGCTTTGCTCGTGCCGGTCATGTTTGCCGGGATCGACGAGAAGGTGAGACATCCATATCCCGACTCAACGAGATTGCAATAGCTGACAATAGGCTTCTAGACTTTCTATGTCTTTGGAGCGTAAGTGATCACCAGATCTCCACAACATAAGCTTGACTGCTGGCCGCCACATTAATGTTCCTCTCAGGAGAATGATAGCTGACACTCGAGTTACATAGTGCCATGTTTGCCTACGTGCCCCTAGTGTACTGCTTCCTTCCCGAAACGAGCGGCCGAACTCTCGAGCAAATCGACTTTCTCTTTGCAAGCAAGAGTCCCTTCGTATGGAATGAGGAGAAGGAGTTTGAGAAGCGTATGGCGATCTTCAACGAGCAGGTAAGCGGAAAAGAGCATAGAGATACTCAGCATAGCGAACTGGAAAAACCTATATCGTCACACATAGATAAGGTCTAGTCAGACAGATTTCTATAGAGCCATTCAATTATGACTTATAGTCCGTTGTAACAAGCTCATCTTAGAATCAAAGTCGTATCATCTCTAGTCGCCTATCTGCCTTATCTGACTCTTAGGAACATCGCAATTACTCCAATTTTCTTTCTCTAAAAGGGAATTTCTCGACTTCTAGGTGTTTCATATAATACTTCTTCTTACTTTGCGAGTATACTGTTAGATACATATCAGATAATACTCAAGAGTATAGACCCTAAAGTAGAGTTAGGTAGATTAGCTTTAGTACTAGGTTACCACCTAGTAGATTACAATTCTACAGGCTATAAAAATGACTTGGATACGATCATAGATAATAACTAAAGTTCGACTTTAGTAGTTTCTGTACTAGACAGGTTATACTATATATATAATCCATATACTTTAACTTTAATGAGTTAGATAGCCAGGAATAGATATAGTAGTCAGTTAGAAGAAGTATATATAGGTAAGCTAGCTAGACTAGTAGACTTTACGTAGTATTGTAGAAGCTTCTTGTCATTAAAACTCATTATTCTTGGTTCGTAATTAACAGACTATTTACTCGCTGGATGTAGCCAATCATGTCTGGACCAGCTCTAAACTCTTCGGCTGTAGAGATTCCATCTGTAAGAATACCTAAGACCCATGTCGTAATGCATACGAGGTGAGCGTGGCTAGCAGAAGCTAGCCCACCATCACTCAGTCCATTGGAAAGCTCGGGTCTGGTTTCTATGTTGATCAAGCGGCCGAGGCTGCCGTCGTTTGGGCGCAGAAGAAAGCGGCCACGATCCAGGACCGGGATGACAGACACACAGAGGGCGGAAACGAGCTTTTGCACCAGGTCGGGTACTTTTGCCAGCGATGCAAGTTCAGATCTTCCGGTGTTGTGTCGCGTGCGCTTGCATATAGCGTACAAGAGTCTTAGGACTAGCAGATACGTGCAGATGTATTGGCCGAAGAGAAAAGCTCTTTGAATCAAGAGTGCGTCACCGGGCCTTTCAGAAGTGCCATGCGGCAGGGGAGCGAGTGGCAGAGAGAGTCCCTGGGAAACTATATCTCTCAACTCTTCTAAGCGCTCACATAAATGTTGAGCTCGAGCAGCGTACGAGGGTGCCTGGTTCTCTCGCAGCATGGAAGTAGAGTCCAGTGCTTGCCAAGTGAGGACCTGACTTTCTAAGCACAACACCTGTTGCAAGATATGTTGAATGGTGCATGCTGCGTCGGCATGCGGAGGAGCTACCTCAGGTAGCTTGAAGAGCAGATCTTGCTCAGCACTCCCGTCCTCGGACCATAGGGCATTTAATAACAGATGGTTCCTCGCGGCTGTGTATAGCGACTGCGAAATCCGCGAATTGAAGGCCGCTGGACCTCGGTGTCGAATCAAGGCGAGAGCGCCGTGCAGGTGAGGGCGGTCAGGGCGAAGTGCGGCGAGCTGACCACGAAATTGCTGGGCGAAGTCCAGGCAAAGGATGGCTAGAAGCGTGTCGTCCTTCAGGCATTGTGTCGGGTGCGACAGAGCCACGTTGACGGCCTTGATGGCGGCTAGCTCAGTCTCGGCGAGAAGAGGCTGCACCAGGGCCTAACCAATATGAGGAATGGAATCACCTAACCAATATGAGGAATGGAATCACCTTAATTCCGTCCGGATTTGGGTTTAGCGCGTTAGGGCTTAGCTTAAAGCGGTAAAGCGGAGTGATTTTCGTGTGGGATTCTTTGATGGGATTCCGCGTCTTTGCCCGCACGAGATGGACTCTTTCACGATCTCAAAATTGTTTCGAACATTTCAAAGAGCTATAAGAGCGCAGCAGGATTGCTTTCACAGGTGTTGACGTCGGGTGTGCAACGCAACTGGAAGCCCAGCACGGCCGGGCGTGAATACGACAAGCGCCCGCTTGCACGTTCAGAGCGCGCCGACGCCGTGGGCGAAACCGCAAGGACGGCGAGGCTGGCTCGCGCATTTCGTGCTCTAGAGATGCAGAACAACGCGATAAATGAGCAAGAAGCACATGAGACCGGGTTGAAGATCACTACAGATAATGCGAGCCGATTTCTGGAATATTACGAGGAATACGGCGTCTTGATTTGCGCGAAACACGGCTCTGCCGTCCGAAATCTCGCGGATCATCTGAGCAGGCATCACACAGGGAGCAAGAAAGAGCGCGGCGATGTGGTGAAAAGCTACAAGTCTCTGGTGTTGTATCAAGCAAAGGATGTTCCGCTACCGCGGCCGCTACAGCAACCGTTTTCATGTCTAGGGAAACCGCAAAAAGGGTTCATCTGTCAAGAGCCCGAGTGTCAGTACATCAGCATAAACAGGAAGGGGATACGGCTTCACTGTAATCGGAAGCATGAATGGAAATCATCAGCAGAGCAGCGGGAGAATTGGCACACTGTATGGGTGCAAACATTCTTCAGATCGGCAGGTCTACAGAAGTACTTTACTGTTTTGTACAGCGAAGAGGATGACGTCGAAAGAGACACGAATAAAGCAGAAGCTGCTCTAACAGTGATGGCCGAAGATCGTGCTACTGGAACAGACACAACAGACGAGGCAGAAGTCTCAGCAATCACAGCAGACTGGAAGAGGCAGGACGAGAAGCTAAAGGAGGAACTTGAAGTGGCAGATGCTGAGACTGCAAAGACAGATCACACTCTCTGGTTCAAGAAGACTGCTTGGCCCGAACACATCGCAGGCTGCACGCTGAAGCATCTAAGTCAAGCGAGCCGACTACCCGACCGAGATGAACAAACGCTTCTCGCAGCAGTGAAGCTGAATGGCACTCTGATCGAAAAATGCGTAGGGGGTCTTGGTTCGCTCGACAATGAAACTCGGCGCTGGCTCAGAAGCGCAAAGCACTCAGAGATCGATCAACGGCCGCTAGCAAGATTACAGAACAGCGAAAGTCAGCAGACGTACGCTGTTTACATGGCGCGGCTACTTTGTTACAGTCTGAGAGTGCTACAGAGCTGCGAAGACAGCGAGAGACTGGAATCGACAGCAGACGAGCAGGACACCGATACAGACAGTCGTAACGAATATGCTGAGGATGACGAAGGCGAGAGTGGAAGGGAGCGTGAGAATGAAAGTGACGACGACGGCGACTTCGGCTCTCAACCCGCAGTCGATGTCTTTAAAGACGCCCGCAGGCTTTATCCGTGGCAGGATGGGCAGAAAGATTTGCTGAGACGAGTTCGTGAGAGCATCGAGAACGGCTGGGACGAGAAATCTCAGCTCGACGCTCTACTGAAATTCTACGAGTCGCTCATCTTTCAACACGTGCGAGGAGATACATTCAAGAGTGCGATCTTGCACTTTCTTGCCGTTCTAGGCATCGACGAAGAGACGAGACGGCTCCGGCAGGCGAACGACTTTTCATACATGCTAGCAGGTGTCATATACTGCATACGGGTGATCGCCGTCGAAGTCATACTACCGTCAGAGGAGAGAGAAGATCAGGACGACGAGGACGACAAGCGCTTCAGGCAAACGAGAGACAGATTCTTAGCAGACGGCACGTATAGCGTTATGAGCAAGGCGCTCAGCATTCTAGCTTACGGAAAGAGCATCGCTATGAATCACAGCAACGCCGGCTCGATCTCTTGGTCGGATGATCGGACGGAGATGAGCTACAAAGGCACGCCGATCGACGTGGCTCGCTTTGGAAATATGGTTAGGGGTGCGATCGAAGAGGCGGAAGACAAGCTTTGGAAAGACTTGATGGTGGGCGACGCGGGAAGAACGGTTCGAGGTCCCGCTCGACAAGCTACAAGACGACGTCGTGGACGAAACGAGGAGTGTCGTTTGTCGACAATGCTAACAACGGATTGCAGGACAAGCGGGAGTGGATGACGAGGCGTGCACTGGCAGATGCTACGGGCAGGAAGATGTGGAAGCAGAGGCAATGGTCGAGGCTAGAAGTACGGAATTATCTACGAAAGGTCGATCGGTTTAGGGAGCTACTTCTCTTCTGCGTTCACGTCACAGGCGGACAGCCGGCGCGAGGGACGGAGATTACGTCGATCCGGTTCAGGAACGGCTTCCAGCAGGACAGGAACATCTTCGCGATACAGGGGCACATGGTGGTCGTCACACGCTATCACAAGTCTCAGTCGCAATTTGACAAACCGAAGGTGATCCCGAGGTTTCTACCGTGGAGAGTCGGGCAGCTGCTCGCCGTCTATCTGGCTTACGTTCAGCCGTTTCAGCAGTATCTGACCGTGAAGGTCAAGGGCTTGGGTCAGTCTGATCACGTCTGGGCGAACGAGTTCGGCCCGTGGGGAACGGATCGTTTGACAAAGATCATCAAGCGAGAATCTAGCAAACGCTTAGGCACGAGGCTGACGACGCTCGACTACCGGCATGTGGCGGTAGCTTAGGTCGAGAGAAGGTCGGAGAGCAATTCTCGCGAGGCTACGTCGAAGAGACGGCCGAAGTCGAGGAGCCGGAAGTCGACGAGGACGACCCGCTCGAGGTTTCGGCGGGCAGAGGCGGCGAGGTGGAGCGAACCGGTACGGCGTGTCACTGGATGTGATCAAACATCTCAGCAGCCGGTCGATCGACACTTTCAGGCCGCTCTGTCAAAAGTGGCACGGTTTCTTAGGTTTAGCGAGCTACGGAGGGCGAGGGCTGAAGCGGACGGCTCAGTCGAGCAGCAGCGGTAGTATTCGCACGCAGCTACAGTACCCGAATAGCAGCATGGCTGCGACAACGGCGAGCAACGGCATAAGAGGATGGACTGCTGCGATGAGCAGGTTGAGAGCGCAAGATCAAACACAGCTCAACAGAAGCGGGATCGAACAACAGCTGGTACTTTGGAACAGAAAAAATCAGTACAAGCAAGGTGCCCGAGGTAGCAGTCAGATGGTGGCGACTACACCGTTACAGCAACAACGAGAACAACTGCCGCAGCTGGGACTGCAATCTACACCGCAAATTACGCCGCAGTCTGAGCAGTATTTCACGCCGCAATTCGGGCAGCACTTCACTACCGTACAGCAGTGGATAGATGGGCACGCCGGACCGCAGCAGACACCGCAAGCGTTCGCCGGATTGGGGGTCGCAGCGAGTACAGGAGCGTATTTGCAAGAGTCTCCGCTATCAATCGGTCGACAGCACTATCGGCGATCAACCGCTGGAGAGAAGGTAGTATCGTCAGTGAAGAGCAATTGAAGAATGCGATGCGAAAAGCTCTCTGTTGCAGCGAAGTCTCGTTCCGGTCGGAGGAGCAGAAAGAAGCTCTTCAGACGATCGTTTCAGGCGAGCAGAGGATACCGCTGGTCATAGTGTTGCCGACAGGTGGTGGCAAGAGCTTGCTGTTCACAGCGCCGGCATGCTTAGACGACCCCGGCGTGACGATTGTCGTCGTACCGTACCGCGCGCTTTTGGACAATCTGTTAGCAACTGCGAAGAGGGCAAAGATCGACTGCATCGAGTACAGACCCGGAGAGCAGAATCCGGCCGCACTCGTCTTTGTTAGTGCGGATTTTGTAAGCGGGCAGTCAATTTCTCAGCTACGCGCAGCTGCTAAGCGCAAAAGGCATACTCAGGAGGGTGTTCGTCGACGAGTGTCATCTCACATTCACAGCGAGCGATTGGCGACCGAAGCTGGCAGAAGTCAGAGCCGTACGCGGATTGAGAGTACCGGTAATCATGCTGACAGCAACGCTGCCCGTACTGCTCGAGTTTGAGCTGGAAGAGAGCATGGCAGCGCAGATGGCGAGGTACATCAGAGCGGTGACAACACGCACAAAGACGAGGTACATTGTCGAGGTCTGCAAGCCCGGGAAGCTGGAAGAACAGGTACCGAGCTGTGCAGGCGGATGAAGAAGCATCTGGGTCTACAGAAAGGCCGTCATATACAGTCGCAGCAGAGATCAGTGCGAGCGGCTGGCGAGGAAGTTGAGGTGCGCTTACTATCACGCCGGAGCTGCAGATACGAGGAGAGACTGGGGGCGTGGCTGGAGTACGGCGGTTTGATCGTGGCGACGTCGGCTCTAGGGACAGGCGTAGACTTCCCGGGCGTCGTCTTCACACTTCACATCGATATACCGTACGGCATGATCGACTTCTCGCAGGAGTCGGGGCGGGCAGGGCGCGCGGGGGAAGACGTTGACTCAGTCATACTCGTGGAAGAAGGCAAGGCGGAAAGGCAGGCGGCGAGTGGTAAGGGCAGGAGCGTGGACGAGAGCATAAATGCGCGATTTCATCACGACGAGAGGGTGTAGGAGGCGGGTGATGGGACTGTATCTCGACAACAAGGAGGTCGAGTGTGGACAGGACGCGAGCTTGGCGAGATGCGACAGATGCGGCGAGGGAGTGACGGCACTAGAAAGGGAGTGCACGCGAGCAGCGAGAGAGCGTCAGTCGTCGAAGAGACACTGGACGAGGTCACAGACGGCTGCGTCTTCTGCTTTGTCGAGTCGGCAGACGACCCGGGCGTGGACTGGACTCACAGTCCGGAAGCTTGCGAGAGGGCAGAATGCAGCAAGTGGCAAGATCTGGACGAGAGGTTCCGTCGACTGATCGAATTCGAAGAGAGCACTCATAGCTGCTTCAAGTGCGGTTTCAGTCAGAAGCTCTGCGGCACAGGCGCCGGCGAACAAGGGAGGTGTCAGTGGCCGAAGGTGGCAGCGTCAATTCTCAGAGGTGTGCCGTCGACCGGGCAAGGCATCGCAATTGTGAAGAGCGTCGGCTTCGATGGCGACACGGCAGACGCGAAAGAGTATGCAACGTGGCTGGGCTCGAGACATCGAAAGCGAGTCTGGGGGGAATTGATGAGCAACGCGAGCGCTCTGGTCATCGAGTTCATCGTACGATACGCAAAGAGTCGCTTAGAGGAAGGGTCGACGCTTCGAAGGATGCTTGCGACGACTTTCCGGTGGACGCTTCCGAGGAGAGTTTCATGACCGTTCGACGACGCGCCGCACCGAGCAGAGGGTCGATCACGCACGCAGAGGCAGAGAAGATGGAGCAGATGCGATGACAGGCGAGACGGAGCGAAGGGCTCGGGCACGGCACGAAAAGCGACGAAGGCTGGGGAAGCGGGTGGTCGAGTCATCCGTCGCGGAAAGCAGTAGAGCTGACAGCCCGGGCTGCAGCAGGTCGACTGCTCAGGGAGATGACGCGAAAGCGAATGAGACGGTGCAGCGATGGAGAGGGGGTGCATCGTCTGCCGAGCACGCGCCGTCGAAAGCATCTGGAACACGCTTGGGGAGACTTGCAGGCTCGACACGGACGCTACGGAGGCCGTAAAGCAAGGCGTGAGCTTTCTGGATGGCATGCTAGCCCCGTACAGGACGCAAGGGTTTCGCTGTTGGGCGAGAGGGACAGGATGCCGTTGCAGGGCAGAATGCAGGCAGGGCGGCTGTTCGGGGGGCGAGGTTATCCGGCTGGCGGTCGCGGCACTACTCTTTGGAAATGCTGAAGCGCGCGAATGGGTTGAGGAGCAGAACAGGTTTGTGAAGTCGATCGACGAAGGTAAGGACAACCGGGCCGCATTAGAAGGGCTGCTGTCGAATCAAGGGTGGTACGACGGTGAGAGACAAGCCGGGCTGGACAAGTTTCTCGCGATGTGGGCGGTATAATCAGCAGATCATAGAACATGGACAGCAACGATCCGTATACGAAGCCGTGTTTCGCCGAATATCTGTATATACGGCCGTGTAATGAACGGAATGGAGATGAGCTGGGGTGGGGCTAAAGGGACCGATATGCTGGGCGAGTGGGTGGGGTCAAATGGTGTCCCCGTGACCCGAAGGTGTCAGCCGTGCCGCGAGGCAGTGACAGGAGAATTGAAGGGCAAGCAGGGATGGCAAGGAGACGGAGAGAGGGTCACTACAAGGCTGGGGCTAGTGAAGGGTTGGCATGTGAAGACGACGGATCGAGGCAGGCGTACGACCGTATGAACGTTCGGGTGTCACGGGGAAAGGTGAGGCTATGTAACCGTTCAGGTGTCACGAGAAAAGGAGGTTCAGCAGCCGCGGCGGAGCGAAAGGCCGCTTATGCTGTGAAGGGGTAGGTTTGTAGGAACAGGAGCACGTACGAGGGAAAGACACGTGCCGGGGTAGACGCATTACTGGTCAGGTGGGGCATGTAGATTGATCGAAGATGAAGGTCAAACCCGCTAACCGTGTTGATGAGATGAGAGGGAACACCGGTTAGAGGGAGTGAAGGGTGATGGATGGGAGACTGCGAAGCAGAATGTCGAAGCTTGATGCTTCGACAGAACACGGGTTACCGGTTAGAGGGGTTTGAGGGTGATGCGGTCGGGGATAGCATGCGCTGAGACTCGAGGCCGCTCAGGTCAGGAAAGAACGGGAAAGCGCTGATTGTACTGAAGGATGCGGACGGTCACCCGCTAACTGTGTTGAAGAGTACGAACGGTCATTCGCGAAGCGTGGTGACGAGGCAAGATTCGAAGCACTCAGGGTAGGGAAAGAAGGGGAAGTGAAGCTTCAAAGGGCGTTTGGTTTAGGGAAAGGGAAGTGAAGTGGAGCTTGAGGGAGTTGGATTGGGAAAGGAAAATGAAGCTTGGTGCGTTTGCGAAACACGGGCTCAAAATGAGGGAGTTAGAGGGCGGCCGGGTGGGGCTGCAGGTGTCCCCGTGTGCCGAAGATGTCAGCTGGGCGGGAGGCAACGACGGTGCAAGTGAAGGGCAAACAGTGTTGATAGAGAGATGGACTGCTCAAACGTTCAAGGTGGCGGTGCGGCGGGGTGGCGGTGCAGTAGCGGTGTGGCAGTGCAGTCGCGGAAAAACCGGAGAGTTTGTAATTGAGCGTTGGCAACGGGTGCAGGCGCTAGGGTGGAGACGGCGAGGACGAAACATAAGAGGAGACAGAAGTGCGGGCCGGGGATGTGGCTGAGGGATATGTTGTGACTGGCGGTAGTGTACCGACGGAGAGGCGAAGGAAGGTGTAGGGAAAGCGGAATCCGCATGGTGGAGGAGCGGGGTGGTCAGATTTAGGTTGACAGGGGAAACAATAAGGTTCGTGGAGAAAGCTTGGAAGTTTGACAGGGCTGAAGCAGGCACAAAGCAAGGCGGACACAGACGAGCCGTTTGGGTGGGAAAGAACAGAGGGAAGAACGGTCCGAAGGTGTCAGGCGGGCGGTGAGGGAAGTGACATGACAATGTGGGAAAGAACAGCAACGTCGGTGAGGGTGACGGACGGGGACTGCGAAGCAGAACGTCGAAGCTTCATGCTTCGACGGAACACGGGTTAGAGGGGCTGATCTGGTGATGGATGAGACACTGCGAAGCAGAACGTTGAAGCTTCATGCTTCAACGGAACACGGGTTAGAGGTTAGAGGAAGTCGAGGGCGAGGGATGGAGAAATACGGGACCGCTCAGGTCAGGGAAGGAGGCGATAGAGGGTGACGACGGCGACGCGCTAACCGTGTTGATGAGATGAAAGAGAGAATAGACCCGCGGACCGTGTTGATGAGTTGAGGTCCGAGGTACTTAGGATGGGAAAAGAAAAGGCAGCTTCTAGAGATGGAGGGAGTTAAAAGGAATGCGGGTGGAACTGCAGGCGTCCCCGTGCCCCGAGGGTGTCAGTCGTGCGGCGAGGCAACAACAGAGTGAGTGAAGGACAGGTAGTGTTGGGAAGCGAACGAAAGGTTTAAGGACAGGATTAGGGTTAGTAGAGATTCCGGATGCAAAGGGTACGGGTCGCGGAAGCAGCATGGTTATCTGACCGTTCAGGTGTCACGGAAAGAGGTAGGTTATCTAACCGTTCAGGTGTCACGGAAAGAGGTGAGGTTATCTGACCGTTCAGGTGTCACGAAAAAAGATAGGCATCAACGGAAGGCAGTGAGGACGGAGGATGGGCGGAGTTGGGAAAGGTCGAGGCGCGGGTCGGCAGATTGAGTCGGACGCATGAGCCGCATGTCTTCACGGGTACGCGCGATAGTGCCCGGAGGTGCAGAACGAATGGGGACGGGCAGTCTTCGCAAGTGCCGGAGCGATCGACAAAGCTAGTGGATCTCTAGCGCGCTCGAATTTCACGAACGATGAAGACGATGATCGGCTAATCGGGTTGGAGTCGACGTTGGAAACGGGGGCAGGCATTGAAGTGGATGGGAAAAGAGCGAACAGAGTTGCGAGAATGGACTGGAAGAAATCGTACTGCGAATAGAAATTGGGAAGGAAAAAACAAAAAACAAAGAAAGAGTCAGAGAAAGAACGGGGTCGCAGGAGATAGCGAATAGATAGGAGATGTGAAAGGCGGCGTTTGGGGTTGACAGGAGCGTATTATGTCAGCAGAGCGTGAACGCGGGGATGAGTAAGCAGCGGGAGGAGGCATGAGGGTCGGGGTGGGGTGAAAGCGGTGACGCCGACAGAACACCCGGAGATGGAAGACATATCGAATCAGGACAAGCAAACAGAGTGACAGAGCGCCCGGGGGAGGACAGCCGTTAGCAGGGCGGTTAACGAAGGGCACGGAGAGGTGGACACGATTCGGTTTGAGTGACAGGAATGCAGGAAGAACGCAGTAGCGTAACGGCGCTGCAGAGCCGGCGGGTTGTAGAAGTGGGGGCGAAGGTGAAGATGAAGCAAAAGGAGGGATGGAGCAAAGACGCAGGGGCTGTGGAGATGAGTGGGAATTTAGACGAACAGGAAGAAAGTGCTTAGAAAGTGCTCAGAGGGGAGGTGAGACAAGAGACCGTCCGGGTCAAGAGCATGCGGGAAAGGCCGCTTCGGCGGAGGAAGAATAAGAGCACTCAAAGGAAGAAGCACAATGCTGAAAGAGGGACAGAGGGGCAGAGGATGAGACGTTGAAATAAAGTTATGGAAGAACAAACAGAGTTTAGGTGAAAGTATGTAGATGTCACAGGGCTGAGCGAGGGTAAGGGTTGACGAGGCAGACAGAGGGAGGTAGAGTGTAACAGCACAGAGTTCAGACGGAGCGCAGGCTAATGAGAAGCCGGGCGGGGAATGCAACAGGGTTTGTGACATGTATGTGACGACGGGTGCAAGCGTTAGCGGGAGGAGAGGAGGGTGGCTGGACAGGCGATGTACAAGATATCACAGTTTGTGCCGGCTGCGAAGCTGAGTTTAGTTACGGTGGGGTAAGCGAGGCAACAGGGTCCGGGTAAGATTCGAGTCGTCGAAGAGAGAAGGCAAGCTTCAGGGGCACTTAGGGTAGGAAAGAGAATTGAAGGGCTGCTTTCGGTCGCTTAGGTTAGGGGGGGGGAAAGAGTTCGGGACCGCTAACCGCGTTGATGGGATGAGAGGGAGTTAGACCCGCTAACCGTGTTGATCGCTTCAGTGTCACATTCGCGGAAGGTGTAGGGGTGAGGGAGAGTTAGGTAGAGTGGACGTTGAGGTCGGGGTCGGGGTCGGGGTCGGTGTCGGTGTGCTCTCCGTTGAAAACGCGGGCAAGCGTTAGCGGAGACAGGGTTTTGACGAATAGTAACAAGCAGGCTGCAAGGCTATAAGGCTAGAAGGAAGTGGTTGGGTTCTGCAGACAGCCGTTAGCGCAGGCAATGACTGGGGAGGAATGATTGGGGTTGAAGAGAAACAGGGTTTGCAAGGGGATGGAAAGTGCAGGCTGTGGTAGGCTAGCGCAGGAGATACAGCAAAGAGTATGAAGAGTGCAGAGGAAGACGGTAGAGATACAGGTTCGGCAGGGATGGAGGCGAGGAAAAGTGACAGGTCGGCGAGGGACGGGTGCTGCCGTTAGGGCGATGTGGAAGGGAGCGAAGGAGAAGGCAAGAAGCGGGCGGAGTGCAGGTGGGGATCAAGGGTGGTGCAGGAACGGTGGGAAGAAGCAAAGATGGCTGCTGTACTGAAAATGCAGGACGGGCGTTAGCGTGGCTGGCAGGAGAGATGGACGACGCAGGGGAGGGGCAAAGCAGACGCAGAGGAATTACAAGGGTGTAAGCGGTAGACTGGTCTGTGCGCAGGCTCGTAGGAGAACAGAGTGGCACAATGGCAGGTGGAGGGGAGTACAAGCGGACAGCAGGAAGAATTTAGGGAATGAAAGACGAAGGAAAGTGAAATGAGAAAAAGAAAGGTAAGAGAAGGACAAGACAGAGATGTGAATAGGGATGGAGAGACAAGAAGCTTTAGGGTTAGGGTGATAGTAAAGAAAGGAGATGACAGAGGAAAGAGTGGGAAGAGAAACAGGAGGGCAGTGAGGTGAGCAGGAATGAGGAGGGGAGATCAGAGGCGTGAAGTGAAGTGAAGTGAAGTGAAGTTCAGGGCAAATCGACTTCTCGTAGGGCGAGGATCGGAGCTAAGTCCGGGGTGAGGGGAGTGGAAGGGGGAGGGAAGAGATAGAGACAAGGAGTGAAGAGAGGGTGAAGGAGGGGAGGAAAGAAGAAAAGAGGAGGGTGGGGGAGAGTTGTGAGTTTGAATTGATGAAAGATGAAGGTCAAACCCGCTAACCGTGTTGATGAGATGAGAGGGAAGAGACCCGCTAACCGTGTTGGTGAGGGAAGTGATTGCAGAAGAGGAACGCGACACCGTTTAGATCGGGTGTTCTCGAGGGTTCGAAGCGAGCAAGGTTGGAGTCTAAATCCGGAAAAGCGATAGAGTTCGTGACAGAGAGAAGGTGGCGGGTGCAAGCGATAGCGTGGAACAAGCAGGGGCGAAATAGAGCGGGGGAGGAAGAGGCTGAGGCGGTGCAGCGCTCGTGCGAGTGATATGACGAGCAGTAGTGCAACGGCGAAGAAAGCAAGCGGGGTGGGAGGGGACGAACGTGAGCATGAGTGCTGGCGTGTGAAGTTCGATTAAGGTTGAGTAGAAACAAATAGAGTTCTATGGATAATTCAGGGTGTCTCACAGGGCTGACGGGAGACACGGAGGGACGATTGGATCGAGAAAGCGGAAACAAAAGGCGCTCAGCTCGAGAACGAAAGATGGCGCTTTGCTTCTGGGCGCTCAATTTAGGGAAGTGAATGTGAGAGCTCTTAGGGTAGGAAAGGAACGGAGTGGGGGTCGAGGACGCTTAGGTCGGGAAGAGAATGAGATTGGGCGCGAAACCGCTTAAGTTAGGAGGGAAAGGAAAGGAAGGTTTGTGGGCGCTTAGGTTAGGAAAAGAAGAGCGGAGTAAGGCTTCGAGGCACTTAGAGTAGGGAAGGAATGAAGTGAAGCTTTAAGGCACTTAGGTTAGGAAAAGAATAGGGAAGTTAAGCTTCGGGGCGGTTAGATTGGTGAAAGATGAGAGAGAGAGAAGCTTTGGTAGCACTTAGGTTAGGAAAGGAGAAGAAAGTGAAGCTTTGGTAACAGGGTTAGGGTTAGGGTTAGGGTTAGGGTTAGGGTTAGGGTTAGGGTTAGTTAGGGTTAGGGTTAGGGTTAGGGTTAGGGTTAGGGTTAGGGTTA
The DNA here is from genome assembly GCA_002901145.1 of Cladosporium cladosporioides. Lineage (NCBI taxonomy): Eukaryota > Fungi > Ascomycota > Dothideomycetes > Cladosporiales > Cladosporiaceae > Cladosporium > Cladosporium cladosporioides. The sequence continues at coordinate 1,092,584 of NOXB01000017.1, forward strand.
GGGTTAGGGTTAGGGTTAGGGTTAGGGTTAGGGTTAGGGTTAGGGTTAGGGTTTAGGGTAGGGTTCTCTCAGGGGATCTCTCTCTTTTTT